>VZRV01010982.1:231353-250716 GCA_013398115.1 Falcunculus frontatus | reverse complement strand
CTCCCGACAGAGGCGGGGCTACCCCGCCCCGTCCGCCGCAGCCAATGGAGACCCGCGGCGCCCGACCGGGCTGAGCCGCGCCGAGGGGCCGGCGGTGGGCATCGCACCTGGGGGGACAGCATCCCTGACGCTGATGCCACACGAGTTGCCGGACCTGCCTCCGGTACACCAGCTGGCCGTCCCTGCTTCCTTCCCGCGGAGAGTGGGAGCAGGTGGCTGCACCCTCCTGGGGGGGCCGCTGGGGGGGCCGCAGTGGTGGCATCTCTTGAGTTCCAGGGGCCAGGTGGCACCTCCACTCGGTTCCAGCTGGGCAGGCTTCAGAGCTGCTGCTGCTGCAGCTCGGCCCACACCAGGGACTACAAAGCCGGTAAGAGATGGGCCCAGTGGAGGTGTGCTCAGACTTCCCATCTTCAGTGCCCACCCCATACTTAAGCCTCTTGCCTGTCCCTCCCAGATCAGGCCAGAAACAGCAGTAGCTACAGTCACCCAGCTGGTTATGGGGAAAACAGAGATGCTTCAGGCAGTTGCTCCCGTGAAGAAGCAAAGAGCTGGGCATCCTTGCAGAAAGCTCGAGGATCGATGCGTAAGTTAGTTAGGCTTGACTGAGCAGGAGATGCAGCCAGTGGAGAGGGGGAAATTTTCCACTCTGTCCTAACTGCTTGGCATAGTGATCATTTGGCACAACTTGTGAGAGAGGGGGCATGGATGCCTGGCACATCAGGTGTACTGGACTGCCCCTGAGGCCCGGGGGAGACATGGGAGACAGGGGCAGGGCAGCCTATCGCTCCCAGGGGAACCAGGCAAAAAAAAAAATAGCTCGGGGGATTAGACTGAGCAAGCGTTCCTGTGATTATAGCTCAGAGGTGGGAGCCAGGGCTTTCTTCCCACATTGCTAATCACTTACCCAGCACTCCGAGCGTCTGAGCCCTGCTGTTGTGCCTCCAAGCTGGAAGGTGGGGGCCCATCCTACCTTCCTCCCCCGAGGACCCGACTGCATTGTCAGGCTTAATTCATTAACATTTGTGACGTGCTCTGGGCTCCTAGGCTGGAAGGCAGCACAGATTTGGCTCACTCCTGCAATTGCTAAGCAATGCTGGTGAAAAATGGGTCCCGATTTGGCCCTACTGTCAGCCAGTGAAGCACAAGGTTAAACTAAAAGGGTAAGAGAGATGGGGATGAGCTAAGGCTCCACAAAGTGATCAATCATGTAAAGGTCAAATCCACATCTGAAATGTAACAGACAATCAGCAACGGTGAGTGAAATCCCAGGGGGCCTGGGCTGAAATGACACTGTCAAGAGAAAAGCAACATCTCAAGAGCTAACCAAAATATCACCAGCTCCAGGATGTCCTGCTTCCTTGCTGCATGGGCAGCTGCCTTCATATGGCCACAGGAGTTCAGGTCCAAGCCTGCAGATGTGGGCATCTTTGCACACAGCATTATAAGGGTGCTTATATCCCTGGCATAGCTCCATGCCTGATCAAGGGGACATCTCAGCTGGAGAGCTGGGCAGCCCTGCCTGTAGAGTATAGTTCTCCAGGGGAGCTTTCAGAGACAGAGGAAAGGGTTTCCAGCAGCAGTGCTGGTAAGGCAGCACTGCCTTAGTTCCAGCAGCAGTGCTGTGCAGGGCATAGTGAGGCACTGGCAATGAGGGGGATGTGATGCTCAGCTGTGAAAGCTTTTCAAGTGTTTTCTTGGCTTCTGCATAAAACTGGGACTGTTTACATGTATTATCTAGTAGCAGATAAAGTTCTCATCTGACTCAAGCTGCCACATGCTCTCAGGCATCATGCTGTGTTTGTCTTGGGACTCCTTGCAGCCAGAGACAAGGGGAGTGCCCAGGCTCCCTGTGGGTCTATTCCTGACGCTGTCCTCAGAGTCACAGGGGATGGTGGCCTTGTGCCCCTGCAGCCACCTAGGTCCTGCCCTACTGCCCCAGTTCCCCGGCAGCGAGTGCTCTGGGTGAGAGCCACCTCCATCCCTCCAGCTCTGAAGTCCATGGGGTAGCAGCCTGTGCTATCTACCCAGGCAGGCTTGGAAGAGTCCCCAGGACCTTTCTTCTGTGGTGCGAGAGCTGCCCAAGACCCAGCCTTGAGCTTTGGGAAGCTCCTGTGAAGCCTACCAGCTCTTCCCCTCCCCTTACCCTTAGGAAACGCGTGTGCTCCTGGAGCGCTAAAATTAGCCAGCCAGCTGTGCGGCACGCTTGCACAGGAGCCTCAGTCCCCAGGCACAGCCCACCAGCCAGGTCTGCCAAGGAGGAAGCATCCTGCTTGGGGTAACAGGCCTAATGCAGGCTGACACAGGAAGGTCAGCAGGAGAGCCTTTCCCCATTTGTCCGTCCCTGAGCCTGTGCAGGGACCAAAGGACCAAGCAGCCAAAAGCAGTGGGCAGAAGGGAAAGAGTGTCTTCTCTGGATGAGCTGGCTAAGGCTGCCCAGGAGAGGGAGGCGCAAGTTCCCCTTGCCAGTCCTCTCCCCAGCACAAGCCAACAGCCCTTTCTCCATCCCACCTGCCCCAGAATCCCACTCCCCCTTGCATGGGCAGGGGGTTTCCGAAGCGGAGTGGTGCTTCAGGTGAGGAGCTGCAGCCTGCACTGCCTGAGGTTCCTCACACTGTCTTTCACTCCCCCTCCCCAGCATGGCTCCCGTACAGAGGCGGCTGAAAAGCGGCGGTGGGAAGCACCACAGCTGCAGAGGGAACAGGCCATTTTTAGCAGAGCAGCCTCCCAGCTGCTGGGCTGCAGGCAGAGCTGTGTGGGGCTGTGCTGCAGCACTGCAGCCTCCCTCCACTTCCTTATACCCAGCAAAGGTCTTGGCCCCTGCCCATGAGAGAAAGCCTGTAGCTTCACAGCACTTCCTTGCTGTCCTATTTCCCTCTGTCTGGGATCTGATGTGGTAACTGGATCTCATATGTTTGAACTGCTGGTGCCTTGGGGGGCAAAGTTTAATAGGGCAATGCCTCAAGTGTGGGCACCCAACCATGGGGCAGTGAGGGATGCAAAGGGGGCAGTGAGGGATGCAAAGGGGGCACACCAAGAAGACTATGGAGCTCAGATACCAAGGCGCAGCAGCACTGAAGGGCTGGGGTTCAGGGTCCACATTTCATATGTTGCCATCCATTTTGTGTGCTTAAAGCCTTTTCTGGAGCTGGGTTTAAAATTAGAGGAGAATTTTTCCTGAGTAACTCCTTTTACTGGCAAAGTGTGGGCTGAGAGGGAGGACAGCCCTATTGAGAACTGCTGGTAACCCCTTAATGATGGGGTGAGCGACACAGCCAGGAATAGACCCACAAAGGCTGAAAAGGGAGCTCAGCTTTTCACCCTCTGTTGCCTTTTTTCATCAACCACCTCCCCCCCGTTGTGGCTCCAGCACCCTGTGGGAACCCATCTTCCACATCACGAGTATTTGCCAACTGTAGCGCTTCACCAACAGCAGCAGTTTCTGCCTGGCAGACCCCATGGGAGCTAAGCCTATTCCCAGGGTCTGAAACGGGGAGACAGCAGCTCAGAAAACCCTCCTGAGAGCAGGCAGTGCCAGAGAAGCGCAGCAGTCCAAGGCCAGAGGTGCCTGCTGAACGCTGCTCTCCCTGACCAAGCCCCTCTAGGAACTGGGTCAGGCAGGGAGAAGGCAGGAGTGCCGCAGTCACACCAGTGTGGTGAGTTACCAGATCCGAGGTTTTAGCCTCCAGCCCACCTTCCCCATCGCGATGCCTTGCTCATATCACCTCTGCCACCAAAGAGGGCTCCAGTCCCAGGGCCTGGCCAAAGTTTTGGGCCCCAGCGCTTCAGGGAGTCAAAAAGGGCTGAGTACCACGGGATTGATGCCAGGAAGCCTCTGACTGCAGCTGGGCAAACCAGACCTAGTAAGGTGCCCCATGTGTGCTCCCTTGCCTGCAACACAGGCACAGCAACAGCAATGAGGGAATCAGAACCTCAAGCAAAGCTCCAGTGTCCTCCTGGGGGAATGGAGCAGCCCATGTTCCCCTCAGCAAGGCAGGAGCACAACTGCAGGCTCAGGTACCATCACTGTTCTTGCATGTTAATGCATCTTGCATTCATGGCCTCTCAGGTAGCCTTCCATGTGATCCAGCCCAGAGCTCTCACTTCTGCTCCTGCTGCATGGCCAGCCATGGAGAACAACCAAATTTACCTTGAGCAGCTCCTTGGGGAAGTCAGTGCCTCCATTGAGTCCCTCCAAGTTGCCAATGAAGTCAGAGCAGGACATTCTCTTCCCAATGTTCTGGGGGAGTCAGGGGGAGAGAAGCATCGGGATTACTTTTGGGACAGAAGTTATTGCTGGCTAGAGCAGGTCCCACAGCCCAGGAGCAGACACCCCATCTCTGCAGAGGGGTGAGGGACCAGCCAGGTCTCTTGAAGGCTGCTTGCAGGTATGGGGCTGCTGGCTTTGCAGAGACTCCAGGAGTTTTAAATAGCCTCCTTTTTCAAAACTGTGTGCTCTGTCCTCCCAATGGCAGCTGGTTTTGGAGTCTTATTCCCACCTTCTTTCCCTGTTCAGTTTTCTTTTCTGTCCTTATACCACCTCTACATCCTTCAGCTCAGCAAGTCTCCTTCAAAGCCCCGCTCTCTACTTCATCAGCCCCTCCTCTCATTTAGCCTTTTTCCTCTCTCCTCACCAAACATGTTAGGGCGAACAGCTCTCACAGGCCCAGGGTCCCAAGGTTCCTGCTCATGTGGCACTGTCCTCACTCTTCCCCGAGCACCTACAGTTTCAGGGTGGTGGGATCAGACAGGGGACAGACTGGGACAATGGCAGTGGTAACTTACATGTCCATGCAGATCTGTGTTCAGCAGCATCAGGGCGCACGTGAGGGTGTGGGCTCCATCTGCAGCACAAGCACAGGACAAGAATTAGAGCCCCCAGCTCAGCCCTGCAGCTGGTGCTCCAGTGCCTCAGCATCTCAGGAAGGATAAAGGGTCTCTGAGCCCTCATGACATCACTGGGCCCCCTCCTCCCACCCTGGGCACAAGGGGACACAGCAATCACTGCAGTGCTGACAGCACGCAGGTAAGTAGGTAGGAGGCCGCTGGTTCCAAACCTGAGCATACAAATTCTCTTCCATGCCTGCAGCCCCTATAGCCAGGCAGTGATGCTGTAGCTAATTGTGCAGAGCTCCTAGCATGGCAAGGTAGGACCAACACAGCCTCTGCCAGCCAGGCAGCCCAAACCTCACCTGTCCCAGAGCCATCCCAGAGCAGACCCAGCATCTGAATGCACACAGAAGAGATGCAAAGACATGAAATAGCACAAAGTGGGTGTCTGTGCTCCCCAAATGTCAGGCACACAAATTTCCTCACGTAGATACTCCCTGAGCTGAGGGTCTGACCGCTGGGGTCTATTTGGTGAGGAGTGTGCTAAGTGTGCCTCTTGAGCTAATCTGCTCAAGGTCAGAATTAAGAATGGGTTGAGCCCTAATTATGCATCATCCAACCAGACCACGCTTAAAAAAAAAAAAAAATCTAAAGCATCTGTCATTTGAGGGAAATGACATACTGGGGCTATTTTCTAAGGCATCAGTATAGGCTCTCTGCCTGCTCTCTAGTTTCAGTTTGAGCACATTCACTGAGCTCACAAACACATAGGCTCCCCTGAAACACACACACACACACCACTGACATGCACAGTTTCTTACCTTCTGAAGAGATGGAATTGGGATTACACTCATAGTAGCGCTGGGAAAAATGAGCCAGCACTCGCTCTCGCTCCTGTGTCTCTCCCATCAATGCCAGCTCTTTTAGAAAGGACCTGAAAAAGCAGCAGCAGCAGCGTTGGTCACACATGAAGCCCACTACAGTTTCTGCAACACACCGTGTGCAGGAATGGAGCTGTGCTTTCTGGTTTGTGTGCTCGATGAAGCCCTGCCTTTGCACATCCTTCCCTTCCTCCAAACCCACTGCGGGACTCTCCTTCAAGCCCACAGCACCATATCCTGCTGGCACATCGCAGGGACCTACAACCAATCCCAGGAGCTACACTGGGAAAGGAGGTGGGTGTAACAACAGAAGGATTTGAGTTCAAGACCTGGAAACCCAGGCCTAGGTGAACCTGACTGTCATTCAACTGCACTGACCATTGAGTGTTTTTTCTTGGTTGCATGGCTGAGAGAACATCTTGGAAATCACACTCTCCTATTTAAGAGGTAAGAGGATCTCCATGTGGGAGTCATGGGGTCTGCTTGCTCCTGCAGATCTCTGTGTGGTTGCAGAGCTGCAGAAGGCATGATCTGTTGGGACCCCACTCTGGTGGCCACCACACACACACACGCACGTACACACATTCGGCTCTGACCTGAGAGCCTGATCCAGACTCATCCCTGTGAACACGAAGAACTTCAGATATTCCCCTGCCACCATCCTGCTGAACTCGTTGCTGAAACAGAAAAGGGGGAGGGTGAGAATGGGATCGACCAGACTGTGGGGATAGGCAAAGGCACATAGGGGTTGGGTGGAATCTAGGAAACTGGGAGCTCCTCAGGGTTGCAAGAGACATGCCAAGGACAGAGACACTCCATGCTCCCATGAAACTCAGAGAAGTCACCCACAAATTCACTGTGAATACTGGGCATGTAAGAGAAAATGAAGAAGCTATAGCAGGAGGGGCCCAAGAGAGGTCAGCCACCCCCCTGCCCCAACACCTTATTGAAGCATCCAAGATGCAGTCACAGTAGGAAGGTACGAAAATCTGGATGTCTCCTAGGTTTTAAGACCTTTAGAGGGAACACCTGGTGCAGATGTACCAGACACGAGGAGTGGGTTTTGAGGTCCTGCCAGCAGTTCCTCGCCAGCCTGGTGCCCCACAAGGGCAGCAGCTGAGGGTGCAGTGCGGGTGCAGGTGAGCTCCTTGCAGAATGGAAATTTCCTTCCAAATACCCACACGTACTTCTTCCCCAAGTGGCGAGCCACATCTGCTTTTTTAAAGCCATCCAAGTTGTAGAGCCTCTTGGCCAGGCGTTTGGCAGCCTCCAGGTCAGCCTTGTGTCCATTGGAAAGGGTGTCTGTGCTGCCCAGGGCCAGCTGCTCCACACTGTCCATCTCCGACTCCGAGTCTGAAACCAGCTGGCTCTGGGGGCGGTCACTGCAATGGGAAGGGACACTCCACGTTAGCCTGCCTACAGATCCTCTCCTTGTTCAGCTTCTCAGGAAATGCATGTTCCTCACCCTGCTTTGGAGGCTAGCTATTCACTGCTGGGAGCCAGGGTGAACTGCATTGGTCAGAGACGCTCTGATGTCAGCTAAGGGAGCTAAGGGAAGGTTTGGGAATGTAGGTTTGGGAGGAGAGGTGGGGTGATGGGACAGCACCAGTGACTGAGTGACTGGACCAAGGCACTCAAACCAACATTCATACTGGATGTGGAAGGAAAGGACAACTACTCCAAAGTCCCTCACTTTGAACCTGTGAAACTGTATGTGTGGGCTTAGGCTCTGCCGAGCTCAGCCGTGGCAGAGACTTGGAGCATAAACATGTACACATCACATGCTGTCCTACAGCTCCGTACTCATTTTTTAATCTGGACAAACTCCTTGTGCTGCTCTCAAGTGCAGTTTCTACCCAAGACAAGACAACTATAATTCCTTCATTTGCCTTTTCCCACCCACGGATTTCAAAGCACTACACAGACTGCAAAGCCAAAGCAGAGAGGGTGAGGATGAAGGAAAACCCCCCTGGCCTCCCAGCTCACAGTGGAGTGCACTGTCTTCTCCAGGCTGCCCATCAGCTCTCAGCCCACCACACCTTAAATGGCCATGTTAGGAGACACTCTTGGCTTGGCCCCCGAAGCAATCTGACTCAGCTGCGCAGAAGTTATCCCAACCAAAAGCTGGTTGAATCTAATCAACAACAAACATTAAACAACTCTGACCTCGCCCAAATTTTCTGGCAGCCCTTGCAATGTTCCAGTCTGATTTATTTTTAAAAGTCTCTAATTGAGTTTTAAGAGGCCTGCTCTCCTGAGCCAATTACCCAGACCAATCTCCTTGAGGCTCTGCTTTTTTCAAGAAGGACGAGCCTCCTCCTACTCAGCGCTGTCTGTCCCAAGGGAGCCCTGCACAATACTGACAGGTTGCCTCATGTCCCGAGGGGCTCTCAGGTGCCATCCTCTCCACCCTCTTGTCACCCCTAGCCAGCATGCAGTGGGAGGAGCTGCTCTGCATTCAAACCTGTGGGTCAGACACTTCCCTGGTGAAAGCAGCTCCAACACTCTGCAAGTGCTTGGAGACGTGCTTTTCTGGGACCACTGCTGAACTCAGGCCCGTGGTGATTGTGGTAAGACCTGGATAGGTGGCCGAGGCAGATCTGTGCCCACTTGGCTCCAGTCCTCCCCAGGGACACTATCCATCACTCCAATGCACCCTGGTGGAAGCAGCCATGAGAGTGGTCACAAGGTCACTAGGAGCTCACCAGGTCTGACTCCACCAGCTCTGGGGAGCTGTGCTGGGCAGGCAGTTTTCAGCATCACTGTCTGCATCATCAGCACATCCCATCCTGTGGGCAAACCTCCCACCTGCCTAAAAGCTCTTCTCCTCCCAAAACAGCCACAT
The DNA here is from genome assembly GCA_013398115.1 of Falcunculus frontatus. NCBI lineage: Eukaryota > Metazoa > Chordata > Aves > Passeriformes > Falcunculus > Falcunculus frontatus. The sequence goes on along the minus strand of VZRV01010982.1, from coordinate 242,163 downwards.
CCAAAGGTGCTGCTGGCATGGGCCCTGGTGCCTGGCTGTGCCTTCACTGTCTGGAAGGGTCAAAGTTGCTCTAAGGAGTGCCTGACAGCGCAACAGGCTGGGTGCTGCTGGGCCAGTGCTGGACACACACCTGGGCCCCACTTCAGCTCCTTGTGTGGCTGCAGTCACTGTGACCTCAACCAAGGACAGAGGTCACAGGCTCTTTGATTGCCAGAGGCAAAGGAGATTAATCCATCTCAGCAACAGGCACCTACCAGCCATGGGTTGTGGTGACTGTATTTTTTGCTAAAATCCTTATCTGCTATCACAAGGGCACAGGCACTGTCCCCTTTGCAGGCCAGCAGTTCTAAGGATGCTTTTCCAGTCACAGGCTGAGCTACAAAATGCAAAGCCACCCCTCCAACACTCCCCATGCTCCAACTGCATCTCCAGAGCAAGTGGCTGCTCAGTCACCCTCTCAAAATCTTTTAATTCTTCTCTGCACCATCCCTAAAACTCCTGATATCCTTCTGGACCTCATCTATCCTGCCTGAGAGGTTTCCTCCCTCACATGGCCAGTTCCTGGAGCATCCAGGGACAAAGCTAGAGCTCCAAATCTCCCCCCATGACCTCTCTTCCCAATCTATGGTCCTCAGCTTTCCTATGTAATGCTGAGCATCCAGGTGTGGGGCCATTTACAAAATCTCTCGTCCTTCAATACCTGTATCTCGCTGCAGAGTCCCAGCCCTGTTACTACAATTCCTGCCTTGTTTCTTGCAATGGGCATGCAGGGATCTCAAAGCTTGAGTCTCAGTGGAATCTGCTGCTCCCTCCCCCACCAAGTCCCAGTACTGATTTCGTGTTTTACATCAGCAAAGCATAACCTTGCTCTCAGGATGAGGCACTACTCAACCATACCATGAAATGGGTTTTTTTCTAGCACTCAAGCCACTGTCATGCAGTTAAATATGGACAATCAGCCTCTATAGGCTCAGAATGTCCCCTTTGTGGCACCTGTCTCCCACCACTCAAAGCCCCAACTGGCTTGGAGAACATGCAGCTTAAAGACAGAAAAACAAGAGCCCAATTCTCAAGTAAATGGAGAGCAGAGAAAGAGACATGGCGATGTCTGAGGTAACTGAGGTTATGCTAATTTTCTTGCCAATGAACTAATTGCAGGTCTCAGGGTGAGGGTTTTTTGGTGTACTCAGTAAAGTGACATTTTAGTTCAGCTTGAAGAAACACTGAGATAATATTTTTTACATTAAATACACACTTTAGGAATAAAGTTCAAATTTGGTATTGTGCAAGTATTCTCGGTGTGCCTGAAATAAGTCATTCCTGAGCAGACACAGAGCTAGCTCATCCCTCTCCCTGCCGCCACCACTCACGTCACTGGGAGCACAGGCCCCCCTGTCACCTCAGAGGTGTTTGCTAGAGCCCAGTGCGCTGCAGTGAGGCACATCTGGGGGTCTCTGCAAGGAAGGCACGTGATCCAGCACAGGGCTCAGGGTTCACCCTGGGACAGAGGCTCTTCACTGACCACTTCCCACCCCAGCTCAGCAGAAGGACTTTTTGTGCTCCCTGGCCTGGAAAAGCTGCTGCAGAATCACAGTCCTGCTCAGGGCCACCATACCACACACACTCCTTCTCCCAGGTCAGATGGTTCTCCAGGGCCCAAATGTTCCTCCTCAGGGCCAAACACTCCTTTCCTGGAGCTGAATCATCATCTCACCCCAATATTCTTCCTCTAGCCGACTGTCCGGAGCCCAGAAGCAGAGACCACAGCACCTTCCCTGGCTGCAATGCAGTGTATCACTGTAGGAGTCCTGACACCCTCTCCATCTTGCCACCATCAACCAAGCTTACCTGGCACTATGTTCACTCAGTGGCTGCTAGCAACCAGAAGCAAATCTTCTCTCCTGGATGTGGAGCAGCAAGAAGGCACAAGTTCTGCAAAGCCAGGCCCGAGGGGCTGACCTCCACCTCCCAGATGCCAGCAGGGACGTATCTGCATGGTGGGACCCTTCCTGCAGCAACAACCTGTTCCCCAGGAGCTGGGGTGTGCTCAGCTAAGCTCCTGGGCTGTCCAGGGCTGTCCTGACACATTTCCAGGCAAGACACCTGCTGTAGGAAACTCCAGACCTTTAAACACAATTCAAGTATCTCTTGCTCCCCACATGAGGCTGGTTTCATTCTACACCAAGAAGGGACATGGCAAGGAGCCTGGTGCAAATCCACAAGGGACAGGTGCATGGGGCAGAGTAGCACTCTCCCCTCAATTCTGGAAGGCCCCTTTGCATAGCTAGATGCTCGTTGCCTCTTCCTAGCAAATCAAGCCTGCCTAATGTTGCTGCTAAGAATGTACCAGACCGGATCTTTGGCTGAGCTAAATAAACGCAGCTCCTGCCATCGGTCTCAGTGGAGCGACTTTGATTTATGACAGCAAAGATCTGGGCCGGTTCATTCCTCCCAGAATTGAAGTTAGGGCTGGGAGGACACTTGAAGGTCAGCTAGACCAGCCTCCAACCACAGGCGGGGCTGGTTGTGCTTCCTGGCAGCTCTGGAGTCCAACAGTCAGCAGCACCCACCAGCATTACTGCTGACAGATCCAGATAGGACTGAACTTTGGGCAGCTGTGCCCCTCCTCAGTCTTGTTTCTCTGCAGACTTCCAGAATCTCCCCTGCAGCACCAGCCTTCTCTGGAGATGTCTATCTGTCCTCCATCACCCCATCCTACCAGCTCTTCTTGTGAGGGACACAACTGCTCCTGCAGAGGACAGAGACTTTCACTCCAATCCCACCAAACAATTTCTGGTGCCAGCTGAGAGCCTTAAACATCCAGTTACGCACCTGCTGGGTGGAGGGTTGTCTTCTCCTTTGGAGACACAGATACCATGGGGTCAGCGCAGGAAAACCTGGGTGTCTCAGACCCTTGGGCCAAGACCAGCCCAGGGGCTCTGAGTCAGATCTGAGAGCTGCAATTAATGTCTGATACATGGGGGCTGCATCCCACAGCTATGTGCTGCTGCTCATGCTTCTGCAGGCAGACCTGCCATTCCTGGGATCCACTGTCCTCTGTGTGATGGTGGGCTGATGTGTCCTGTGTCCTAACTCCTGCTGCCCTTCATGGCTTGACATGGCCTGCATGGGGAAAAATTCCCCCAAAGCTTGTCCTCCATTTCTTGCTGTGCCAATGCTTGTGGGGAGACCACTTCATCCTGCACTCTAGCCTTGTCCCCCTACTGTGCTCCCAACTCAGCCCACCCCATGCCTCCCTTCCCCTACCTTCATCCTTTCCTCAGGGTCCACCTTCCTCTGCTCAGCTCTCAGCCTCAACCTCCTGCATCACACCCCGAATCCACCCCACGGGGCCCCAAACTGGGCACAGCCCTTCAGGGCATCCTCATCAGTTTGCCCAGTGCTACCTGGGAGCTCAGGCCAGCCGAGAGACTTGCGCTGGCCCTGGGAGGGGAGGGGCACTGGTTCCCCGACCGCTGCAGTGACAAAAGGAACCTTATAAAGAAAGGCAGCGGAGCTGGCTGGCAGGCCCCGTGCTCCAGCACACGCCAGCAGCCGCACTCTGGCAGGGACGCAGCCCTGACTCCCGGCGCATCCTCCGCCCGAGGCGGCTGCCAGCCCCACGGGCTCCCCGCTCCTCCCACACAGCCGCAGCTCCAGGGCTGAGCTCTCCCTCTAGCGAGGCTCCAGGCGTGCTGCCCTCGCCGCGGTGTCCGGCCCTTTTCACCGGGCGGTTTGCAGCCCCGCCTTTGATGTTGCTTCTCCCGCCTACCCTTCTTTCCGTCCCATCGCAGGCAAGCCTCGATGAGGTCCCAGCAGAACCTGCCTCGCTCGGGGGGCGAGTCACGTCTCTTCCCTCCGCGGACAAACCTCAGGGACCGGCTGTGCCCGGGGCCAAGGCTGGCTCCAGATGAGTGGGATTGAAGGGAAGTTGGGCAGCTGGATTTCAGGCGGCTTGCACCCCCAGAGAGAGATGCAGTTTGTCCATTTACATTTCTCCGGGGCTGATGCCCCACAGCCCACAGTGCCTACCTGTACAGGACTGGGCAAGCCAGATGATCCTCCGGACACCTGCTTGCACCGAGCAGCTTGGCCAAGTCCTGCAGTTTGGACCTGCAGTTGCAGAAGTCTGGCTGTCACCACTGAAGCAATTTCCCTGCAGTCCCCAGGGCTGCCCCAGCTCCTGCCCCACCATCTTGCCAGCACTGCATCTATCCCTGGCTGGCCTCCCCGGGTCCGGAGGGACTCCCTAGCCCTTGGGGGCTCTGCCTCCACACATGCTCTGAAGAGATCTCTCATAGCCACAGGGACAGACTTCTTTAACTGCAGCTCTCTGCCCAGTGAGAGCGAGGGACCTGCACACTTTCACCTCCTGCCCAAATCGGGTGATAACCTACTCACAGAGCCTATGCTGGGAGTGTCACTGTGGGGTGTCCCGCTGTGCGGAGGGCAGGGAGGGGGTTCAGTCTCTGCTCCGTCCCTTTCAACCAAGCCTGCCAGAGTAGGTGCAGGCATCCCAGAGGAGGCCTTTGTAGGTCTGCACTTAGACATACTTCCCACATACAAGGTCATGATAAAAGCATGGTCTTACCTATCATGTGCCGAGGTACACCAGAGCCTTGGCATAAACAACAAAGCTGCATGAACCAAGGCCACTGGCTGCGGGGGACACCACATCTCCCTGGCAATGCAGGGGCATCACTGATTGGCCATTTCTGACACTGAGGGAGGTGGGAAGACACAGGCTGCAAGGCTGTCTCCAACCCAGATCCTGACCCCAACTATTGCAACAATTAGCACCAAAGCTTTTGGGGACACAGTGCAGCCACAGGGCAGCACATGCAGGCCTAGACTGGTGTTCATCACCAGTCACACCAAAGCCCTGCAGCCTGACGTCACCTTTGCCAGCCCTGAGACTGACAGTGTAAAGCACAGTCTTCACTGCAGAGTCCCCCTACCCAGGGTCCCAAGGCTCCCTGCGCTGGTGGCAGTCAGTCTGTACTGCTTGTGACCATGGACAGTGCTGAATGCCTTGCTCTGGCCCTGCTGGCACAGGTGATGATGCTTTATAACGACTGCAGAGGCTCCTTAGCTCCTTTCCTCAGCAATTTCCATTGAATACCCTTTAGTGGGAGCATTACAAGTATAAGCTCTGCTCAATCAGATCAGTCCTGCCAGGCATCAGGATCTGCTGGTTCCAGCTCATGAGAACCTTTGAGCAATCAGCCCAGCCACTTCCTGAAACTACTTGGGAATCCTCAGCTTCATGGTCAGCTCCACTGAGAGTCTAGAAAGTTGGTAGCATTAGTGATGGGGACGAGGAAACTTGTTGGATCTTTCCCTTGCCAGAACCCCCTGCCTCCTGAGGACTGATCCTGCAGATGACGGGCTGTCTCAGGCCCTGGTTCCACATGCCTTTCCTGCTTCCCAACCTAGTTCCTGCTCCCAGCCCCAGTGTCCACTCCTTTCCACTGGACCAAATGGTAGATTCCAGCCACATCTGCCTCTCTGTCCACTGTTGCCTGTGGGACTGTGAGGGGAGGCTCACTCCATGCTAGGGAGCAGAGAGCTGGATTGCTCCCTGCTGGGGGCCTGCAGCAGTGCCCTGCTCCCCCACACCTCATTTCTCACTGTCATGGCTGGATACTATCACCCTTCACTGCCATGTGCCTCCCAGACATGACCAGTTTTACTGCACAAATCTTGCCTGGCTTCTGTGCTACCACGTCTCTGGCTTCAGTGTCCCAAAGAAAGGGAAGGCCTAAGCCAGCTCCTCTCTGCCCCAAAATGCCCTTGGCCTGACCCAAGGGCCACAGAGCTGATGCGATATCCCACTCTCCTCTCTTGACTGCGGACACCAGAGAAGACATAGAGCTTAGATCTCCACCTGGCCACCCCGAGCTGAGCCTACAAAAATGGCACAGACTTGCCAAAAATGGCACCAGAAGTGACATAAGTTTGGTGTGGAAAGACCAAAGCCTGGTGGATGAGGGATTCAGGATGCTCATCTCTGCCCTCCATCTTCCAACATGAACAAGGCCGAGGAGATTCAGGAAGCCAGAACAACAGGTACAAGACTATGGGACTCCTGCCTTCAAGAAATAAATGGCTGCTGTGCAGATGGCAAGGGACAAAGTCCCCAGTAGGGAAATGCTGTTGAATTTCTACTCAAAGTCAACTTCAGAATGGCCTCTCCCCATAGTCATCACAGATACTGGACTGCCTTGCAATGAAAACCACCACAGGATTATAGTTTGGCACTCCCTGCCTGCTTGGCTGAAGGAAACCTCACAGCCCTCCAGTACCTACAAAGCTGGCAAAGATGAAAATGGAGTTGTGCTCCCATCAACACACCAACCACAGTACCACAGTGATCACTGGCCTGATCAGCCATTGTCTAGAAAATCTAGCACATGCAGTCCTGACCCTTCTCCAGCAACACAAGTTAGACTCTGGCTGCAAACCAGACCTTACAGCATTACACTCCATATCAAGCCTTAGTGGCCCAGCTGGACAGCAAGCAACTTTGGTCACTCACCTTGTGTTGGAGGCCAAGGGAGTGCCAAAGCTGTCCTCTGAGTGGCAAGGGCTGTGCCGAGCGCCCCTCCTTCGTCTCCCCCGCTCCTCCTCCCTCTCTGTCCAGGGGGCATCTGTGGCCGAACTGGTCCCAGAGTCCAGCTCTAAGTGAGCCAGAGGAGCAAAGTTCTCCTCGATCAGCTTGGCACTGTCTCGGATTTGTCCCTGTATTTCTGGGGTGAGGGCTGGGAGGTCAAAAGTGAAAAAGTTCCCATGGGTACGGGCTGGGGAAGAAAGAATGTCAATGGAGTCCAAGCTGGTGTAAGATGTGCCTTTGGCTCGATGGGACTCCATGATGGTCTCAAAATGCTTGCTGAAAGAGTCCATGCCATCCTTGGAGAGGCTGTGCCCTAGGAGGAAGGGCACCGGAGACTTGAGCATACCCTGTGTGTCTCGGTCCATGATCCTAGAGGGAAAGAAAGCGAGAAGAACTGATCATTGAAGAGCAAGGGATCAAAGCCTCGAAACAAAAGCCCACATGCTGCTTCAGAAGGAAACTGAGGAGGGTAGAAATCTCTTCTGAACATCTGTAGACCACCAAGGAAACGCCTCGCCTGCCCAAGACACCATGGGAAGCAGGACTGGGCTGGCCTCCCTCCAGACATATGCTTCTCCTTTAATGCGCCACAGACTTTTGTTCCTTTAGTGGCTCATCCTCCTAAGAAGCTTATGAGATGGCTACTGCTCCCAATCACTTGACTTGAGCTTAGATCCAATAAAGGGCTCAAGTACTAGAAACAGGATGTGGTTCAGCTCCATTTCCAACCAAATCTGGAAGTGGCTGAACTTTTCATGAGCCTTCAGAGCTTCTATCACCAAAAAGGCTCCTCCTGAAGCTGCTCAGGACTGCATGACACTTTCCTCCATGAACACTGCACTGTGGTCACTGAGTACTATGCTCAGAGCACGACCAACACTCAGCTGCAAGGTCTGTTGGCTGTTTCCACAAGGTGATGTTGAGTCCCAGGAGACACGTATGACTGAGCACAAAGCTATACTGAGCTCCAGGTTTCCCCAAGTAGTACAGAGGGATCCCCACCTCTCGGCTTGGGGATCTGAGCTGGCCCATGCCCTAGAGCCCATGATTGGTCCTAGCTCATCATCTTGTCAGGGATCAGCCCCACATAAAGGCCCAGCCTGTCTCCAATGCTGGTCTGGGTCCAGCCCAACACAGAAGTTTCTAAACCCTGAAGCCCTGAGTGTTTTGTCCTGTAAATGAGGTGAAGTACAGCCTGCCCACTCACCTAAGCACATGACAACATGGATGCTTGCAACCCAGGGAACATCAGTGCTTCAGCAGTACAAGCACAAACACAGCCCTAAAAGCCTACTTTACTCATAAGCTGCTATCATTTTATTAAAGCAGCAGAAAAGCACTTGTTATGCCACTCTCTCCTCTGATTAAAGGAGAGGAACCGCTCCAGCCTGTCATAACATTTGTTATGAACAGCTTCCTACAGAGGGCTCCGAAGATGCGTTGCTGTAACACACACCAAATTATTTTCACTCATTAGCCTTCACATGCCACTCAAAAATCTCGCCCCAATTACTTCAGCAGGCCAAGAGCTGGCAGCTTGACTCCCCCAGAGTGCCAGCTGGTTTCAAGGAGAGTGCACCGAAGCCAGACATAGGTAAGCAAGGCAGGGAGCAGGCTGATCTCGCCCATCCACCAGTGTTTCCCTGGCTGTGAAGTGCCACTTGCATTCCCGTAGGAGCCCCAAGAGCAGCCACTTCTGAAGTGGCTTTTGGTGAGGACAACGCAGAAGAGACCTCTTTAATATCTGCAGATGTGCTTTACAGATGCAAATGTGAATTTTCCGTCCTTCATGCCTGGCCCCATGCTACTAAACCAAGCTAATGCTGCTGACCATTTTGCACCTTGAATCCATGAGGAGGGTGAATGACTGTGCCAGGGAAGACAATGCCAGCATATTGGAAGGAATCTTGTTTCCAGGAGAGGTAGGTGGGCTCATTTTTGTGATCAAGTATATTGCCACCAAGCCACAGAAAAAGCATGGCTGGTTTTCTCCACACCATCCAAGCTCTGGAAACAGTGTCTTCACCCCAAAATATCAAGCACAAAGCCATTCATTTCCAGAATAACGTAGCTGCAGCAGCATGGGAGCTATATCACCTGCTTAGACCCAGATGCTTCATCAGTCCCTGCTGCACTGCCCAGCTCCTCCACGCTCCGCCCTGGTCCCCCAGGAAGGGTCACTGCACTGAGAGCAAGCCAGACAAACCCAGCTGAGAGGAGCAGAGGAAAGAAGGAGATGCAGAAGGAGGTGCAGAAGCTGTAATCTAGCATCTGTGAAGGGTGACAGGCAGCAGGAAACCAAACAGGTTTCCAGCCTTGAGCTGGTGCAGGAGAGGCAGTGAGCCTTCCTCGGGAGAGGGCCGGGCAGACATGGAAGGGAAGTGGATCCGGGAGCCAAAAACACCTCAGGCAAGGCTCTGGGAATGGGATCTGAGCAATTGGGTTTCGGATGCATCTGATGGCTGATGGAGGGGAAAGGGCTCACCCCACTCTCTCTGCCTGATGCTTCAGAGACATGCCACCCCTGGCAGGGGGAAGAAGAGGGGGAAACCTCTCCTCTGGCCGTCAGTGGTTTTAACTCTCTGTTAAATGCTCCTGTGACCCTCCAGACCCCTGACTGCCTCAGCCATGCCCCACTCCTCCAAGAGCTGCGGGCGCCTCCCCTGCTCATTGACAGGTGCCTGCCACTGTCGCCCCAGGTCCGGTCTCCATCCAGGAGCACCACCCCGAGCTGTGGCTCTATGGCCACTTCGAGCACTGGGACGACACATCAGAGGCTTGTGGCTACTCATGCAGGTTAAGCACATGTTAAGCATTTGATGAAATTGAGACCATAACCATTTTTCTAATCCCTAACAAGGCTTGCCCTGCAGCTATTCTCTTGCCAACAAGCAGCAAGCACAAAGGCTCTGGAAAGGCTCCCTAAGCAGCAGATCTAAGGGCTTCTCTGGGCAGGGAGAAAAGCCATCACTGCCTCCCATCAGCCCTCTGTGCTCTCAGGGGAACAGAGCATTCCCTAGCAAAGCCTCTTCTCTCTTATCAGCCGAAGGCATCCATGCTGAGGGCCAAACTGGGCTCTTCCTATAGCTTAGCCAGCATGTCTTCTGATGCTCAGGGAGGAAGGGAATTGAGCCTGCTCTCACTGACAGGTCTCGGCTCTCTGGGACTAATAGGAATAAAGACAGTAAAGGCTTAGACTAGTCATTAGAGTCTGTAGATATGACTCTAAATATATGCAAGAAGCAGATTTGCTGGAAGAAGACACCATTTCTTCTATCGCTTTTCAAGTCTTGTTTGATTTGGTGTCGATTTTTTTTGCTGTTAGTGTGCTCTCTTATTTTGGGAGGGTAAATCATGAAAGAAGATTCTGAACTTTGGCCAGAATATGAAGCACAACAAGGTAGTACCAAGCCAAAGTCCCCCTAGCAGAGGGTGCTAAACCCTTAAAGCTAGATTTTAAAAGGGATGTACATGTCTAAAAGCTGAAAATCAGCATCAAAAAGTACTTCAGTGGTTTTGTAGGGCTGGTCCTTCCCAGCAACCAGAACAGGCCTGGGGTTCAGCAGCTTCTGCAGCAGCAGAATGGTGCCAGGTCGAGGAAGACACAGTGGCTTCTTCATTCCCCCAGCTTCACCCCTCCTGTGAGCAGGCAAACCAGAAAGCTTGAAGTAGAAAACATCAATACTGGTGACTGGTAAACAGGGATAAGGACTGCAGCTGCAGAGCTCAAAACAGTGTGTAAGCAAAAACCCAGGGCTGTGATGCAGGGTCTAAACAAGCTTGCAGTTTAAGCCTCATGATTTTCAAGGCAGTCTACAGGGTCTGCACTTACATGGGGAATATTTAGGGGGCTGCAGAGGGAGGAAACAACTGGTCTACAAAGAAGCCGTGCCAAATGAACATGACACCCCTATACACACGCTGGTTGTTATACCGGGAGCACTATCTCTTAGGAGCAATAGCGTGTTGTTTAAGGACACATTCAAGCTTTCAGCACTGCCTGGGGAGCTACACTAGGGTCTCTCAGAGGACAAAAAACAGGTCTAGGCTTACAGCTCATACAACTCAAAGTGACTTCAAGGATATTTGGAAACAAAATAACACTTTGCAAAAAAATTGTTACAGCAAATTGAAGAGCTTGCAATAGCAATAACTTTACACCTTACCCAAACATTAATTTGGAAACCCCCCCCCCCC
>VZRV01010982.1:200912-216604 GCA_013398115.1 Falcunculus frontatus | reverse complement strand
CAGGTACCGGGGGGCCGGGGCAAGACAGGGCAAGGCTGCCGCCTCGCCATGGGGCGCTGCGGCGGGCAGCGGGGCGGTGTCCAGGTCCCGGCGGCGCTCTCGCGGCCGCCCCGCTTCGGCGGCGGGGCAGCCCGGGGGCAGCTCTGGGGCCGAGCGAGGCCTCTTGGGGCGGCGGGGCAGGAATGGCCGCGGGTGAGGCCCCCCCCCAGCTGCAGACTCTGCTGGGACCGAGTCTAACCGCGGCCTCCAGCCGCAGCTCGGGGGTCTCTGGGCTGCGAGGACCCCTCTGCTCCTTCCCTTCTCGGATTGCCACCTCATCTCCGCAGAGATGCTGGGCGTCCGCTCCTCGGAAGGAGACTTCCTGGAGGGAGCCCGGAGTCTTCTTTCTCCCCCCGGGAAGGAGCAAATGCCTGGTCTCTCTCCCCCTTGCAGGGTGCCCGAGTGGCCCGGCACTGCCTGCAGGGACTGGCTGACAGGTAGAGCGATACTCGGACATGAAAGCTGAGCACAGCTACTGTGCGACTCGTGCCGTAACGCTGCAGCAGCTTCTTGCTGCTTCGCTGAGGGACAGGGCCTCCTTCAGCAGCTGATGGAAAGCCCCACCCAAGCTCTCCTGGAGGGCACTGCGGGCGGGTAGACTCGGATGCCTGAGCAGTGAACGTCCCAGGCTGGGGAGGTGGTGATGCAGGCGGCAGGCACGTGCCCTGCTGATGGCTAGCCAAGGGGCTGTTCACTGTGGGCTGATTGTGGGAAACGTCGCTGAGTCTTTCTTTCTGGCTGTTCCTCCTAGAGGCACCCGGCAGTAGGTGTGAGCTGATCTAGCCTGGCTCATGTAGTAGCCTGGCTCTCTGGTGTCTGATGATGAGTGTCACCCCGACCAGGGGATGCCTCCTGGACCTGCCCTGGGAAGACATCTTGGTTCCACATATCCTCTGTCATCTGCCACTGCAGCAGCTCCTGAGCCTGCAGAGGGTCAGCAAGTCATTCCAATCTCTCATCCAGCTGTACCTGGCCAACATGCGCTGCTTTGACTCAAGCCAGGTATTGGATGGCTCTGAGGCTGGGGGAGGACACCGATGCCCTACTGCTCTGGAACTCACAGGGGAGCATCTTTCTATGTGGGAAGAAACCCTTGGCAAGGAGGGTAGTTTCTGCTCAGGAACTTGGGCTAATGGCTCAGGTGTCAAACTGGACAGATGGGCTCAGGGAGGAGAGGCAGTGATTCAGGGCCCAGCAATGCCAGTGTCTTGAGTAAGAGGCCCTGGGAGGAGTAAACCTGGAAACTCCACCCAGGCTATTATGGGGCACTGGCTGGGAGAAACAAAAGTTTTGGAGTGCCATGTCCTCGTGAAGGTTGTGCAGTAGGTTGGGTCTGATGGGAGATAACTCTGTGCTTGGTCTTCAGGGAAAGCTTGTGCTATTCCTGGGAGCCACTGCCTGGGACTGGGAAAGACTGGAGTAGCTGCTGTTCTGTGAGGACACAGAGTGGTCTAGCAGAGAGATTTTTGGAGAGCAGAGGTGTGGAGCTCATCATGAGTATATAAATGCAGGAGTGATGATGTGGGATGGAGAAACCAGAGTATCATCTAGCCTGTGGCGGTAGCCTTGGCATGAGGTGAGCAGAGTCTGATGGTAGGGTTTGCCCTGGGATGAGGACAGGGTATGGCTTTGGTCACTACTGTCACAGCAGAAGAGAGGAGGGGAGAGAGTATTTGGTGAGGATCAGGCTTATCTGAAACCCTGGGGGGATGCCTCATTCTTCCTGGGTTCCCCATGCAGATTGGACCTGCCATCCCTCGAGCTGCTTTTGTTAACCTGTTGAAGGACAACGAAGTTCTGCAGCAGCTGGCACTCCAGAACTGCTCCGACTGGCTGACGGACCGGGAACTGCTCCCGGTCATCGGGCAGAACCACCACCTGCACCGGATCCAGCTGAAGGGCTGCGCCCAGCTCAGCCGCCACGCGCTGGTGGCCATCTCACTGAGCTGCCCCAACCTGCGCCAGCTCTCCCTGGCTCACTGTGAGTGGGTGGACAGCCTGTCCCTGCGCAGCCTGGCTGACCACTGCAAGGTGCTGGAGGCTGTGGACCTGACGGCCTGTCGCCAGCTGAAGGACGAGGCCATCTGCTACCTGGTGCAGAAGTGCAGCAGGCTCAAGTCTCTGTCACTGGCTGTCAATGCCAACGTGGGCGATGTGGCAGTTGAGGAGACTGCCAAGTGCTGCCCAGAGCTGGAACACTTGGACCTCACGGGGTGTCTGCGAGTCAAGAATGACTCCATCAGGTACTAAACAACGTGGGAAGCCAGGGTGGGGATGGCAGGTATCTGGGATGGGGAGAGGAAGAAAACCAGAGACGAAAGTCAGATTTCTTCATGCTAAAAGCAATGAGAGCTTAGTCTGGGAGGGAAGCCGCTAGCAGGCCCTTCAGGAGAGGCACCGTGTGCTATTGACAGCAAATTTCCCAGCATACCATGGAGGGTAGGTCTGGGATCCAACCATGTCCCCTGACTTTATCTCATACCACCATGGTGCTGCTCCCAAAGGATGGTGCGTGTGTGGCACAGTCACGAGTGCTGGGCTGCTGGGAGTAGAGAAGAGCGTGAGTGGTGCACTTAGGAGTCCTGACTTGAAAACTTGAATGTGCTCTCTTTCTTGGCAGGGTCCTGGCTGAGTACTGTCCCAAGCTGCGCTCGCTGAAGGTCAAGCATTGCCACAACGTGGCTGAGTCCAGCTTGAGCATCCTCCGAAGCCGTGGGGTGGAGCTGGATGTGGAGCCTCCGCTGCAGAGGGCTCTCGTTCTGCTGCAGGACGTGGTTGGCTTCGCCCCTTTCATCAACCTTCAGATCTAGAACTGCTGCTGCTGGGGAGGGGGGGACTGACAATGCTGGGATCCCAGAAGGATGCCGGAACTGGCTGCTGTGGAGACGTGCAGAGGGAGAGGTCAGTCCCATTGGTGAGGCTGGCCTGGGGCTCACTCTTTCCTCTGGGGCTGTTTAGCAGCCACTGAGTGTTCATAAGTGGACTTCATTGGTGCCTCTGGGGAAAGTAACTCTCTCTGCAGTGGCGTGGAAAGAGCGAGTGATTTGCAGGAACACCATGGTGCTGAACAGGCCTTGGTCAGGCCAGCTAATAGATAGGATTTATTATTTGTTGTATTTTAAGTGGCAGCTGTCCAGAAAGCAGAGGAGTGTTTGATGGGGACTGTCCCCTGGGGTGGGTGTGCAGGGCATGCCAGCAGAGCTGTGGAACAAACCAGGCTACCTGGAGAAGAAAGAATAGCTACCAGCCCTCCTCTTGGGAGAGGGCAGGCCCCTCTGGGCTCTGGGAGGAGGGCAGTGAGCCTAGCTCCAGCCCACAGCCACTGGCCAGCCTGGCACCAAAGGATTAGAATGGCCCCAGTGCAGGCAGTGTGTCTGCCCAGGCCTAGGGTGCTGGTTTAGGCTGGGGCAAGGTAGGAGTTGTTTTCACAGGGAACATGCTCCTAATGGCAGTTAGACTGACAGAAAAATGCCAAACCTAGCTGTGCTGTCACTGAAAGCAGTTGGTCATTGTCATTTGTTTCTTCCAGCATCTGACTTAATGTTTTAGTAGTGCCCAGGCCTGCTACTGTATTTTGCTCCCTGTTGCGTGGCTGGAGCTTTGGCTCTCAACAGTGGTGAGAAATGGAAGGAGCACTGACTCTGCTGTCAGCTGGAGTTTATGGAGAGAGCTGCAGATTGTATTGGCAGGGAGAGCCTAGCTCTGGAGTTGAGCCTAAGCCCTTTTATCCGCTGGACAGTTAATCAAACAGCAGCTGCATCTTGAGAATGTGATGAAGAGTAATTAGAGGAAGAGAGGATGACCCTGCTCCTGTCTTTGGCCCTAGGAAGGACTGGAGGCAGTGTCTGTAAAGCATGTGCATGCTCTGGCTGAACTACACACCAACTCACATAATCTTTATTAATACTGGCACTCAAAGCAACAGTGCACAAAGACTTGTTAAAAAGGTTGCTGCAAAAGCACATGCCACATCTCAGATCTAAAAATGTCCCATGCAAGGAATAGCAGAGAATGCCCAGGCCCTGGAGAGCCACTGTGGTGTGCCCCTGGGGGCAGAGGGATAGCTACACAAGGAGAGAAGTCTCCTCAGCCAGGTTAGTTGAGGAAGCTGAAAGCAGTGTCCTAGCTTCCAGGTTGGTTCAAGTTAGTGGCAGGTAGAGTCGCCTCATTCCTAGCACCACATATGCATCCTGCCATGCCTGGCAGTGAGGTGGAAGGCTGAAGAGCAGAAGGATCTGGCTGTCAGTGGAACTTGTACTTCCTGGCTGGTTTTAGGCTGATATAGGTTCTTTTCATCTCCTCACTCTCAGGCTTCTTGATGTCTTTGTACCTCTCTCCTTTTGTACTCACCACCTGGTTATCAATATAGCGGATCAACTTCTTGGGAGCCTGGAGAGGAAAGATATTAACACCAAGTGGATGGACAGGCACACTGCTAGAGAAAAGGAGGTGGCAAGCAAAAGCAGAGCTGCACTATGGGAGGTGGGTGGGTGGGATGCTTTACCATTGTCTGTCTTGAGAATCTTGGCCAAAACTGGGAAGGATGCTGTCTAAGGGGAGGGAGCAAGAGCCATAGTAGTCAGGAAAGGTAAGAACTGACAGTCCCTGCAACACCTTAGCTGAGCTAATCTTCCCTCTTTGACTGACAGGTTCTATGGACAGACCTGCCTTTGGCCTGTCCTGTTGTTTTTTTGGACTTGCAGCCTGTTTTTTTTTAAACCCTGTAAGGACATTCAGACTGCTGGTGAGCTGGGACTGCTCTGCTTACCTCTTTGGGTGGAGCTGGCCGATGTGTTTTCTGATCGTCTGCACTATCCACCATCATGTACCTGAAACATAAGAAGCATTTAACATACATTGCCTGGGGCTACTCATAGCCTATGTCCCTTCTCCCCAGGCTGGTTGGTGGCTGTGCAATGTGTCCTATGTGCCTAGATTGCAGCTAGGAGAACTTGATGTTCCCCTCTGGATGAAATGGGCAAGAAGTATGTCATCCTTCTGATGAGAATCTAGCAGGATTCTCCTGGAGTAACATCCTTAGCTGTATGTGAAGGGTTTTGTAAACTCAGGTGGTTGAGAATGCTGATAGCCACTGCAGAACTGAGAGAGGTCCTGAGGTCTGGTGTGCTCTGCCATTGGGGCAGCTTTGCTCCTTCTCAGTCCAAGTGATGGCAGCCAAATGAGACATAGGTGAGATTACAGGACCAATCTGTCTGCTTTTGCCCTGAATGGTGGTGTTCCTTTCACATTCCTCCTTCTACTTGACTGTGAAACAGGTCTGTGCTGGAAGCAACTTGATAAAAGCATCACCTCATTTCCTATGTGACTGAAACATCGGAGTCCAAGCGTTTACTTGCTGTACTGCTGAGTTGCTACTCTGAGATTTTGGTGCTGGTTTAGCACAGCTGACCATGACTTCTCCCTCAGTAGTTGGTATAGTTGCTCTTGTGTATCTTCAGCTATGGCGAGCTGCTTTCTGTACCTGTGCTTGAGTGATGTTTAAAGTACAGGATGTTGCCAAAACGTTATTAAAGTGAAGTTCTCAGAAATATAACAAGCAGCTGGTGCTTTTTTGTTCCCTTGCCTGTCACTCTGAAATGAGCCTGCACAGGACATGGGCAAGGACAAGGATTACTACTTCTGCCTGGATGCTGTTCTGCCTTGCTTTATGTTTCCTAGCCCACTGTTTATCCTGTCCCTGGGGAGAATGTAAAGTGGAAAAGATGTGGCTGGATAGATGTGTGGAAGCTGTATGCCTGCATGAGGATACTCATGAAAGCTGAGATCTTAAAGCAGATCGATGAAACCACAGTGTGGGTTCTCCCATTGAGAATTAAATGCTTTTAGAAATGAATATAGGTAAACTAATCTAAAGCTACTTTCATTCCCAAGAAGTCCATAGGAGGACTTCAGAGAGGTTTCTTTAAATGCTTTGAATTCACACCTTCAGCAGTTGAGATTTAATCTTCCCAGTGCTGTTGTACAGGCAGTCTATTGAAGCTATCCTTAACCTTGTTTGGACTGTCTCCAAGACTGGAGGTACGAATGAGTTACTATAGTTCTACACATCACCATGTGTTCGTTACCTGAGCTGCAGCAGGATGTTTGTGCCTTGAATCTTTAACCAGGACCTCAGCTAACAGCACTGTGAGTTACACTTTTATCTATAGGAGGCTGAAACCTAGCACGCAGCCAGTGCTGTGAGCCAGCTGGTACAGGTAATGTGTTTCTGTGCCAGAGCTCTAAAAGAAACCAAACCCGTTCTGTTGTTTAGGTTTTGTGGCTTGTTTGTTTGTTGGGGTTTTTGTGTTTGTTTGTTTGGTGGTTTTGTTTTTTCTTTTCTTTATCCCAGCTGATGATTGTATTTGCGCTTAGATGCGTTCAGCTAATACCCACCCCTAGTTCTTTATAGACCACACTGTTCCTCAGATTGCCACCTCTTCATTTATTTGGAGCAAAATAAGGGGTTCTTTGCTGCTGGGTACTTACTTCTGTAGAATGACCTGTTTTAGTTCCTCATGGTTGGGTGTTCTGCGGGGCCGTGCCAGTTCCTGGGAGGAGACAAGCTGGTGTGTGAATAGTACAACACAGGTATACAGCTTACCCGCTAGCTCAGTGAGCCCAGCTGCTGGTGGAGCAGTCCAGCCCCTGTGGGAAAGGGGGTGCCAGCCACAGCTCCATTGGGGTCCTGGCTTGGTTGTGGGCACAGCCTATACTAAGAGAGCCAGGGGAGGGAGAGGGGCTGTTGCTCTGCATGACCGTCCTGGCTTATTGTGCAGAAAGTTTCTGCAGTCAGAATTTCTGCTTGTAGCTGACAGCTGTGGCACCTATGTGTCCCTGAGCTCTGCCCTGCTCCTTGGCCTACTGCCACCCAGGTCAGAGTACAGTACCTTCACACTTGCACCTGCTGAGCCAATTTCCACCTTCTCCTCCACAATTAACTGCACTGCCTCTTCCAAGTTCCCCAAGGCCATGGCGACAGCCTTCTCTGCCTGGCTCACAGTACAGGTCGGGAACATCTCCAGTAGCAGCTCTACCCCATCCTTCAAGTCAGCGCCTTCCTAGATGGAGCGAGAGACAGAGGTTAAGTTGGGGATGCAGTGAGGAGAGGGCTATTGAAAAGGGCCTCTGGTTTTTCATGGTCAGGAAATTCAGCTTGCCCTTCGCTGAAAGCTCTGTCTCCTTACCAGCGTTACTAAATCTGATTCCTGAAGCTAACGGGACTGTGTGTTTGTAAAGACAAACCAACTCCTCTCATTGTCCTTTAATCTCCTCCCTCTGTATTCCAACTTGCTTTAACGTAGGGCTACTGTGAACTGACTCATCTGTGTGGCCTTGCTTAGGAGTGAGCTTTCTGGACCCTGTGGTGCGAATGCCTGACTCCTGCCCACCTTGTGAAGTTGATTAGAAAGGGCCTGCTAAACACTGACCTGAGGCTACACCAGAAGGAATCACCATAGCAGCATTTGCTAGAAGGCTGTGGACACAGAATGACTGTACTGCAGAGCAGGAATAGATCAGTACTGCAGAAACAGCAAGCAGGGCATGGGGGAGGAAGGTGGGGTTGATGTGGAAGGTGCTGCAGTACCTGTAGCTGCTGTGGGATCTCTGAAGGCACTGGGACAGGCTCTCTCAGCCATTGCTCTGGCTCACCCTTTCCAGCCACTGGAAAGGATGAGCCAGAGCATTGGCTCACAGTCTGTCACCACATAATTTTTTGAGAGTCTTGCTCAGGCCATACAATGGAGAAGATCATGGACACAAGTGATGCTGTCACAGCCTATGCTGTGGTTCCTTCCAGAGCTGGAAAATGCCCTCAAGTGGTGCTGGTAGCCTAGTGCTGTATGACCGTCCCCAGTGTTCCTGCTCCTCTGCAGGATACTCATACCTGGGCCCCGGCTCCGTCTGTTAGAGTGCACAGCCTTTCCCCGTTGCAGGCTCCAGCTCCAGGCTCCTGGCCCTTGGTGACGTCTTCAGAGGGCGCTTCACTCCTGCTTTCCACAGCCTTTTGGCCAAGTTTTTCTTAAAGACACAGTGATATCTCCTGAGGAACAGTCCCACTAAGGCTAGAGCTCTGTGCTTTCTGTTGGCATTAGATTGCTAGTGCATTGTGTGCCAAAGCAAATCTCTTCTTAAATGACAAGACTTGGAATCACTACTGTTTCTCCTGCCCTCAGCGGGGATAGCTGCAGCTCTGCTCCCACTGATCTGCAGGAAGCCAGAGCTAGCAGATGCTGGAGTGCCTGAGTTCTGCATTTCCAGGCTGTACAGGGTATGGGCTGCTTGCAAATTCAATTCTACTTTTCAATTCTCGGTCCGCTAGTGCTTCGGTTGTGGATACTTCCATTTCTAAGAATTCCCTGGTATTTGCTCTATCTTTGAACTAAGGTGTAGTTTTGATTTTAAACTTAGGAATACACTGTAGTAGCCCCCAAGCTGCATGCAAGCCAGCACATCCTGTGATCAGGTTACTCTGATGCATCTCCTTTTTTACAGGCTCTTTTTCTCACTGTAGGAAGAACCATTTCACTTTTGTTCTGTCCTATGACTGGGATGGTGCTTTCCTTCCACACTCTGGCTACATCAGGATCCTCAAAGGGTAGGATGCAGGGGAGCAGAGCAGAGCAGTAGATTTTGTCAAGTTCAAGAAAGCAGCAAGTAAGATAAAAGACAGGACTGTCTATTCTACACTGTGTAGCCTTCTGGCAAGACAGCAGTGATGTTGCTAGACCAGCAAAACTCAGACTGGTTATGTCCTGGAAGGTTTAATATCCAGGCACTTCAACCTGTCTGTTCTTTAGTGGAAAGTACCCATGGGGTTGATTGATAGAGCAATCCAGCTGATCTGTGAATGCTGAGGTTAGAAAGGGCCATTGGCACAGTGTAGTCTTCTGTAGTCCTGCATAGTGCAGGTCAGAGCACATCACTGATTTTGCATCTGTACCAGGGTTCATGGATGAACAGGAAGTGAGCTTTGAGGATGCTAAAAGTCTAGATGTGATACATGTATTCAGCTGGATACTCTATTTGATGATGCACCTGATAAAGGCTGCCCAGTGGTAGTGCCACTTAGGCAGATGGCTATCAGAGGCAGGCAGAAATCCTCACTTTCAGAATTAAACTACAGCAGAATTTCAACAAGCAGCCCTGAATTGGTTATTTCTTTCTTATTACTCTGGATTTGATCTCAATAGCGGTATTTGGAGAATTGATCAAGTGTTTTTCACTCCGGTACGTCTTGGACAGTATTCCATATGACTCCAAGCTCCCATCTGTTGATATGAAAAACCTGACTGAACGGTGAAAATAAAAACCCCAAACCTGTCAATCAGTTCAGGCTACCTTATGAGTTCCTAACTGCGGCAAACAAGTTCGTATTTTATTCTGTGACATTGTTCAACTCCAAATATTAAGACTAAAAGCACGTACAGATCTTGTGCTGAAATTTTTTGTGTAACTCACCTTTGTTGCGAGCTTCACCAAGCCTTTCTGAGAGGGAGAACATCATTTCACAAACATCCCCACTGCAAGAGACAGAAGCTGTATAATTAGCTTGAGGAATAAAAGCACTAGCCTATCATACTTGGCTACCATTTTATAGAAAGATAAGGCTTGATGGGAAGCCCAGTAAAATCAACTGGTATTTCAGATGGCCAAGGACCTACCTGCAAACTATATTAGGATTAGCATCTGTGCATTCTGGCAAAGAGTGACTTATCATGATGGCTCAGGTTTGGTACTAATACATCTTGGACTGGGTATAACAAAAGAATTTGTAGTACTGAGGGGCTTGGGGCCAGGCCCCCAGTGTGTGGCATGCACATACAGACCAGTAACAATCACATACCTGTGGATTTCTGCAAAACCAGGGATATAGGCCTCCATCATTTCCACAAAGGTGTCCATGTCAAAAGTCTCTTCAGAGGACTCTGGTGAGCCCAGCTCTTCCAGGACACCCGTGATATAAGAGAAGAAAACATCATCCATCCCACTGGAGACCAAGAGAACACAGGCAGCAGGGTCAACAGGCCCATTTTTTCTTTTCTCTCCATCCCCATTTTGCCTAACCTTGTGTCTTTCTAATACAGCAGCAGGAGGACCTATGTGGACTGTGTGTTATGAGGAGATACCACCTGTAAGGCCAAGTAGCAGGTGGTCAGTGGTTGAGAGGGAAGCATTAACAGATGAACAGTGCATGTAGTCCTGCTTCCTGGGCAGCACTGAATGGGAGCCCCAGCGTGTGTTCCAGAGGCTGTGCTCCTGTGGGTGCTTCAGCTGAGCTAACCAAAATATTCCAAGTACTCAAGACCTTGGCTGTTCTATACTGACTGGTGTTTCAGGTGAGGCCATCATATTTTGTTAAGTTACACTTTCTATGGGATGCAGTGTTCTCTGCTTGCTGCTCTCCACGCTTGTGTCACTGCTGCCACCAGCTGCAAAACCAGCTGCTGTGTTCCAGCCTCAAGGTGGCTATATCTGCATGCAGGCAGAGTTCAGAATGGGGAGAGGCCTGACATAGATTATCCTGCTCAGAAAGCCGTCTGGGAGCACTGTGGAATGAAGGAAATCCCATATCCTAATGGGTATTACTAGACAGGAAATTAATCATCTTGGTCATCAAAGAAATGACGTTGCTAGATTGCAATGCTAAACTATAGTTGTTCCAGCATTCCTGTCAGAGCCTGTGAAAATTACCTGCATCCTGGATCTGACTTAAAAGAGAGCAACACAAAGTACAGGAGAAGTACAGATTTCAGTATAATGCACAGAGTGACAATGCAGAGTTCAAGCTGGAACAATGATACTGGATCTGCCTGTCTCAACATACCTGAGATCTGCTGCAGGGATGTGGGACTGGATGAAGCGTGTCAGTGTGTCTTGAATGATTCTTTCAAGCTCCATGTCTCTCTAAACCTTTTTCTTTAAAAAAAAGAAGGAAAAAGAAAACTCCATGTAATTTCAATAAAATCAAAATAACAAGATCAAAATGTAGGTATGGTATAGGTAAATGCTCTTCCCATGAGAACAATTCCCAAACTCCTCCAAAGTCTTGTCACCTCCGGGCAACAGTGGGCAAAGATATCCATAAAAAGCTGCAGTATGAGGATCCACTGGAAAAAGGAGCCCAATATCTTGGGCTCCTCCTGACTGTATTGATGCTGTCAGTATGCAGCTGTACCGTACATTTAAAATGTCCCCTCTGGGAAGCAAAGCTGTAAATGCAGATGTGTCCAGCTGCAGGACCGCAAGGACACCTTCTGAGCTGGAAGACTGTGCTCTCCAGTAAGGAAGAAATGGGCAGTGGGCTTGTACACTCAGGGCAGAAAGGGGTGGACCTTCCAGCTAAGAGCATATGCAATGATGCTGGGACTTGACTCAGGAATGAGTGGGAGGAAGGGTAATGTCTCCTAAAGAAAGGACATCCTAGAGCATGTTTTACAGGGACATACCAAGCAGGGCACAGACAAGTAGTCTGCCAGCCAAAATATCAAAGGTCTTCAGGTCAGGCATGGGCTGCTAGTGGAATCCTGCCCAAACAGGAGCCCGTTGTTGTGCTCGGTAAATGAGCCATTCTACAGTTGGTGCAGCTGCAACAAGGGGCACTTGATAACCCGAAACTCAGGGGAGTTCTAAGAATCACAGAGCTCCTACAGAAGCAGTGGCAGAAGGTGGCTGCCCACAGCCCTGCCTTGGCTGTCAGTACTGAGCCTGGACTGAACAGGGTGGGAAAAAACCTGTTTCTTAACCATTCCTTCTGCTTGGGGTCTACAGAGCTGCTGGGTAGACAAATTCTTGGGATAAGCACCAAGTTCTTCCTAGGAAAGAAACCAACCTTGCATTCAGAGAAACTGATATGGTCATTGGCCAGAGAGGTTCCAAGGGTCATCATGCTCCCATCGGTGCAGCTCTCTCATTTCAACCACACTAGGACCTGACCAGGCCTGTTTGACACAGAACTCATGGACCAGTCATACAGGTTGCTGACAGACAATTCTGATTTCCCATGGGAATCAGAAAGGTTTGGCATTTCCCTAGATGAGTCTTCCAGAGCTAGCAGGATGTAAACAAAACCACAGCATGACATTCAGCAGCTAAGTTTAGAATTACAGAACTCAGGACATCAAAACACCTTATGCATTATACCTTTGAATGCTACACTTTTTCTAGTGATGAGCTGCAATAGTTAAGGGGAGATTCACTAGAAGAGCTTATCCTATGTGCTCAGTTTTGTGTGGGAGTGATTTACAATGCACAAAATGATCTACAACCTGAAGGCAGAAGAAATCACTCTGCTGAGAGCTCAATTTTCCTGAAAAGGTGTTGCCATACTTCTAAACTTCCAGTCATAATGGCAATGTGGATTTTAAGATCACTTAACTAGTTGTCACTGATTCAAATATATCTGTGAAAGTCCTTCTGCATTTCTTGTTGTTGCAATGTGGGTTCCATGCAACATGTTGCACAGAACCTATTTTTAAAAGCATATGATGAAATGATACTCCTATTTCTCTGCTCACAGCTACAGCCTCACAGTTTTGCACTCTCAGAACACGAGACCTTCAGCTCTTGGAAATCCATGTCACTTTTCTGACAAACCCTGGTCTTTTTTAACACTGGGGTTTATTACTAAAGAGTGAGAAGGGTAACACTGTATATCATCTCATTAAGGCAGGCTTAGTTTGAAATACCAGGAGTGCTTACTTGATCCACATAACATTGCAAGGCACACATATTTCCTCACCTCAGGCACAGAAAAGTGGTATCCGTTCTCAAATTGTGAATGTGAAAATTATTCATTTTCTGTATTAGATACTTTGGCGAGGATCTCAACAGGGTTTCCCACCCTATTGTCAGTCTTGAGAACCTAGCAATCTCAGCAATCTCCATCCCCTTGCATTCTCCTTCCCAACAAGTTAATGTAAAATTTAGTTTGTTGGTTTCATTCGATTTTTTTGTAAAACAAATATAGAAATAATATCCCTCTCAAAGTACCATTGTCCTTGTTGTGTATGAAATAGCTACTTATGCTATATTGAGGAAAAGTTGGTATGAATCTCTCTTCCTCAAAAGAAAAAAAAAAAAATAAGGGTGAGAATCTTGAACTGTTTGCATACAGCTAGATTGTTTTGGAAGGCTCTTTCAACTCCAACTTCAGTAATCATTCTCAAATGGTCAGTGTGGTGGAATGGGAATGACTGTGAGCCTTGGACTTTTTATTAACAAGATAGACTTGAGCAATTTAGAAGAATGTTTCTGAACAAAGGAACTGTCGTTTGGATGTATATCAACTTTTATGGGATCATAAATTTGCCTACCAATGACTAGAGGTTTCTGCAAGTGGAAGGAGGTGGGTGTTGTATCCTGGGATGTTTCTCAGAACAGGTTAGAGAAAGTTTAGGTTAAGTCTGATCTGGCTGAGGGATTGATTAAAGGTTAATTTAGCTCAAGTGTCAGTGATTATTTTTATGTGAGTGAGTAATGGGACAGGGATGGTTCACTGAGCTCTCTCTGAAAATTTTTTCTGAAAAAACACAAAGCATGTCTTATGCTGCTTGGTGTGTCTGTGCTTGGGAAAGTGCTTTTATCTGGGATATAAGGCCCTCTCAGTGCAGTCTGTGACATACAGGCTCTGAGAAAACTCAGAAGACATATATGCAGGACAGAGAGCAAGCTGTGGCTATACTCCACTGAACTACTTAACTCAAACTTTGCTGGCTTAAAAGAAAACTTTCCAGGCTAAGTGACACTGTACAGACAATTTCAGTGCTTCTATTTTTTGTTTTTCTTGCTAAAGAAGTCCCTGAAAGGGCTTTCACAGTGTGGTTGCTATGGGAAAGCAGGCTTAGGTCACTGTGTGTGTTAACACAATTAACTGCTTAATGCTCTAAAATTAAAATAAGACTTTTGTTTATAGCTTAGTCTGAGTAAATTACAATAATAGAAGATAGTAATGCCAGTGGCCAGACTCTGCCCTCCCCTCTAGACCTACACTGGAAAGCTGCACTTGGGTACTCCACTGACACAGGGACCTTACCGGAGCAGACGTGTCACCTGTGCAAGGTCTTCAGCTCACGGCCGGTGTTTGTGAAGTCACTTCAGTGCCTGCAGAGGAGTCGACAGTCCATCCTATGACTGCCAGGCCCAAGCCATGAATGACAGAGCCCCTTTATGGGAAAGGAAAGCTGAATTAGCTGAAGCAGAAGCACAAGAGAATCATTCTGTATATTGGTGTCTTTATGCTTTATGTCACTTGTGACCATTTCCCGTCATGCAGGTAGTACAGCTTTATTCTTCGGAATAAAATGTACTTTATGAAAGGATAACATGGTTGTGAGAACGGTGTACCTGTCACCCTTCAAATTCACTGCGATGTCGTGATGTTTTTCAACATCCGCAGTTTATGTAGCAAGGCCAGCAGCGGTCCCTGCACATCACCAACGTATTCCAAAAGCACTGGTGGCTTCATCGCCACGGCCAAGCACAAGTTGTTGCTCGAGGCTTTAAGGAGACCGGCGAGCGAGCGCTGGGTGTCCCTGCTGTGCCGGTCGCCACGGCCGGAGCCCCACGGGAGAGCCGCAACACCGGCTGGGCAGCCCCGGGGCGGCTTTCACTGCGCTCGGGCTGCTCCCCGCCACCGGCGGGCCAGGCTCGCCTCGCCGTGGCTTGAGAGCGAGGCCGCAGAGAGCCCGAAACACGCGGTGCGCGGGCCGGGTCCCTCCCGCCGTGCCGCCCACACCGTGGCTCGATCCCCGCACCGCAGACGCTGCGCGCTACCCTGCCCGGCCCCCTGGCCCGTCTCCCGCCCCCCGCGCTGCGGACCCCGGAGGAGAGCCCCACTCCCGCGTTCCCCGCGTTCCCCGGCGCTGTGTCCCTCGTCCCGTATCCCGTGTCCCCTATCCCGTGTCCCCTATCCCGTGTCCCCTATCCCGCGTCCCCGCGGGCGGGGCGGTAGCGGGCGCGCGCCGCCGCCGGCGGGGGTTCGCGGTCACCTGATCGCCTGCGCGCCCCCGCCGCGCCGTCCTCCGTCCGCGCGGGGCCCGCGCGGCGCGCTTGAACGCGTCACGTGGCTGCGCGCGGCAGGGCAGGGCAGGATAGGGCAGGGCAGGGCGGCTGCGCGCTGCCGCTCCCCGCGCCGCCATCTTTCGTGTGGGCAGCAGCCCGGGCAGGAGCGCCTTGTGCGGGCTGGGGGTGCGGTGGCGCTTGGCGGAGTCACCCCGGGAAAGGCTCCCAAGGACTCTCATCCCTGCCAAGTGCGAGAGACGCGTTCCCTGATGAAAGTAGCACGCTTTCAAGTGTTTGGGCCGAGCTGCCCTGCCCTTCGGGCAGCCAAAGCTCTGTCACGGGATGCTCCCCAAGCTGCCGCCCGCGTGCAGTCCCCTGGCTAAAGAGCGACCCCACTACACCCAGCTCGACAAACTGCCGTATGATCCTTCATTCTGCCACTTTGGAGGATTGCTGTGTGTCTACGACAGCTTCAGGCCGTTTAAGAATCACAGAATCAACTGGGTTGGAAAAGACCTGTGAGATCACCGAGTCCAACATGTGACCGAGCACCAACCTGAGAAGGCAGCAGAGTGGGATGGGGCAGGAGCAGAGCGGGATGGGGCAGGAGCAGAGCGGGATGGGGCAGGAGCAGAGCGGGATGGGGCAGG
>VZRV01010982.1:7074-200747 GCA_013398115.1 Falcunculus frontatus | reverse complement strand
ATGCGGGGCAGGAGCAGAGAGGGATGGGGCAGGAGCAGAGAGGGATGGGGCAGGGGCAGAGCGGGATGGGGCAGGGGCAGAGCGGGATGGGGCAGGGGCAGAGCGGGATGCGGGGCAGGAGCGCAGCTCTTTCCCTGCTCGCTGGCTGCTCTCGCCCGTCCCCTGTCAGGTGAGCTGCTCGCTGCTTTGCCTGGTCGGACAACACAGTGCTTCCTGGACCACCTTTGGAGAGCTATGTTATGCCAGGTGCTTCTTCAGAAAAATCCTAAAGCAGCAAGGCTTAGTTGTTCTCCGACTCATGCTCCTCTGTCATGTGTTACTAAATACCAAGCGAATGAGCCTGATTCTGCCTTTGGCCATACAAAA
Source organism: Falcunculus frontatus (assembly GCA_013398115.1). NCBI lineage: Eukaryota > Metazoa > Chordata > Aves > Passeriformes > Falcunculus > Falcunculus frontatus. The sequence continues at coordinate 200,381 of VZRV01010982.1, read as the reverse complement.
CCCCCCCCAGGGTAATGCCAGCTGGGTAGGGAACATTACACTCACTCCAGTGTTACTAAGAGTGGAGTCTGTTTTCATTGTTTATTTCTCTTGAAATATACATACATTCCTCCATTGACACTGTATGAATTTATGTCATTGTAGGAGAATCCACTGCCTTTCATTTCTTCTGCCTTTGCCTGCTTTTAGTCGCACTTATCCATACATTAATCAGAAGTAATCAACTGTCCTGCATTATCTTTCCTTTGATCTGTGTTTTTTCTTAGTTTAGTAAACAGATTGAAATCCTCTACCAAGCCTGCTATTTCTAGGTTTTGAATTGTGTGACCCATTGTGTAAAGAACATGTTGAGAATGCAGCTGCTTCTGGGACAGGCTTCATCACAGTGAAGTGGAAGGGGAGTTTTTGAAGAAAATGAAGTAGCACATGTAAAGCCTCTAGGAATTACCAATCTTTAAAGCTATGACAAACAACTGCAGTCACCTTGTTTGACCTAAGTTCCCTCATCAATTCTTGGCTGAATTAAAACAGACATTCCTAAACTACTTTATGTTAAGAGGTTCTACCAGCTTTTTCTTCTGGTAGTTCATGGCATCCTATTTGTCAGCAGAATTTAAGTATTTGTTTAGCCCCAGTCTGCTTTGTAGTTCCTTGGCTTGCTTGGAAACTTTGAGGCCCATAAGAAATTTTGAGAAGTTCTCAGATACTGTCAGTTCAGACAATTTTTAAATTCTTACAAATCCTATGATTTTTGTATCACAAATTTCAAAACAACAACAGACTGGACCTCTGTTTGCTGTTTTTTTTCTACTTCCAAGACTTTGAAGGTGACCATCAGCCAGGATGATGGTGGGAGGAGAAAGCCACACTGGACTTTGAAGCAGAGGTCTGAGAAAATCTAAGTTAAAATACCACTGGAATTCTCTTATAACCATTCAAACGTCTTAGTTGTGTACATTGAGTACACTAGGAAGTAGTGGCTTCTTTTAGTGTACTTTGCTGCAATTTGATATTTCACCTTCCCACCTTACTCTAAACCAAACTGATATACGAGGGTGGGATTTTTTAAATTACAGTAATGGAAGAGGTCCAGTCCTGTAGTACTGGTAGTAGATACCAGAAAAAATATGGCATCTAATAGCTCCCCAATTTAAAGTTACATTCAAAGAGGTTTGACCTAAAGCTCAACAAAACCTCCACAGGGATTCCCTATACAAACACACAAAATACACCCTTCATTGAGAGTCCAGGCAGAAAGAAACGACAGCACAGGAAATTGTTCTTGGAGAACCCTTCTGCTCGTCAGTCACAGGCTGTTGCAAACCAGAAAGGTTAACACACCATCTAATTAATTGATAGGATTCATATTCCTTCACAAATGTGCTGAATAATGCAAGTGTGTTGAATCAAGCCAGAGGAAAATTGTTCCTTCTCCAGCCTATTATTAACTCCTTGTGGTATAATGTACTTGAAATCATAGAATAATTTGGGTTGGAAGGGACCTTAAAGATCAGCTCCCCACTATGGGCAGGGGTGCCACCCAAAATGAGTTTGTTCTGTGACATTTTAATGTGTGGGTGGATGATTTTTGTATATGAGAAATTTTAACCATTACATGTGCTCCACTTTATATTTGACTTGAAATTAGAGAACAAAAAAGTACCCCTTCCACCTGGTTTTGCCCCCTGCTTAGTCCAGACTTAGTGTTCCCTACAATGGGTATTATGCTGTTTTTGTATACTGTAGCTTTGAAAGGCTCTGGTGATGGGGCTTAATCTGAAGCAAAGCACACATTACTGGGGTGTGTTTCCTGATATTTAGGCTTTATTTCCCATTGTTTGTAGTTAATCTTGTCACATGTTCATACGTGTCCTTGGGACTGCTTAAAATACTTTCCTGTTGCTAAGCCTAGAATATCAGTACACAGCTTTTAAGTTTTGTCCACTGCTTTTATTTTTACTAACCCAAACTGCATTTTAATTGTGATTTATCTTCAGTCCTCTACAGACCCCCATTTTTGCAGTTTAAAGAAAGGGTATTTTGAGTATTTATTTTTTTTTTTAAGTAGCAATGGGTGTTCAAGCTCAGAACTCTACGAAAATTTAAACAACTTACGAACACCCCTTTGAAAGCGCCCACGGCTCCCAGATTTTCTGCTGCAGCCGAACGAGATTGCGGTTTTCCAATCGCAGTTTCCCCGGATTTGGGGGAAGGCGGCTTTCCCGGGCAGCGAGCGGGGCGGGGGCCTGGTGCCCTCTGCCGGGCTCGCCGCGGAACGTCGGGCGTTCCTCTGGAAGCGCTGTTGCCGCATTCCCGAGCGTCCTGCGCGGTTGATTACGAACGTGCTTATTTTGGCATTCCGAAAGATGTTTCCTTCGGTTGGTCCTGGGAAAATTCACGTTGCAATTTCAGAGTCTGACAGGCAGAGTAACCTGCATCTCTAGGTTACAATTAGGTTTATTAGGGCCTATTTGTCTTTCCCCTTTCTTGGTAACATGGAGTTCTACTTGAATATCTCCTCGGTTTTTTTTGTCACTCTTTGCCTCCTCTTGTCATAGTTACAAAGGTCTTGTCGTCAAATAAGAGACAATTCTGTGGTTGTGCATGACAAATGAATCTGTTTCATTCCTGTATTGTGACTTAGCTTTCTAGTATTCACAGGTATGAAGACTTTTTGTGACGCAAAATGAGCAATTTATCTAAAAATAAACAGAAAAGTATGTGAATAATAAGTAAATGAATAATTTGTCATCATTCTGTCAGGGAATTCATTGTGCCTTGCATTTGTCTTACAGTTTTATGTACAGTAGGCTGGAGCACAGAGTGATGACATGCATTTCCAAAAGTCTCAGTATGAGTCTGTGGCAGAGCCAGAAAAAGGAATCAGGAATTTGTGTTCACTGACTCATCCAGTTAAAAGTATGCTAGTTATGGGCGTTTTTGAGGATGCAAAAAAATAAAATAATCAGTGAACAATGGGGTTTTTTTCAGTCTCTGAGTACAATACATTGAGCAAAGGTAGTCTGTAACAGGCTGGGGTGTCTGGAGCTGCCCCAGTTTGGCCAGCTCTAAAGGAGCAGTAAGAAGATGATACTGAGGAGAACTGAAGAGGCTTTTCATCTGCAAAAGGCTACTGATGCTCTTATATAGGATGATGATGTACTTAAGCCAGTGGAAAAAGTAACTCTGAAGTTGGTGATATTATAGCAAATAAATTGCCAGCTGACAGTGTCAGATGGTCTCACGAATGGGAGGAGCTCTTAGACTACCAGGTATTTGGACATGCTGTCCTCTTGGAGATCTTCTAAGTGCTGTGTGCTCTGTGGTGGACAGCTCTTCCCAGCTCCTTGTATGCGCTGCTAGTTAAGAGTTCCGTAGTAGGCTGGGTCTTAGTCATTGTGGACAGCTCTCACAATGCACACTTCTTCTTTTTCTGGCAAATGTGATAAAGGGCTTTCTCAGTACTTATCTCTAGCCTTGATCAGCAGTCTGCTACCAAAGGATGTTGTGTTGTTCTGAAGAAACTGACATTTGCAGCGTCAATACTACTGTGATTTCTTGCATTTTGCCTGTGAATGCAGGCCCTGCTGCCAAAAAGAACTTTCTCACCCAGAATACTTCTCAGCAATCTGCCAAAGTAGATATTGGACAGTTTGCCAAGTGAAGGCCAAACTGTTTGAAATTTAATTTTTTGGAAGCTTGTTAGTTTGTCATGCATATTATCGACAAAGGTATTGACAGGGTCTGTTCTTCTGTTGCATTCATATGTGAAAGTAATTTTTGTCTTCTATTTTTTGTAGCAGCTAATTCAGCCAGAATTCAAGTGTGAAGGCTTTTCCTAATTTAGAGGAATTTTAAGAACTGGAAAATTATGCTACGTAACTAGCTATATTTGAACACGTCTCTGAATTTACATAATAAATGCCTGACTTTTGCAGTTAGCAGAACTAAAATATGGAGAGGATCAGAACACGATTTAAGCACTCTGTCTTACTGCTGTCTCTAATTTCTTTTGTTCAGATGTGTTTCTTTTGTTCAGATGTAATGGGAAAAAAAATCTAACTATTTCAGTACTGGAAATAGCTCAGGACACGGTCTTTGGTCTGTACCTCCCTCTGTCTTTAGGTATTATCCTCATTTCACAGATGGACAAAGTAAAGCAAGCAACACGTGACACAACAAGCAACAATTTTTTTTCTTAAAGCACTTGGAGATCTGCTACTTCTTATACAGTTATGTAGCTTTTCTTTAACAAATCCAGCTACTTCATCTCAGGCAAACAGAAAAAAGGAAACATATTCAGCTGGGATAATGTACCTGCCTGCAGAGCATTTTGATTAAATTATACACCATAAAATTATACCTGAGTAGGTCATGTAGTAAAAATAATAGTAATAACAATAATAATAATAATAATAAATAGGATGCTGCCTACAAGAGTTCCCTCAAGAGCTCCAGGTAATTTGTGCTTTTTAAAAAAAATTCTGATAGCTGTTATTTCTGATATATGGGAAATACTCCCTGAAAGTGCATGCAGTTCCTTGTCTTCTTTTGATGTCCTGCTGTTGGAGAGTTCTGCATTTTAGTTTTGACTGGCATATAAAAGAAGAAGAAAAATGAGTTTGAAAAATTAGGGTTAGAAGATAAATTTGTTGTGAGCAGCAGTGAGCAGACAGTGCAGTCGGGACCTGAGAACAGGCACGGCCTTTGAAGAAAGGCTTAGTAATTTCAAGTAGATTTCCGTAGGTACGTATTTGTAAAACCACCATACCAAGGGTGCAATGGAGGGTGAATGTTGTTAAATAGAACTTGCCATGTTCTAGTTTGGGCTGTATAGAAATTATCCGCTTCATACAGCACAGTCTGGATAACCAGAAGGATAAGTTTACTCCCTTTCTTATTTTACTGTACTGTTGATTGCCTCCCGTGGCATCAACTAACCCTGCAGTGTATGAGAGAGACGCACTCATTTCATTTGAGGTAGCCCAGTGACTTCGCTTGTTGTCCAAGACCAAGCCCTTGCCCCGATGTTCGGCAGCAGTGGAACTGGTCTGTGGGGGAACGCGGCGGAGCAGGGCGAGGGCGCCGGGTGCTGGCCAGGAGCAGTGCGGCAGCCGAGCACTAGATGCCACTCTGAGGCCACGATAGGAGCCTGGCAACTCTGCAGCGTCCCGGCACAGAAGGCTGGGAACGAGAGCTCTCGGAAAGCCCCGTGAGGGAGGGAGACAGGCCGAGCTCCTTGCATACCCCTCCGATGACGCTCAGAGAACAAACAGCGAAAAGGTGAATCAGGGGCCACCGGTGGAACGTTCGGGCCCCATGTGAGTCAGGGCCAACAGCAGGTGCTTCGGATGGGAACTAAACCTCCAGCCAGAGCTAGCAAATAATCTCCCGACTTCAATGGCTTTGTGCACAGGTGTCCCTACTTCTGACCTATTAGCCAGATGGGCTCAAAAGGAAGGAGGAAGAGCAAGGTGAAAGGGCAGTTATAGCTCAGTGGATGGGATTTCATGAGAGTTTAAGGATGATCTGAAGACCCGTGGCTCTTACAGTGTTTCTGCTGGTACAGTTGCCCTACAGGTAGGTCTATAAAAGTCTGTGATCAATAGAAATACAGTTAACAACCCCCTCCTTCACCATTCCCATACATGTCTTAAACATCGCAGCATTGTGCTGAGAACCAGGCATCAGAACTCTCTATAATCTGACTAAACTAATAATGGGCATGAGTCACAAACCTCAGCGTGGGTTTTGTGCAGCTCAGAAAATGCAGGAGTATCTGAAGAAAGGTTCGGCTTGTTGTCAGGATAAAGGCTAGTTGTGCAGTTTGGATTCAGATCAAGGCTGAAATGTGGAATGAAGTTTGGATGAGGCAGCATCTTTTCTGGGAAGTGAGTCTGCTTTACTGAACAGCTTGAAAGCAAACACTTTCTGTGAGTGACCCATACTATACATCTTCTAAAAAGTACTCTCTCTTCATGCAATGTAACATTAGCAACACAAACACGTTGCTTCAAAGTACTGAAGAAGCTGTGAACTACTAAAAGGGCAGTGAAAGCAGAGAAACATATATCTATTTCCTTTTATGTGGAAGGATTTACCAATGCAACATCATAGTTTTGAGTGAACTGTGTGGCTTGTAGTCCTCAGCCTTGAGGACGAATACATGTCAATCTGGAGGAAACAGGAAGGGATGAATCCTGGTAAAAATCCTAGTCACTGATGCGTATTATTTCTCTTCAATTACTTGGTATTCCCACATAATCAGGAATAGTGTGCAATGCATTGCTAAGTGAGTTATGGTAGTCTCAAATAGCAGGCTTATAGAGAAAATAAGATTTTCACTGCTATTAGCTACAGGAGTATTTTAGGTAGAAATGGTAGTGGTACATGTCTCACAGCTGAGTTTTTTTGGAGTGCTAATTTCCCAGGAACACTAGCATTGCTTCTGTGGCCTGTACTCAACTGCAACCCTCCGATGTGAACTGCGATTGGATCCAGTCCTGTTGTGGTAGAGCTGTATGCAAGTTTGATCTTTACAGAGTTAAGTACTCAAAAAGAGCAGCTCTTGGCAAAGTGCAAGTACAATGCATTGTCTGGCTGTTTCATTCTCTACACCAACTGGTCTGTACAAAGAATAAAAAGATATTTACTGTAAAAGGTTTTTAAGTTAGCTCAAATGGTAGAGGATTGTATTTTTGGTGCTCAAGTTCCTGTACTTGCTCTTTGCTGTCCAGTTTAAACATCTGTTACACTGGGATCATAAATCCTATTAGTGAAACATAGCCAGCATGCCCTAGAAATTGAGTGGCACTTCAGCAGTCAGTTTCTAGTAAAACATATCAGAAAGAAACATTCTGTCTTTCTTGCTACCACCTACCTTCTGGAAAAATTACCTTCTGGAAGAGTGATTGTTCAGTAATGTACAGAAAGCCCCTATGTATTCCTTCTGTGTATCTATGAGTATGTGAAGGTATATTGTCCTGTGGTTGTCTAAGTCCACTGAGTAATCCATCGGGGATCCCTTAGATGTGTGACTAAAGCCTGGATACTTACATAAAGTAGAATGTTGGGTCAGTTTCTCTTTTCTGTAACTTGAATTTAAATGTAGAAATGACTGCCTTGAAGAAGAGCATTCTCGGGTATTAAAGGCGGAGTTTGGTCTTTTGTATGTGAGCTACACAACCATTACACACACACACTTTTATCCGTGAAGCCACCCAAGTTCTAACCTGGAATTTCAAGGTTCTCTGTCGGCAACATCCATCTTCTGCATCCTCCTCGTATTAGCATTGATCTACAGGGGAAATAGAGAACACGGCTGTGCTATTATATACCCGACTGCAATTTCTGCTCTGGTGATTGAGTGTACATACAGAATTTTTGAAACATGGCCATTCTAACTTATTTTGTCTTCCTGTCAATAGCATGGCACTTGTCCAAATTATGGATCGATATCAGCTGATCTTTTTATGTTAAACTGTAATGAAGTTGCCTCTCTTACTGGAGATGTGATCTTGCCTCAGGCAATGCTTTTAACTGAGAACTTTTGGAATGGAAATGGGGGAGAAGGGAAACAGAAGTAGAGGAATGAGCAAACCTAGAGTGGAGAATAACAGCATTCCTTCCTCTTTTTGAAAGAGGTAGGAGTTGGATAAGAGGGGGACTTGGATATGAAGAGAGCTGGCTTGTTAGGACTTGTACTAGTATGGGTAAGAACTGCCAGCCTCTACTCTCTTCAAAGTACTGTCAAAAAGCCAGTGGTGGACACTGGGAATGAAAGCCTGGCTCTCTTGAAATTTCATGCAATGTTACCTTTAATTTTTATTTTAATTTCTATTTTTTTTTTCTATTTCATAAAGTTTGTGAAATCAAATAATTGAAAGAATAGAGGAAAAATGGAATGAGGCAAGGAGTGGGGAATGAGAGATGTAAAAAGGGATATTAGATCAGCCATTTTTTCCCTTGTGGTCAGGATGAGCTAATCTCTACAGTGACTTCTCCAGGTCATTATCTAGCTCAGAAGAGTGTCAGGGTATCAGTGTTGTGTCATAGCTGTAGCAAAGAGCAGCTGAATGCCTATCATTTTATAGGCATTCACTGAAACTCTTCAGACTGCCCCTGCTTTAACTTTAATCTTATTTCACTTTTATGGACAAAATGTAGAGGGGAACCTTTTCTATCCCATTTCTAGGGTAACAGGTTTGTGGAAGAAAGATGTTGTGTCTGGCTTTTGGAAAAAGAGTCTGTGGGGGACTATATTAATCTTACTTTGTAAAGGAAAAACAATGAACAAGGGAACTTGGTGGATTTGGAGCTGATAGTCAGTGGCTAAAGTTGACAGACACTTTCCTTTCTCAGAACAAAGTGATGCCGGTGTTTTGAAGGTGTCTTTCTGTGAACCATTTAAAAAGAAGGTGGTCTCTTCTGTGGTTTCTCCCAGAACTGTCTCTGTGCCACTCTTACAGCTCAGTTTTGGCTGCTGTGAATGTGTGCAATATTTCTGGAGACCCCAGGAATGGCTCCTATTCCAAGCGTCTCATTTGTAGCTCTGTCCCATATGGAAGGGGAGGTGTGAGGCCTGAGTATTCTCCTTCATTTCTCTGCAGTGGCAGGTGGGCCAGCAATAGGGAGGGAGCTGTTGGACACACTATCCTGGTTCTGCCCCCTCCCCACCCCCCCTTATAATTTTATAACTATTTCTGATTCAGGAAGCTCTGTATGTGTGTCTTTCTAAATGTTACTGTTATTATTATCCTTAGTTACTTTATGGAAGTATCTAGAACGATCCATACAAATACAGACTGTTGGATTTAAGAAGCACGTGACAAGATCTTCAGAAGAACTGAAAATGATTGGTAGGACTGATAAACTGAGATAAGTAAGGGAAATTAAGGAGCTAAGCAAATGGTTTCTTTACTGTCAAAGAACTGTAGCTGAGTTGGAAACTGGATTATAATTGCATGGTCTCAGGTAGATACTTTTAATTCCAAAGATATGTCTTCCCTTCTTGGAGCCTTAAGCAAAAAATACCTAAGTAAGGCCTCTCCATTTCAGGATAATGCTAAAATGAATAATGAAAAGCTAAGACTATGATAGTCAAGAAGTTTTTGGCCTTTTAGTCAGTCTATAGTATCCACTTCAGTTTTAGTCTATTACTCTGTTGGGTCTCTATGATTCAGTTAGTGAATTTGTACACCTTTTTTGTCCCCCTGCATACAAGATTGGCTACCTGTAGCTTTGGGGACATCTTTACAATAGTTTTGTGCTTGCAAGCCTACAATATCTAAATATCTCAAGAAACATTTATGGTTATTAAGGCCTTGGTAAGTGAGGGACAGTGTTATTTCAGTTGTATAGATAATGAACTGAGACAGTGGGGAGTTGTACAACAAAATTACGGTGAATCTGGATGGAAAACACTAGCCTTGTTCAAGGGAAAAACTCTAAATTCTAAGACACTTTTCCTTGTAGTACAAGGATGAGAAATTAAAATTGTGAGTTCTTTTCATGAATTGCAATTAAAGAAGACCTCAAGCATTTCTTTGGGTCTGTGGAGAGAACTTAAGATTTTGGTGATCTTACTGTGAAATGGAAATGAACAGCTTCTTTTAAAAAACAGCTTAGTATTGGGAATAATGTTGAATATGAAAAATGGAATTCTTCATACAAATTTAAAATATTTATTCATCAAGTGTTTTAACTCATGTAGTTTGTCAAAAGTGGTTGATCTCTGAGAAAAAAAGTTTTGTTTTGCTGAGTCTACATTTTCATCCTGAAAAACATGTACCAAAAAAATCCAACTAGCTATAGTTCCTGGCAAAGAAAATAGAGGGAAGCCACAGGTTTTTTGCAGATAGGTCTTTTGCTTCAAGCATTTCTCTAATGTAGGGGGTAAAAAGTAAGACTCGTACATAGCTTTTCAAAGAGTTTGATAATCTGTTGGTGTAAATCAGCATTGCTGCACTGAGGTCAGTGAGGTCTGGCTGTCAGTCTGCTCCTAACTGTGCCACAAAGCTACTTTTTTTTTTTCCCTGAAACAAAAAAAAAGCACAGATATTATGTATAAGTTAATTTCCTGTGGTGACAGGAGATGGTATTTTCTTCAAGCCTGGGAAGGAAAGTGGAAGAGACAAGAAGCAAAGCTGGGAGACATGGAAAAAGAAAAATAAACCCAACCCCAAACCCCACCCCAAATCCAACCAAGAAGTTACTTGGCCTTACCACTAAAATCTTGTTTTAGGAACCCTAACATCAGTCATGAAGCAGATGCTGGCAATGCTCCTGCTCAGCAGGAGACTATAAACATATGTCCCAGGTCCCATGGTTTATGTGACTATTTACACAAGCACAAAGTAAATGGAAGTGGTTATCCCTGTTAGCTGGTACTCATTGCTATGTGGGCTCCATTTGCTTTGCTTCGGTGTCAGGGGCAGCAGGGGAGGAGTCAACAAAGCTTAGAAAACTCAGCCCAAGGAAAATGAAGTTCATTATTGGATGCTGAAGTAGGATATTTCTAATAACTGACCTCTTGGTTTGTTTGTAACACCAAAAAAGGTGGAACGTATGGAGCAAATTGGAGGATAATTCTATTAGTTTAAAACCAGCATTTTTTTCCCCCTTGGGCCTGAAATACTTGCATTTAGTGTGATTTTCTTTTTGTAAAAAAAAGGTAAAATTGAACTGAATTTTAAGAAAGTATTGCAGATTTGAGTTTAAAGGGGTATACATTTCACATTCAGCATATCAAACTGAATGATTTGGATTTTCAAAAAACTTGCCTAGGCTGGAATAGCTAAACAAATCTGAATGAAATTTGCACTTGGTGTAAATCTTCATTTTAAAAGCTTGCTCAATCATTCCACCTTAGACAAACAAATCTTTGTTTTACATCATCTATGTTCTTATTTCTGAACTGTTTCATACACAGAATACTTTTAAGCGTGGACGATTATGCACAGACTGTTGAATGAAGACAGATTGTGAAACTGGAAAGGGGAAATTCAGTTGTAGCCTCACTTCATGGATAGAGAGGGTTACACCTCCAAGGATTTTGCCCAATTACTTTGGAAATTAGAAGTCAGACTTAGTAGTGGGTATAGAAAGAAGAGTGGCAATCATGACTGTGGAAACACTACGTGGAGAACTGTGTGTGTTATGGGGAAATAAGGATCATAGAATTGTAGTTCTGGGCCTTGACTGTTTTCTATCAGCAGACAGGTTACCATAACTGAGTTAAACCCTCTCTTGGCAAAATTTAGTTGATTCCAGTGGATTTACACCAGGGATTAATTTAATCTTCAGTTTTCCTTGTTTTTGAGCCCAGAAGGACTGTTAGCTTGTATGCTGTGCTCTGCCACATAGCACAGGCTGCAGAATTTCACACAGTTATTCAACATCAAACCTAGTAACTGCTATGTTTTGAAAAAAGGCATCTTTCTGCAGGGAAAGATCTCAAGGAAAGGCTGTTGGAAAATTGCTGGCATGATCAATTGGTTTTTTTTTTGGTAAGGCTGAGACCTTGATTCTGTTCCTAATTCTGTGGCAGTCAAACTTCCTCTCCATACTCTAATTTCTGTGCCTATAACTTGAAGATAGGAAAGTTAATCTCATCTGGAAATAAACTTAAGTTCCACAGCAGAAGACTGATAAATGTAAGTAAAACATCACTCTGTGATTGTAGTCAGCTCCTTCCTCTCTCCCTTTTGTTCTGCTGCATTTCTCATTTTGCTTTTCCCATCTGCAGATCTCTGATATTTTTACTGAGTGCAGTAAATGATGTGCTGACCTTCTACTGCCTTTAGTACTACCTACTAAAATTTTATCTGTTTTCTTAAAGAAAAGTACAAATTAAAACAAATTTCTCTAAAATTGCATGCATTCAAATAGACAAAATGCCAAGCTAGCTTTTCATTTGTTCATAATACAGCACTTTAAGAGTGTGTGTTGTTGCTGTTATTTACATAGCTGTGTAACGAGATGGGAGGTTCATGAGGTTTTTTTGTTTTGTGTTGCATTTTAGCTTTCTTTTAGCAATTACTGTACCAAATCTGTCTGCTGACTATCTCATAGTTGTGTCATTCCAGCCTCTGGAGTATTCATGCGATGCTGAGGTTGGAATTCAGATTTTGTGTCTCAAAACACATAGTTTCAAGTGCTCAGAGATAGTGGTATATAGTGTCTGTGTTATGTTTCTGCCCAGGAGAAACTGTCCTGCAACCCAAGGACTTGGTTCTGGATTGTCTCCTGATTCAAGGTGAACATTTGTATCTCTCCATGCGAGTATAAAAGAGAACTGACTGATGTTTTCCCTGTTCCTAAGTTTTAGGAACAGGGACTGACAGCTGGAGTCTTTGTAAAGAAAGGATCCGTAACCAAATGGACCCATGGGATATAGGCACTTCATTAGAGTTCAATATTATAGTGACAGGTACCTTAGGAGTGAGATCTAAAGATTAGATTATATGGCAAATGGAAGCCCCAGTTTCCAAGTGTGATTTGCTGTCAGTAATGGTGTTGAGGGCATGAATGTCTCGAGCAATATATACATCACTGACAGGAAAGGCTCAGCTAGAGGGTGCAACTTCTCTGCTTCTTATCTTGGTTTTGCATTTTATTAGATGCTAGGATCAGTCTAGTCCCTATTGTTTTCACAAACAATATGAGGCTCTTGTGTGCTGACTGCTTTAGGAAGGGTTGGCCCCTCTTGAGCCCTACCAGCAAAGGCTCTGTAGTTGCTCTTTCCCTGTTGTTTGCTAACTGTGTGATACTACATAATCACTGTTTTTGCCTCTGTAGGCCTTAGAGACTGGTAACAGTTGCTATTTTCCTCACACCTTCTTGGTGCTTTTTCTGATCTCTCTTCAGCTGATACTCCTAGAACCCCCTCTCCTGTTCCTGATCATTTGGAAGGCTTGGTCCTGGGAGTTCATTGTGTCCCTCCATCATTCCCCTTGCCTGGTGCTGCCCTGTTGCAGCCTTGGTCCCCGGGGGCTTGTGTGTCCTGCCTCACCAGTGTTTGCCTTGCCTGGTGCAGCATTCAAGTGACACCTTAATAAAAAGCTTTCCTCCCTTATCTCCTCTCTGCTGCTGTGCCACTGGGCTGGGGATCGTGTTCCCATCTCTTTCACACGCACACCTGGTCATAAAACACTGGGTTTGTTTTTAACCTCAAACCAGGGAGCTTTAATTAAAGAGACAGTGACCTCTTTTATGAGTTTGCTCGCATAGGGTTTCAGGGCTATTGTCACATACAGCTCACATAACAGAGCACCATTGCACAAAGCTCCATTTACACATCCTTCCCCAGCTTTTTTCCTCTCTTCTTTTTGTTTTCCAAACCCAGAAGGAGGTTGTTTTCTTGTTTACCCCTAGGCAAAGTTGTCTCTCGTGTTAGTAGCCTATGGCTAACAGGCTCTTTGAAGAGAACCTACCTTTCTTACTATCACATGGATGTCATTAGACTTGGAGAAATGTTATTTTTTAGTCTGTGTAAGAAACCATCTTCTTTACTTTAAATTTGCTCGATCTGAATGACTAGCTAAAACAGATCTTCTGTTCATTCTCCTTAGCTTGTTCTCATAGCTGTATAATGGAATTCGTGTGTTTCTTATGACAAACACTTTTTATTATTTGCTGTTGTTTTTACCTATATTCATTAATTTTCAGGTGCAATAAATAGAATTTTTGAGATATATTCAAGAATGATATGTGTAGGAACAGACACTAAAACTTGTTCATAGTTTTACACAGAGTAGTTTACATGTAATTTAAAGAAAAATTATCACAAATACAGATGTGTATTCTCAAGTACATATATTCAAAGATACACAAATGCAAAGACACACAGAAGTGTGTATGCAGTCCAGAACTTATTTGAAGTATGCAGACTTCATATAAAGGCACTCATGCACAGAAAAGAGACAGCTGGGACACAGACACAAGGAACCACATAATTGGTGGAACACAGAGGCACACACAGGATATGCACACACAAAAGAAAAAAAAACAAAACCAAACCACGTGGAGGAGTGTAGTTGCCCTCAGAATACACCTTGTATGTAGACCTCCAAAAGCAGGCACAAGGATAAGTCTGCAGGAAAACATGTATGTAGAAACCGATGCCCAGTTAACTCTGAGAGTAATATACAAGTTGCTGTGGACACACACAGCATGTTCAGGTGCTGGAACTCTCACTGAATTGTGCAAGATTTTTGCATTCAATGGTATTACTTTCTGGAAAAGCTCAATGATGTGAAAAAAAATTATGTGGTTTAACTGCGAAGCTTGTAGATACGAGAACACATGCCCTTACATATACAAACAGACAGATATTGATGTGAATAGAGATACATATCTTTTTACTGAGTATATTAATACAGATTTGCCTAGACACAAATATACCACACACAGACCCTTAGACACACACAGATATACCCATGTCTATGTTCATTGAGAGAGACTCACTCAATATCTGTGTATGTGTGTGTTGGGAGAGGGTCATAACCTCCTCCATTCTTCTCCTGAAGGGGTTTGGATAATGAAGGGAAAAGAAATGAGGCCTGGGGCTAATTTGTAGTGGCATTTCCTGGCCTCTCTTATGCCAATGAAGCTCCGTTTCATCTTTAGCCTTATCAATTCTGCAGTCATGTGGCTTTCCGCTTGGACGCCTCTGTCTCTTCACCCTCCTCCCCAATCTCCGATGCTAATGGAAACTTCGTTAATGCCATTAATCTGCTGACCGGGACAAGTCAAAAACATATCCACACAATCTGAGCCAGGGCTGCAAGCGTCCTGGGGCTGCCAAACAGAGGCACCCCCCGCGTTCACTGCATTCCTGAAGGAACTTCATATTGATTTATTTCTTTCTTTCCTTCTCTGCTTTATTCTTAGATGACACTGCATCCTTCAGAACAGGCATCAAGTAGATGGTCTTTTCTTCCTGATCTCTCATAATGATATTTCTGCAAGAATCCTTTCCTTAGTTACAGGGCTAGTGCCTTCTTTCAGTGCTCCCTCATGGTAGCCTTTTTGTTCTTGTGCTGTCTTTGGTGAGAGACTTGTTATTCCTCTTGCCTAACAGAATTTCATAACTATCCAAATGTTGTGTGAACCTGCCTGGGCTGGTCTAAAATACAAAGCATTCCACTCTACCTTGATATTAGCTGACAGAACATAAGTAAGTCTTTTATCATCCAACCACTGTTACTGTTGTTCTAGTGGCAGTTGCCACTAGTTCTGTTCTTGAAGGACTGTGCTGTTGGGGTGCGCTGTCCTCTGAAATGTTCTCAGCTCCCCTAAATCACTATTTAGGCATGAGGACATAGCATTGCTTTGCATTTTACTATTAGGCTAGGTTTTGTAATGCTTTGCCATTGTCTTCTATCACAAGCGATTATCATTTTTGTTGACATATCATTTTCTTAGTTAAGACTTCAACTTCCCTTGCCAGTTATGACTTCAACGACCTGCAGAAACTTGAAGCTCTGAGCAATGACTCACCATCTCCTTATTTCATAATATTGTCCAGTGGCTCAGCATGTAGAAGTTCCACATGTCAGGATTATGCTGGCTGAGGTTTCACTAAGAAGAGAAAATAGACTCTGTGATACTTGTTTTAGGAAAAATTTCTGTGATAATCAGAGTTCATAGCTAGCTCTTGAGAATGTCAGGATGTTGAGTGATCTGTATTTGATCTACGAATCTTTATATCCATAAATGAAATAGTGACAGTGAAGGAGGAAAAGACAGCTAGGAAAGGCATGCCGTCGGAGTTGTGACATATGGATATGTTTAGAAAAAAAGCATTAAATTGATGAAAACAAGGAGAGAAGTTGGCAGTTCAGCATGAACTTTGATGATGTCAGGCTAAATCTGGAATGATATTGGCCATGACAGAAGGCTGAGCCTTAGCTGCCACCTTCACACAGACATCACAGTAAAAAGGGGTTGTTTTACAGGGAGAGGACAAAGAAGTTTTAAGTTCTTCAGTCCTGGCAGGGGTTGAAGTCAAAAGTTCATCCTCATGTAGTTTTGGGTACAGAGAATGCATGTCATTTCCCACCAGCCAGGAGATGCTCCACTGAACAGAGCATCTTCTTTCTCTGGCCAGTTCTGGGATGAGACATACTTTTTATCTTCAGGGTATATTAATGCACTGCACTGTCTGATGCAGAAAGATTCACACTGGTTGGTACCATGCTTATTTTTTGGGCATCACTGAATGAAAGGGGAGGGGGAAAAAAAAAAGGTAGAGATTGTTACGTCTTGGTATAAAAGAAAAAAGGCAGCTGGGATACTCAGTGCCCTAAAATTCCTATTTAGATGAGTGGGACAGTATCTGTAAACCTAAGACCAGCACGTGCTGGAGCACTTTCAGAGCTCCAGTGAAAACAGAGAACTAAAAATCAAATGCTTGTAGCCTTAACAAGTGCCAGGACAGTTAACGGCTCATACAAGACTACTCATTTTGGTTTAGATGTTAAATTTGCTTTCCCTTCTTCATATTCTGTGACTCAGGATTTGAAATTGAAACGTTGGGGCAAAAAATGAAATGCTTGTAGTGAAGTCTAATGTCCTGGGAGATGCTGGCAGGAGAATTTTTAGTATCTTTTTATTGAACATGCCTTAAGGAAGCTACTGGTACTTAAGTGAATTTATCTGGCATAACAAAGCAATAATACACGGCCTGTGATGTTGCAGTGTGCTAACTGTGGAGTGTTCTATGTGTGTGGAGGGGATGATTGTGACACACTGTCCTGTACAAGAAGAAAGGAAAAAGATCTTCAAGTGAGCAAGTAGTTTGTGCACATCAAGTTGTTCCATTCCAGGGGGCACCTTAATATAGAAGCAGAAACACCAGGAAGCTATGCCCTGTGCAAGATATAACACTGTCCTGCCCAGTCACCCTGGCAAGTTGTTTAATCTCTTCGTGTGTCTAGACTTTTCCTGTTTAGTCTATTCCTATCACAAACTTCTTGAGAAAGAAATTTCTTCCAATGGGTGCATCCAGCTAGGGAGTTGGTCATCATCTTGGCTAAAGTTGCTCTACAGTAATATAACAACCTGTGCCTTCATATGGCAGAAATTGTGCATTAGACTGAGAAGTAAAAGGTGCTTTAGACTTCTGACTGGTGCCAAGAAATAAATAAATTCAGCAAAGCCTGCATTAGCTGCCTTGGGTACAGTGAGCATCCCAGCTGTGGCAGCATAGAGCCTATCGAGGTTAAATTTGGATCATGTCATGATGCAGCCTTCGTGCTGGGAAAAAAGTTTAAAATGTCAGTGCTGTATGTCTTTGGAAATTTTCTATTTGAATGCCACTGCTATGCACAAAACTGCTGCTGCCCACTGGTTGGTATGCTTTGACCCATTTTTTTGCTTAGTCTTTTCTAACTGCTGGACTCATAGGAGCTGTCATACTGCTATGCAGATTCTGCCCAGCTTCCATTTTGTCATGGAAAATGTTCAGAAAGAGGTAGTGGATGCAGTTTTTCAGTGAAATAGTATTTTATTGCAGTCATGACACTCCAAACATATGGAGTAGATAAAGTTTGTTGGTTGAAATAATATCAATATATCCACTGGTCTGAAAACCAGGCTTTTTTCCTACCTTGTGCTGTTTTCTTTATTACAAGATTTTATTTTTTTAAATGAAGTCTGTGAGTGGTAGTCAGGCAATGTAGCTTTTACGTCTGGTTTTGTTAAAAATTTGCATTTTGGTCTTGGGATAGCATAGTCTGTATCTGCATTATCCATTTGTAAAGTGAGGAAAACAACAACTCCTTCTTACATTCTTTTGTGTCTTGTCTAACGTAGACTTGTCCAGCACAGCGTCTGTCTCCAGTCAGTGAGCCACAGCCTCGGCTGAGGAGCTACTCTTCTCTTGGTTAGGCTTTTCTGTGCAGGCTTCGTGGTCTTCTGGGTTTAGACCCAAAGGCTGGAAATGGACTCATTTTCAAGCATCTCTAGAGCTTCTCTTTTAAGTGTAGGGGGTAGTACTTGGTGTGTTGTGATGTTGGTATGCTTCTGTGTCACTGAGAGATAAACAAAACAGAATTATAGCACTGTCTCCTTTTTCTTTACCTTTATATTAATACTATCTTTGCTTTCTTCTTATAAATTTGGTGAGTGTCCTGTGAGTAATCTTTAAGCTTTCCTGGAGTGAAAACCCAATATTTTGATGAGTACAGCTGTTTCTGGTGGTAGGTGTAGAAAAGAGCTTGAAGACTTTGGGGTTTTTTTAAGTTCAAGAGTGATGTAATGAAATCTGGGGAGTGGACTTTCCTGGAAACATTGGAACCTACCAGTTCATGGCAAGGGAACATTGGTGTGACTCATCACAAAATGTAGTACATTCTTTGATGCTGAGGGCAGAGAATTAAAACTCTCACAAATGCAAATGAATCTATGTTTTAAAATCTTTGCAATCAGCAAGGGAAGAAACTTCTTTGCTTTAATGAAAGCACAATAAAAAGTAATACTTGCAGAGTTTATTTAATTCAGAGATGCTACGCTCATTAGGCAACTGGATTAGAACATGATTCTGCCTCTTATTGGTACATAAGAATCATGTTTACTACTTTGAAAATACAGTCGCTTCTAGGATGGGGTATTAGAGATGTTTAAAAAATCTCCACAAACCATGGAAGTAAGATTAAGACGGGAAAAATAGAAGAGAAGGTATACAATAGAGGGAAAGACTTGTCATCCTTACAACCATTGCCAAAAAGAACATTCTTGTAAAGTCTTGCAACCAAGCCCTGGTTTGCAGCCTTTGTGGAAAGTGTTTGAGTCCTTTAAGGTGGTGCCTCTGACAGCTGGCTGGCAGCACCAGCACACGGCTTTAGCAGCGCTGCAGGGCACAGCACAGCTCCTTGGAGGGCTGCAAAGCCAGGAGCCGGCCAGTCTCACTCTGATTATGAGAATGGACAGGATCACAGCACAAATGACTCCAAACCACTCTGCTTGGCCTGTCAGAGTTTAAATAGGGGCAAAATCCCACCCTCTGGTTCCTCAGGCCATAGGTGAATGCCATTGACTTGAGAGGGAACAAGTTTATGCTCTGATTTTGAAGAAGGTGCAAGGGAATGAAGGTCATTGTTTATAAAAGCTTGCAAAAATTGTTTAGTTTCATGTAAGAAAGCTGACCACATTGGATACCAAATGCTTAAACTGCAGTAGAATCCTTATCCTGGAAAGTCTGTTGTCCAAACTGTTGCTTTTGAATCTGATTCATGAAGCCATGGTAGCAGTTTTCACCTACTCCTTGGTATAGCCTTCAACTGCAACATCCACCAACACCTCAGTTCTTGTGTCTGGGCTGCGATGTAGGAATAAAGTTTGAGAGCTATCAGTCTATTTGTCCAAATTCTTGGGAGCTTCTGATTTAAACAAGCAAAGGAGATGCTGTTAAATGTGATTTACAGAGTGTGTAAATGTACTGGTTAAGCCATAATTCACAGTAGATTTTTCTGCCTCTTACATGAACTCACCTAGTCACTGAAATGTCAGCTTATATCCTCTTCAGAGACACATCTCTCTCGTGGATGACCCCAAAGAGAATCTATGGAAAGAAATGTTTCTTTGCAGTATGAAAGAAGAACTACAAGAGAAGCTGGAGGTTGGCACTATAGCAATTGTTACTCTAGGATACTGTTCTGGGCTTTGGTGATAGCAAGGAACAAAGATGCTTTTCTTTTTTGTAGTTTGGGTTCTTTTATGTTTGGGTTGCTTTTTTTTGTTTGTTTGTTTCATTGTTGTTATTGCTCCTTATGCCACAACTGAGGGGATGTCACCTTCTCTATTCTGCTAAACTCCATCAAGCGTGAGTTGCTGAAAGCCATTGTGGTTTGTAGTTTGGTTGTCTATAAGACACGAATGTGCTGCTCTCAACTAGTTTCTCTGTGGGTGACAATAATGGCAATTTAGTTGTTTATTTCAGTTCTTCTGAAGTGGAGTCATGAAGGGGGGTTTGCCCTATTGCTACACTTATTTTATGATCTCTTTAAAAGAAAGAAGAGGATTAGGACTTGGGATAAAGTCCTAAGACTGACCTCGATGTCCAGAGCTCCAGCCTGACCTTAAAGCCACACAGAGAACAGTTACGAGACACTTTGTGAAGTGAGTCTGGGCTCCACTTTTCATCTGACAGAGCAGCAGTTTAGGAATCAGCACTCTGTTTGCCCTACTTACCCCCAGTACTAGCTTCTAACACAGGCAAGCTGTTGGCACAGGCACCAGACTGTCACTTTTGTGACCGAGGGAGGAAAGAGAGGAGTCTTCACCCCATCTTCCTTTTCAGACAGTCTCCAGGAGTTTTGGAAGGAGCTTTTTACAAGCCCTCTTCTATTGTTGGCCAGGAGACAAAGGATGGAGGAGCTGGATTTAAGCATAATGACGTGAGCTCCTCCATGCAGAAAAACCCAGCTGAGAGACCCCCCCTGCTCCACACACACACACAAAAAAAGGAAGAAAGGGGGAGAAAATCTTTGAAAATAACTAATTAAAGTTGTTTTAGCCTCTCTCTCTCTCCCCTCCAAGGGCGCCTAATCTCACAGGGGGCAGAGGGGGAGAGAGGCAAGAGGAACAATGAGAACCATCCCCCACTTCTCTACACCCCACCTCCTGGTCTCTGAGGTTTTAAAACAAGAGGCCACTTTAAGTTAATGAGCTATCAGCTGACTGGGAGAAGTCTCTAATGAAGCCTGATGTTCACACATTCCCCAGCTTGCTGAATAGGCCTCTGCCAATCCCATAACTGTCAGAAAGTTTCATTCATAAAATCCACATGCTGGGGGTTGTGGTGATGGGGGCAGGGAGGGGAGCTGGGTGGAGATGGAAGAGAGGAGGTGTGGGGTGGAGGTCTCCATATGGAGCAGTCAGCACCAGAGGCCAAACAGGAACATGCATGGCTGGGGCTGGCAGGCTGGAGGATCCCAGGGACCTGACTCCACTCTCCATTGTCTGGCTAGTAATTAGGAAGATCCTTCACATGGTTCTGGAGGACACTGAAGTCTGTAGGGATAATTAGTGAAGATTTAGGGGATGTTCCAGCTTTTATGTCACCAACTTTGCTAGGGCCACAGGGGCAGGTGCTGGTGGCATGAAGCCTAGGAGTCATTCTGGGGCTTTGCTGTGCCTGCTGTCTCTTTGGCAGTACTTTAGGAGGTATGCTTTTGGGGTTCTTTGGGGGAAGAAGAACAAAAAGAAAGGGAAAAGTCTGAAGGAAAAGGTATAACACTGGGACAGGAAGAAAAAGTCATGTTTGCTTTACTGTAAATAAACTTGGTGGTGATGTGTGCTGGAGCTAATTGTCCTTGGATACTGCATATGCTTTTGGCAAGAGCAAAGAGGAAAGATGCATATACAGGTCAAAAACTGTTTTCCTTCAAGGGCTGGACTATGGTTTGAGCAGTGAATCAGCGTTGTAATCAACAGTAATTGAGGGCCACCGTATTCTTGTGTTTCGCAAGTTTCGATATAAGAAAATTCCAGGTCTTTCCTGAAGTTCCTGAGCAGGAATGTCAAGCCCAGATTTCTTTTGGAAGTTATGGATCTAATGCTCTGAGGACAATAATTGGATCTTAGAGCATTAGACTTCTCTCTCTCTCTTTGAAATTTACTTCTCTGGTGTATCTGTTTAATCTGTTACCAAAAAACCAGAAAGGGCTGTACACCTCAAGGCAGGAAATACACTGAACATGAGGGTTCCCTTTTGGTCCCTTACCCAATCCCCAAGTCAGTATACTGGAGCAGGACCAGGGCATAATTGTTAGAGTGTCACTTAAATTTTAGTTGTGACAAAAGGCACAGTTAAATGAGAAACAATCTCTGCCTTGGGGAGCTTACAGTGTAAATACACAGTGCAGATTGAGTGGAAAAAAACACTTAAGAGTCTATTCAAAGACCACTGAAACAATAGTAGGATCTCTGTTAACTCTGAGGAGCTTTGAAACTTGATCATCTGCCTGCTATTACACAGGGTGTCTGAATCAAGGCTCTGAAGTCAAATCCTATCCAGGACATAACTACAAGGTCAATTTTGTTCATATGTTTCTTGTACATACTATGAAAAGAAAGGGATTGAGTTTTTCAAAGTATAATAAGAAATTAGGGATGAATGTTCTTGACACACAGGACAGCATGTACTGGGGGCATAGGTGGCGTTAAGAGCATTGGATCCATGAAAACACAAATATGTTGGGAAAGCAGCTGCCTTTAGAGATTTCTATGGACTGGAGTACTAAAAAGAGTCATGAGTCGATGCCATAATGTTTCATTCACTAAAGCTTCTGGCTTCCCATCTATTTTGTCCTATCATTGAAATTTCACTAGAGTAGCGTGGAGAGCTATGTGGGTCTTTGTGTATGGCAGAGGCAGTGCTGGAGAGAATATAACTGGGATTTGACTGTGAACTGCAAAGGCTGTGGTGTGGTTGAATAATCAGGAAATATTTTTCCTCTAACTGCTTCCATAGAGATTTTGATTTTTCCCTTCCTTACACTTGGTAGCTCTGTTACTCAGTTTTGTTGCATTATAACAGAACCTGAAGACTTCACCATATTTCTTTGCTGCTATTCCCATTTTGGAGAAGGGGAAACAAAACGCAAAGTTTCAGGGCGGAATCCACAAAAGAGTTTAGACCTTGCACACTTGGTTTCCAGGCAGCTCATTTACAGTGAAATCCAAGTATCTGAGTTAAATACGGCTACCTGTAGATGTAAGTACATGGGAGTGGGGAGCTGTGTAAGCTGGTGGGTTAGAAGTGCTGAGAAGAGCAGGGCGGGACATCTAGTCTGGCAGGTAGGCACTTCTCTCTTGCCTGGAGAGAGATACCTGTCTTTACATCAGTTCATAGCTGTGAATATGTTCTTATTGAGGTCTGCTCTTGCTATATGGATACAGGACTCAGAACTGGACACAGGCCATAAATGCTTGGCCTTTGAATATTTCCATGTTGTGGCTTCTTAAATTACTTCTGGTGACAGTTTTCCATTTTTTTTTTATAAATAATCAAATATTCTGATGAGAAAGAAGTAGATTTGCACTGTAGGCCAAAGGATAAAGAAGTTTCTGGGCTGCAGGGAGGGCAAACTTGGAGAAGAGGAGGAATCTCTGATGTACAGGTATTTACACGCTATATAGCTTAAAATGGACTCTGTTGTCTCGTCTCTTCCATGTGCTGAGCAAGGAGCATCTTTGGAATGAAGGTGTTTTCAGCTCTACCTGTATCTCACTGAACACATGATTTTAGAGTTGGACCTGACACTGCTTATTTTTGTTGTTGTGGTGCTAGTCACTGGTTTAGATGCTGACTTAGTTCTCCAGCTTGACTTTCCTCCCACCTTTTCTTGCTCTGGATTGCAGCACTAACCAGATCTTCCTTAGTTGAAGTCTAAATGGTCTCTATTTGTGTTGGCTTTGATTATTTTATTTGTTTTTTAGCTCCCTTACTGTTTCCTGTCATCAATACTTCTTGGTGGCTGGTGTACAAATTGCTGACAGAGAGGAGATTAATTCAATATTATCAAATCTCTGCTTGTGCCAGTTTTTGTCCTTTTTGTCAGTTTTGCCTCTTGCTAATGCTATTGCTCACTCCCAGCATTCCCTTGCCCTCTATTAATAGTCTCCTTCCCACTCAGCACTCCATTGCCTTTGCTGGTATTAAGTTTTTCTGGCAAATCCCATAAACAATTTTGTGGAGTGCTGATTTTCTGTCACTGCTGCTTATATTTATTTAGCAGCTGGAGGATGGCTGGGCTCTCTGTGGTTGAAGGGCCCTCCTGTATGCTTTAGACTCACTTGGATGCTCTCAGCCTGATCTAAGGGCTCTCCAACAAGGAGCCACCAACGTGCCTCTCAGGA
This sequence comes from Falcunculus frontatus, assembly GCA_013398115.1. Lineage (NCBI taxonomy): Eukaryota > Metazoa > Chordata > Aves > Passeriformes > Falcunculus > Falcunculus frontatus. Next base: position 176,516 of record VZRV01010982.1, on the reverse strand, counting down.
AGTTAGGGAAGCATCTGCTGAAGGGTTTGTTCCAATTCGGTCAGGGACTTGCTCACAAATTGGTAAAGGAAGAGGGGAGCAAACAGGCAGTGGTCAGGTCCAGATACAGCACTAGATGAGGAGCTTATCCTGTATCATGGGTTGTGTTTCCTCTGTATGTGAGCCAAGAGAGGGACCACTTGCTTTACCAGCCTCTCATGGGAGCATTCATCCGACACAAGAGGCTCTACTCCTTTCCCCTTGGGGGGATGCTGAAGGCAAGAGCTCTCAAGGGCTAAAGAAAACAAAACAATGTTTGCTTAGCTGGAGAGTAGAGTGTGCCCTACGTAAATTGTACCAGGACCTAAAAGTGCTTCAGAAATGAAGTGCCTCTGAAATTGGCTCCACAAGATAAATGTGAGGCAGGATGATGCCATTTCCCCAGCTGATGGGGTGTCCCATTGACTCATTTGAGGTCATATTTTGGTTACTCTGAGCCTCAGCTTCAGGAAAAATGACACAAAAGACAAAGTTTTCCCAAGGAAGAAGAGGTTCTGATAGTCCTGCTCCTTGTGGACAGCCAAAAAGTCAATGTGTGTCCCCTGTAATCACAGTACAAGGGCTCTACTCATGGGAAGGAGAGAAAGGAAAAGGATATTCTTTCCATTGGCATGATAAGCCATGGTGATGGGAGGAGGTCAGGTATGCTCTTTGTTCCCAGTGTCCCCATTCGAAGGTTTGGAGGAGAAAAAGGTACTTGCTGAATGCTGAGATGTTTCAGATGGGGCAGTTTCTGTTTCTGAGTCCATGTTTCTGTGACCTCTTCTGTGTTAGAGGTTTTTTTTACTCTTTGTACTGGACCTGTGAAGGATATAGGTCCTATTTCTAGTTCTAGGTATCTCTGGTTCAGTCACAGATGTGCAGGTCAAGCTGGCATGTTTACAGTGTACTTAGTGAAGGTGTAGTACCCAGCCTCACATGTATTTTGTACTCTGAAGAAACCAAAACTTTGAAAATACAGTGTTCCTAGTACAGTAGGAAGAAAAGACTACTTTGTACCACATACCCGCCTCCTGTAGCTTTTGTTTCATTTATTACCTCTGTATACAGAAATGTCTCATCATACACAGGGGGATTTCACTTCCAGTATACAGTCCATTGCAGCAGTTAGTTCCTAGACCTCTTTTGCCTCTATAGGCATCTTGGTGATGCTCTGTATTTCTAGGACTGCTTTATTTCCCATAATATGTTTTTTTTTTAATCTGGTGAACTTGAAATGTATCTATGCTGGCTGTTAATTAATGGTATCATGAGTTATTAGTGATCCTTACAAAAGTGGGGATATCAGACTAAGTGGTTCTGTGTTTGTGGTCTCTTTCCTCTGTGATAGTAGACCTGATACTTCAGTAGAAGTTCAGTTCTGTTGTGTAGGAAAGCATGTTATTGCACCTCAGTGTTAGATCAATCATCTGATGTTCCCAGCAATTCAATTTGCAGGGTGGGGAATGTCATAAAAATGAGTAGGCTGAAAAAACATGCAAACATATTTTCTATCCAAACCTTTTTTTTTGTCTTTTTTTTTTTTTTTCCTCCCCTTCTGTGTGTGTGTATTTTTGAAGCCTGCGGTGGATTTTCTGGACTGGTGGCATGAGTTTTTATTATGTGGTGCATTAGAGCCCTTGTGAAAAATAAAACATGTGATGTGGAAAGTCTCTAGTAAAGAATGACTCAGGAAAAGGAAAACAAAACCCTTCAGTCTAACGAAAGAACAGACTGTGTGAAAGTAACTTGGTATTTAATTGGAAATTGCAGTCAGTCTGCAGATGAAACAGCCTTGCTGGCATCTGCAGGTGGGTGTTTTGCTTATGCTTTACAGTTCTCCTTCCTGCTTGTGCTTGTGAATGCGTTTTGCCTGTCAGCTCAGAGGTGCAGAAATGGCTGCAATTTGTGACTGTTCTTATTCCAGAAGTATCAGCAGTTCCCAATACCGTGAGTGTTATAAAAGTGTGTTAGTGAGAAAGACCCTGCAAAAAATACCTTACAGTACAAATGGGTGTGACAGCCCTTGTTTTAGAGATGGAGAGAGCCTTTAGAGGTCATTCGAAATAAGCGATGTGACCAAGATCATGCAGGGCCTTTTGCACTCTAAATTATATCTGGGACTTCTACCTCACAGGTTCAGAGCTCACGAGGGCATTTTAATAGAGAAACTTTAGGAGGTGCACTGACATACATTCATTTAAGGTAAACGTGATCTGCCATCTTGGGCCAAACCCCAGATTTGCTTTCATCAAGTCTAATTATGATAATGGTTCATTTAACCTCTCTGCCTCCCCCCTAACTTCCGCTTTAAAGCAAAGGTGCACGGGCTGAGAAACCTTGGACTGCACAGTTCCATTTTTAGCTCTGTCTGACTCATTTAATGATTTGGTCAGGTTAGTTTGTCCTTGACTCAGTTTCCCCACTGTCAAAATGGCACTAATAACACTGTCCTGCTTTTTGAGGAAGGGTTATGAAGATAAATTAGTTTTGGCTGGAGAAGTGTCCTGCAGGGCTAGCAGAATTGGAAGGAGACAAGCGTGCTCTCTGTTGCAAGTATTATCTATCACTTATGTTTCTCACAGCCCTCCTTGACTTTTACTGACTATGTATTCTTCCTCCTCTTGCAAATCACCAACGTGTATATTGATCAGCAATATCCCTTGCACAGATTACAGGGCCATCTCTCCATCAAATTCTTTGCCCTCTCAGAGGCAGATGGTTTTACAGTTGTAAGAGTGAAATCCTGGCCTCGACGATGTCAACAAAGCCAGGACCTCATCCCTGGTTTTCCACTACATGAGTGCTTCCTCTTCTGTACAAAGGCTGGCTATGGGGTGACCGCTGCTGTCTCTTTCTAGGGCTCCTCTGAGGAAGTGCAATCCTTCCCAAAAAAATGCAGAGATGTTTTCAGAGGCAGACAAAGTGATGAGACGTGAAGGGATACTTGGAGAGGGAAAAACCAGCCACACAACAATCTGACTTCTTCTAGAGAGGGTTAAGTACTAAATACCTCTTACTGGGTCACTTAATGATGGATGGTAGTTAGTGGGGGTGGGGTAAAGCTGACTTCCAGCCCTGCATCACTAAACCGTTCATTAGGAAAAACACACACAATGGAAAATGGCAGAGAGGCTCAAGTGTCCAATTTCTCTCTTGAACTCTCTGAACAGGAGGCTCCAGTCAGGGGAATCCCTGCCACCCTTTCCCCCCCTCCTTCCCTGGCAGTTTCTTTATTAATTAACGGAGTTGGCTGGGGACGGAAACGGAGGACAATAATCAACATAGATGGGTCTGCAGACCTATTTTTAATAATGTGCTTTGCATCTGTCCTAATTGGTATGGAAACAGTGACCTGATTGGAACGACCGGGAGCCTCTTGGGGCCTTTCTTTCTTCCTTTCTCTCCCTCTGTTTTCTTTTTTGTTTGGTTGAAGTTTGACTTGGTGGGAGTGGAGGGGCCAGTGGGTAAGAAATATAAAACCTAACCTTAGGGGCTGTTCACAGGCCGGGGAGTTGAGAGGGGTGACGTACTGGGGAGTGCACGGGATGTGGGGGCAGGGAGGCCTGGATTGGAAAGTTGGGCATAAATGCCTCCAGGACAGAGAATCTAGCTGCCCTGAAGAGCTGAGGCCAAGCAAGGGAAGGAAGGGGCAGCAGCTCTCCTGGTTTAATTTGATGATGAGGAATATGGTGGCTTTTTTGGGTGAGACAAGAAAAGCTCAGGGACAAGAGGAGCACCCTAAGAGCCAGCTGATGGCCAGTCCTTACCCTGCCGTGTAACAAACGTGCATTCAGTGAGAGACAGCTCCTGTCTGCAAGAGATTTTAACCTGAAATAGACAGTGGGGGGAAATGGATGATTTGATATCAGAAGGTGGCTTAGGAATGAACTATGGCCCAGAAACCTGACTCCGTTAGTGCTGCATGAGCTACCTACCAGACCACAGATACAGCTGCCATAATGGCTTAGAGACACTGCACTGGGGAATCCAGAACAAATGCTGCATGTGCAAACATGCATACAAAGACTATGCCTGTATGGGGAGACAGGATAAAACTGAATATGACTGTGGCATGTTCTGCAGTGTGGTAATATTTACCTGTTGCAGCTGTTGATGTTCTTAGCATTTGCCTGTGCGCACTGGATGCCTGTTGGGGTGGGATTGCAGAGACTGAGCACTACTGAGCCTAAGGAGCAGTGTGTCCCCAAGTTCTCTCAATACAGCTGTGCTGTCTGTCCTGTGGCTGCTGGGGGATGCAGCTGAAGGACTGCTTTCTTCTTTCTCTCATCTATTTAAATAGGTAGCAGCAGGCTCTTGCAGGCTATGCTGTGTTTGTCCACTCTGCCTTCCAGTGTCTTCACACCCTCTGGAAGTAGCTCATGAGGCTTGAGCGTTTGGAACATCTTTCTCCATACAGCCATAGTCTCCAGCAGAGCAGAATTGAACAGGAACTGAAAATCTGTCCTCATGGGGAGGATGGAACTTGTGTGTCCAAGCTAAGGAGCTTGTTACCCAAGCAAGGATCATGCTGGGTGTTTTTGCATTACAGTCTTGGTGCCAAATTACTGCCTTGCAACTTCACTTTCTGTCAAAAGCTTGCATGTGTGCACGCTGTCAAACAATGGGATGAAAAAACAAGTCAAAACCCTGAAATTATAGTGAAATGAAAGTGATTTTCATATAGGCTAGGATAGAAACTGCACATTATTTAAAATAAAGTGAAACGGATGGATAGATTGGTTCAAACAGCTATTTTTGTATCTTCTGCTAGAATGTCTCAACACTTCTAAGTCTGGCCATTTTATTTTGAGTACTACAGCAATTATTTTTTCCTGTAAGCCCCAGCTTCTAGGATGAATTATTGTAACTGAGAATCTCAGCTTTCTTTTGAGGAAGCTTGTTTTTATACTTGCTATGGAAAACTCGAAGAAGTGGTGTTATTGCCCTCAAAAGGATCAGAATCAAAGGCTGACAGCAAGATCTCCCACATGTATTGCATTTAATAATAATAAGTCTCTGGTGCTTTTTTCCAAGCTCTATTTTGTGGGGCCTTGCTTGTTAACCTGGGTTACTTAGGCAGCCATGGAGGCATTGCTAAATTCAGGCCCTGTTTATGGATGGCAATCTGTGGTGTGTATATATAACCCTGCTTATAAAGAGGAAGGAAAGAGAGAAAAGAATTGCAATATGAAATGTAGGGGGAGCAGGCAGTGAGCGGCTGCCACTGCGATGCGTGAGGAGTTGGCCAGGTCCCATGTAAATCAAGGACAAAGTTGACTAATTTCCTGGGTCGGTCATGGTGAAAATATCACATTTCATGGTTTGTTGCCGATTCATAGAAAAATCCTATTAAAACCGGGCAGATTACTTATACAATTTAAACAAATGATGATCAAAGATTATAACATGTTCTGTGAAGAATGAAAAGGAATAGAAATGAATGTGCATCTGGTGAAATGGGGCCAGCTGGGGTTTGCATACAAACTTGCTATTTTAGCAGTGAGGGGGGAGGGGGAGGTGCAGGCAGTTGGGGGGTACCGTGGCCCTTTCTGAGCAGGGCTCCTGGTCGGAGAGCATCGCCCCCCGCCCGGCAGCCGCGGCGGGTGGGGCTGCGGGCCGGGGCCGGGCAGCAGGGGGCGCCGCAGGCCGCGTTTTGAGGCGGAGGCGCGGCAGGGGCTCCGGCCGCTCTCGGGAGCAGTCTGGGATCTCGGCGCCGGGGACGGAGGGACGGACGGACGGATGGATGGATCCTTGGAGTGCGGCCGGTGGGCACGCTGTCCGCTCGGAGGCAGGCAGCCCGCTGCCCATCGGAGTTTCCCGCCCGCAGCCAGGTACGGTGTGCCCAGCGCGGCTCGGCCGAAGGAGCGCCTGCGCTCGGCCCAGATCCTAAACCTGCACTAACTTGCGATGCTATGACATACTGCATCACGTCCAAGTTGCTCAGGAAGAAAAGCCTAACCTGAAAACAACAAAGCTTAGGCTGTGAGATAAAAATGAGTCTATGTCTCAACAAGACAAGGTCTACGCTGGCGGTAAGCCAGACTGTTACTGATCCCTGCATAGATCTGTCCCCTAATCCTCATAGGAGTGAAATGTGTGAAACCTTCACGAGACCTTCACAAAGTGTCAAATGCAACAACTGTACACTGAAGAAGAGAATACAGAGGCACAAACATGCTTATGTTGTAAAGAGCAGTAGCTTTGTGAAGTGATTGTGAAGGTGGAGATGGAATGGGTAAACAGAAATGCATCTCCAAAGAAAGTGGTAGAAATTTTAGTAAATATGACAAAATGATTGGCACTGGGAGCAGGAAAAGGCAGTTTTTTATTTTGTTTATGTCTTTAAGGCAGATTTCTGTATTTCACTGTGAAATTGCTACAACAGGGCAGAATTTAATATTTTCCTGTGCACTGCTGAGCACCCTATCCCAAACAGTAATCCACATGAAACCTACTGTAGTGGTTTTCATAGCCATCATGGCTTTGAAATTAGGCATAGATAATCAAATCTTCTGACATTGCCACTCACTTTCTCAGGCTAAACATATTGAAGCAGTAGACCACTGATGCTCCTGTCACAAGGCTTGTTTTGCATAGCTGCCTGTCCAAAGTCCTCTATTGAAGCTTTCCCAAACACTGAAAGAGTAGGCACGACTTGATGATCTTAAAGGTCTTCTCCAACCTAGATGATTTTATGATAGTGTGGGAATTAATTTGTGTCTGAAATTTAGGGATGAGGTGTATGAATTTACTCATACTGGCTCTTTTTTATCTATAAATCTAGGGAAATGTAGCAATAAAATTGTCTCTGAATGGCATTCAACTCCAGATCCAAACCCTAATGCCATCTCTAACCCTAGGGTTGTCCAGAGCTACAGTATCCATAGCTCCCTAATAATTCAGCATAACATATTTAAACGTTCTGACAGCTACCCTTAACTTTTTTTCAAGGACCAGACAAATAAGCACCAAAACCGCCCATTGTGAATCCTGCCACAAAGCAAGCCCTAGCCTTACTGACCATTGTAACATAAGGACACAGGGCTGCTGAGAAATTAAACCTGTTTGTGGCTGTCAGCCTCTTATTGTACCAGTGAGGACCTGGGAGAGTTCTGCAATGGGGATGTGATGCTGCAGAGCCTCCTGTTCCAAGCCCTAAATGTGAACTGCTTCAAATATCATTTATGGCTAAAGAACCTGTTGATCTGTGAACATTAACTGTGAAGAATTCAAATCCACTGAGGCAGGCTGCAATCCTGTTGCAGGCTGGACAGAATTCATCAGTAAATCTGACTGCACAGAACTGTGTGTTAAAGCTTAGTTTTAGTCCTCACTTTATTCCTGTCACGAGTGATGGCCTAGAAATCCAGCTATGTCCAAAAGTTAATCAGAAGATGTTTAAATATGCTGATACTGATTTTACCACTTATCTTACCTCAAGCAATGATGCCATTCCGGCTCCAGCGCTGATCATGGCTCAGTAACCCCATTCTGTCTGACAATTAAAAATGATACATTTTAATCTACTTATCGCTGAGCAGGTTTGGCAGAATTGAGCAACAAAAATTATTTAGCAGAGCCTCGTTTCTGGAATGCTAAGCTAGAGCCTAATTGTAATCCTAACCCTGATTTGACCTCTGCCCAGGTTCTTGCCATCAGTGAAAAATAAAGAATAAATATTTGACTATAGCAACATTAACTTTCATCCAGTTTTGTGAGTCTCAAAGATTTAGACAATTAATTTTCCCCTCTAATCTCTCTTGTTCCAGACTCTATCCCCAATTCTAATCCTATTTTTGATGACAGTTTAGAAACCCAGAATTTGGCATTCTCATCTAGTAGTATCAGACTTTGGCTTTTCTCTACAGGTCTGACAGCAGTCAGTAGTAAATTTGTTTTTGGTTTTTTTTTTTTAAGATCCTGCTGTCCCTAACTCAAATCCCAGCCTACCAGCATTATACACTATACTCGCATTGTCACCAGACTTGAATCTACTTGTTCTAGCCTTATTTGATTTTGCAGAATTCAGCAAATATCCAGCTCTCTGTCCATATCTCTTTAATTTTGTTCCTAACAGAAAACACCAGTCTTTACCACAGACCAAACATTTTTCCTTCTTCAAAATTAGGCATAAGACATTTGACTTTACTGACACCAGAGTGCTCTGGTCTGGATAATCTGTGTATTCAGCGATTTGGCTACAGAGAATTGAAAATTTTGTTTTCCAAAAATGAGTGATTTCACACCTTGAGTGGTGAATAAATAATTTAATTTCTATGTATTCAAGGGGAGCTGAGGCCGATTTATGCTAGTGGATCGTTCTGGTCTGGTGCATACAGCTCTTTGCAATAGAAAGTACCTAATGCTGCTTTGAGGTTAAAAGGATCCTTGTGCTTTTATAACAAAGTGTGTGTAGAGCGTTGCTGAGTAAAAATCAAGAATGATTTATAAACAGTATGTGCTGTTGGCTATATCCTGTGCCTCTGTATGGTTGTATATGTTTTACTCTGGCCAGAGGGTGTGAGCTAGCACATGGGAATAGCAGCTGGAGAACATGGTGGGAGTCATGGTGCTTGGAGGAGTTGAAGGAACAACTGCAAGTCTCCCTATTTTTAACTCAGTATTGAATACAGTGATACTGGCTTTTCAGATCATGACCTGTTCCAGTGCTGCTAATTACATTTGTGACATGAATGGCTGTAGTAAGAAACTTGGGACACTGGAGTTAGATTTTACAGAGGATGCCTACTGTGAATTTATGTGATTAAATGTCATCTTTCTTGAAAAGTGCCACCTGATATACATGAATTTTGGATCAAAATGCTGCATTAAGAAACTGAACTGGACATTAATTTGCTTATTCACTTTTGGGGAGTGAAGTGACTTCCACTTTGTTTTCAAGTAGGCAGTCAGGATTGAGTGGGAGAGGCTGTTGGTCACCAGCATATTCTGGATAGGGGAGCCCTGTGAGCAGCTGGTGTTACTTGAAGGTAAAATAAAAGAAAATGCATCTTAAGTTGGAGGGCAAGTGAAAACCACAGATAATTCTTTTTCTACCTGATACTATGAATAAGCATCTTCCAAGAGTGATGCCTTAGTGTAACAAAGCAGTCTTAAAGACTTGTGCTTATGCAGTGCTTAGAGAATGTGGTAAAGACCTCTTACTTGGTATAGCCAACTTACCACCATGGCTGCTTTGAGCCAGCATTTTGTAGACTTAGCATCATGTTCATTTCACGTTAATGGTAAGTAAAGCTGATTAGCTGCTGTTTTAACTGCAGGTAACTCTTTGTTAGTGGCAGGAAACATGTTTCATCTGCATAACAGTTTCATGTGAGCAGTGGGGAACATTTTCTATTAGCGTTTGTTGATGTGAAACGTGTTTCTTAGTGGAATTATGTTTGGAACTGGAAGAGAACTTGATTTTCATCTTTAACTCCAACTAGAAAACCTGAATCATGAAAAGGAACTTTTTGATTCTTTCCCAGTGATTTTTGATATTACTTTTAATGTGTCCAAGATTGGTCTCTATCCTATTTACTATGAACATAGCTAATGAAGCTAGAATCAACCTTCTTAATGTTGCCCAAATAATATAAATGTCATCTGCGTACAGAGGCTGAGGTGAGCTGAGCATGAGTTCCAGAGAAGCTGTGTTATACCACTGTCCCTGACTGCCATGTTCAGGTGAGAGTGTGAGCTCTGTAGGGCCCCAGTGAGGAGCTGAGGTAGGTACAGGTAGAGTAGTGCATGTCCTTTTCTACTCTTGGCAGTGTAATATTCCTTCTTTTCTCTGAGCTACCAAGCAATCCTGTTCATACTTTTTTTCCCCCCTAATTTTTTATTTACTATAATGACACCTAGCAAAGATCTACACAGCCAGGAGCTTGAGCTTTGAAAGTGATAGAATAGTAACACTTGCTTTTTAAGAAATGTTTTACTTGCTTTCTTTGCTCATGCTTTCCAGATAGTAAAGCCAAAACAAGAAATGTTTGAGTCAGTATCTTTCAAAAAATGCTGTCATGTAATAGCTAATCACGTTACCAATCGTGCCTGCCATTCTGAAGGATCTCAAAGCACCCAGCCATCCTGAATTATGAGAGCAAATGCAAATATATGACTGTGTTGTCAGTAAATACTGTGAGACTCTTCTTAAGAAATGTAGCTTCTGTTGGCCTAGAAGGTGGAAGTTGCTTAAGAGTTTACAATAGCAGTACACAAATGTTTTTGTGAGCAAGGAGGGAAGAATTCCCCATTTTTTATAAATCAGAAAAGGAATTTAGGAAGATAGTTGCCTTGCAACTTAGTCATTCTAAAGAAAAAGTTTTTGCTTGCCCCAAGCTATAAAAATTATGTAAGGGTATGGCCTCTTTATTTGTCTGATAGAGATAGCCTCTTGATTCTTGACAATCCAGAAGTTGAATTGTTTCCAAGTATTCATTTATACTGGGGGATGTGCTTGTGTTTAAGGGCCTGGCAGTCACAAAATACAGTCCCAGAGAGCTTTAGGTCCAAGCGTGACTTGTAGACAAATAACTTAGTTCTGATTTGGCTGACTTAAATCAGGGAAACCACACATTTACTACTGCAAGCCTCACTTGCTAGTATATATTTGTATTTCTGGAATGCCAAGGATCTGTATTACCTATGAAGGCGTTGCTACGCTAGTCAACATATGAATGCAGAACAAACAAAAGATGATTCCATGCTTTAGAACTCTAGCAATTTAAGACAGACGATTGTGACATGGTCAAATCATTATAATTGACAGCGGAGAAGCCAGTGCTTCTGCTTCAGCTTGGCTAAAAATACCCCAAATCAACAAAACAAACAAATAAAAAAACCCTCAACAAAAAAAAAAACCCCAACAACAACAACAAAAAACTCAGGCCAAAGCACTGATCCACTTGACCTATTTGTGGAGAGGGAAGAGGTAAAGAACAAAAGCACATGGAAAAATCTAAAATCATCTTCTCTTCAATTGATCTCAAGTGTATGGGGAGGAAAGAGGAGAGGCAGAACAAAGCACAGAGAATCTGAAGCTTGGACTGCCTTGTTTTTCCATAAATTTTCCAAGATATGTTGGAGACTCTTTTATGCATTAGCACAGTGTTTAGGAATGAATATTTGTTCAGTGAGATATGACTCTCCCATGGCAGAGCAGTGAAATATAGGATATTTTGCTTGTTGGCAGCAGATTTCTGGCTGTCTATGTTTTTATTAGTGCAGGTTTTTCTATATGAGCATAGCTATTTATCTAGTGAGCAGGGCCAGCAGATAGAAAGTTGAAGAGAGAGCCAGCACAGTTCTAAGCCATGTCAGTAGATAAAAACCCTTAAGGCGAAATATCTACAGGATTGGGCCATGTGCCTGAATTAGGGGAAATGCTGTTACATTTTCCCAGTCACTTCAATATCCCACAGTTCTTGCACTTCCACAAACACAATTTAATGCAGCTGATATAATGCCATACTGAGGATGTGTTGTCAGCTGCTAGTGTTCAGTCTTGGAAATTTTAATTCCTGAGCTAGAAGATGGAGGGAGCTTTTTAGTAGAGATTGTAACAGGCTGATGACCTTTAGCGTTTTGCTCATTTACCACCAGAGATGGTCAGATAGTTACCCCAAGGGGTTTTGAGGTACACCAGCATCTGTAGTCTGCTGGTCTGGTTTGACTACATGGTGATAGTGGAGGTATAAGAATCCAGATAAGCAACTTGATTCTCTTGAGGAATAATCTGAGTGTAATTGTTGGGGTTAAATAACGCACTGGGGTGTTCTCTGGTGGTAGTGGGAATTTTACTTGAGTGTAAACTGGTTCAGACCTGTGGGACATGATCTTTAATTCGTTATGCTTTGCATATCTGACTCATGCTTGTGGAGGTAAGCAGAACCACGGCTAGAGAGGGAGGCAAAGGCAAAGGTTACCAAGTGAAAGAGCAGAGTCAGAAACCAACGGTAAGATCCTTATTTCTAAGGTGATTCCCTAAGCTCTTGGTGTTTTGCTTGAATAGCTGCTGAAAACAGAGAAGAAAAGGCAGTCTTTACAGATTCAGAGAGGAACTGTAAGATAAAAGACAACAGGTGATGAGAATGAGAGATGGCTTAGGGAATGTATGGAGATTGTCTGAAGTAGCAGTAGCAGCATAAACAAATGGGATGAAGTTTTTTTTAAAATGTTATTATAAAGGATCTTGCAGATGGACTTGTGATGAAGACCAATGAAACAAGCAAGGGGCATCTATAAGGAGCTCCGTTCCCTCTTAAAACCTGTGAGGGGCACAGGGATACAGATCTGGAGATCCAGTAATTAACAGTGGGTGTGGGAATAGAGGTGGTTAAGAGGTGTGGCTCTCTTTTCTTGCCTAAAATAAAAGGCACTGAGTACAGGTAGAATTGAAGGTCCTTGAGAGGGAATACAAGCAGCTTCTGATTGCTGTGTTAAAGAAAGAAAAAGCAGTGGAGAGGTACGAAGGAGGGTAGCTCTACTAACAGGTAGGCTGGGAAAGGCAACTGTGCAATAGCATAGAAGAAAGGTGCAGCAAGTTTCCAGGTCAGAAACATGATGGTTACAAAACCTAGTGGTTATGTGGACTGTATAGTTATATCTGTCCTGGATCATCTAGAGACTCTGCCTTCATACTGTTTTTAGGTTCTCTTATAATCTGGTATTACCTGAATGAAATCTGCATAGTCAAGAGCTTGAAATTGCAACCCAACTACTATGAAAGTCAACTAAGTAGGGTCAAAATGATCTTAAAAGGCCCTTCCGAAGAAGCATGTAATCAAATTATTTTATTGGGGATAAAAGCATGCCGATAAGGGAGTAAACGTGCAGCATCTCAGGATCTACTATGTTTAAATACACTACCGTTTTTACGCAGCTTCTGGCATGATCAGACTATAGCCTCTGGGATATAGGATGTAGGGGAAGCATCGTTGTTATGCCCATCTTGGTGAAATACTGATCAAGTTCACTGGGGCTACCATCACATGCAACAAATGCAGAACAATAATAATTTGTAAAGCAGATTGAGACCCTCTAATAGAAAAAGTGCAATTGTACATCTGTATTACTTTAGTTAATATTTAGCACTTATTGCTAGCCTTGATCTCCTGTTGCAACATTTTTCACTTATAAGCATTTTCCTTAATGCTGTCACAAGTACAGAGCCATTCCTACTAGTCCAGACTCACTCCCATGCAGCTTTCCCTGTGACAAGTAGGGCTGTTCTGAAGTATGCAGAATTCCAGAAAGAAACAGAAATACCAGCCTTTGTATTGTCAGAATGAAATCAAATAAGTACACGAGTCAAATATATAGATGCATTTCTTTATTTAGGTGATTCACAGTATCCTTGTGTTTTATAATAATGTACTGTGTGGTTCACTCCACATGATATTAATAGCAAAAATAGGCTTTTAGCACCCAAAAGTTGTTCATCTTGTATTTTGGTACAGTTCTGTTTTCTCTGTATTTCCTATTTCAGGGTTTATTTCTGGAACAAGATTTATATTGTTTAGAAACTCAGACTTGGATTCTTTAAGAAGCAGACCTTTTCTGAAAAATCAGGTCCCTGGTATATATTTATTGCCTCCAATCCTGAAAAGATTTTTTTTTAATGTGTTTAGTTTGATTTCAAAATAATTGCCTGGACATATAAAATAAATTGCAGAAATAAATCTGTGTGGATCCAGAGCCCTTACTAATCAATATATGTGTTCTTCTGGACTTATTTTCTTCATATCTCTTTCCAGAGTTGTAAATACAGGGTATTTTGGTTTGAAATACCCTCTGTGACTTCTGCAGTAAAAGGATTTCTTTTATGAGATTAAAGTTGAAACAGTAATGACAATTGCAGTATTAATGGGCAAATTTTAAGTATCCTTCTGGACAAAATGTCTAGCACACAGCTGAAAAATCATTTTATGTGATAGGTTGGGCACAGAATTACAGTTAATGGGGTTACATTAGGCTGGGGACCTGTCAGTAGTGGGGTTCCACAGGGCTCCATCTCAGGCCCTGTGCTCTTCAACATCTTCATCTACAACGTGGACACAAGACTTGAAGGAATACCAGTCGTATGTAGTGTAACAAGAGCAAGTGCCAGGTTCTGCACCTAGGGCAGGGCAACCCTGGTTATGTGTACAGACTGGGGAAGGAGAGGCTGGAGAACAGCGCTCTGCAAAGTGACCTGGGGGTCCTGGTTGATGGCAGGCTGAATATGAGTCAGCAGTGCCCTGGTAGCCACGAGGACCAACCGTATCCTGGGGGACATCAGGAACAGCATTGCCAGCCAGTCAAGGGAGGGGGATTGTCCTGCTCTGCTCTGCACTGGGGCAACCTCACCTCAAGTCCCGGGGGCAATTTTGGGCACCACAATATTAAAAAAATTTAAGCTACTAGAGAGTGTCCAAAGGAGGGCCATAAGAATGGTGAAGGGTCTGTAAGGGATGATGTATGAGGAGCAGCTGAGGCCACTTGGTTTGATCAGCGTGGAGAAGAGGAGATTGATGGGAGACCTCATTGTAGTCTCCAACATCCTCATGAGGGGAAGCGGAGGGGCAGGTATTGATGTCTTCACTCTTGTGACCAGTGACAGGACTCAAGGAAACAGCATGAAGCTGAATCAGGGGAGAGTTAGGCTGGATAGTGGGAGAAGGTTTTTTACTCAGAGGGTGATCAGGCACTGGAACAGGCTCCCCAGGGAAGTGGTCACAGTACCAGCCAGCCAGAGTTCAGGAAGTGTTTGGACAATGCTTTCAGGCATGTGGTGTGATTCTTGGGGGATGTCCTGTGCAGGGCTAATAGTTGGACTTGATGATCCGTGTGGGTCCCTTCCAACTCGGCATATTCTGTGGTTCATGTCTAAGGCATTTCTGACATCACCTGATCATTCAGATTCACCTCTTTTTAGGACAGCTATATGTATCAGCACACACCACTACACAAACAACACAGAATTTTAACAGCAGGCAATAAAAAGTACCAAAGCTAGCGAATCATTCAGAGCTGGTTAAGTGGCTGGCTAACGTGATTCGTGCTGGAGTGTGAAGAATCCAATGCTCCAACATCACGATCTTTGTGTGGTGTCCAAGATCCGTAAAGCCCACAGATGGTCAGGTTTGCCATTGCAGATCAGAGCCCACAAGTTTTGTCATGGTTATGTGAAATTGAGGCTTGTGTAGAATGGAGGCTGGTTTTATGCCTAAGTCACTCAAAGAGGACTCAGTAGGACTGTTCTGTGATCTGGAGAAGAGTGTGTTTATCTCATGGCCATTTTATAATATAGGGGCTTATGCAGGGGATTGTGGAATTGGTTCTCATTGAAGTTAGCTTGCTCTTAATGTTGTGTATATGTATAAGCTCTTTTTGAACAGAAATGAGAATAATCTTGGGCTTATATTACTATTCTGACTTGGAGTGCATAGCATGTGTATCTGTGATGATTATTTTGTTGCTGTTGAAGTGACTCTCGAACAGAAACAGTGAGACATCATGTCCAATCCGATTGAGAAGTCTCTGCAAGGACTCTCACTGACACCACGGGATGATCAAGCCAGTCCTCCTTTGTTATCATAGTATTTGCATTCTCATTCTCAAAACTGTGTGGTTTTGGTTTCGAATTTCTGGTTTGTTGTGTTTTTCTCTTTATAAAAGATATTTTCTTGGCTGCTTATGTCCTTTTTGTAGTCCATTCTTACTCTAACAGTTTTTAGTAACCTTGATAACCTGTTTCATGATTTCTTCCGTAGTTGGCTAATTCAGGGGGACAGACTTTGTGCACTGCAAGCAGGGCTGATATCCTGGAAGGCAAGTATCCTGCTTTCTAGTTTAAGGTTAGAAAGAGAATCCTTTGGTGGTGAGGAACAACCATGACATTGAAGGATAACTTTGTGTCAGAAGGAAGTGAGAATTCTATTCTCAGCAACACTAGTGTACAGCAAAGTCAAAGAAATTGCTCTTCATTTATATAGAGGTCAGAGCCTGAGCCTTTACAGGAACACTTGCCTAGGAAATAAGCCTTTAACTTCAGTTGATTTTCTGAAATTGGAATTTTGTTCTACTCAAAGTGAAGGGATGAGTGCCTTTGTGGAAATTCTCATCTGTGTGGAGCAGTGACTGTGCAGCCACACTAGTGCATGCTGAGTCTGTGAGAATGTATACATAAGGGTAAGACTACGATCTGTGGGTTGTGTGTAGCTGAGTGTGAGAATGCAGTGGTGAGAGTAAGTGTACCTGCCTGTGTGACACTGAGGCTGTGAGTCCCTGTGGGGACACTTGTTGATGTGACTCTGTGTGGTGTGCATTGTGCAAAGGTTCAGCCCATCTGCGTGTTGATATTGGTGCACAAGTGTGATTGCTCAAACAAAAGTGAGTGAAGCACGGATGTGAGTGTGTATGTGAACATAGGGAGAGCATAGCCATGAATGCATATGTGAGCATGAGTGCAAGTATTAGTATATTTCTAAGTGCAGAACATAAAAATAAATGTATGAAAGTGAAACGTGTATATTACCAGATGATCTCAGATGGAGAGATCCTGTGCCAGACATGGCCTCTTCTCTGTCCTGTTTCTGCACGTGTGTTAGCTTTAAAGATGAGAAGCGCCCCAGCTTGGCTTTAGCCTGGGCATCAGCCCTGAGTACGCAGTTGCTCTGCCAGCTCAGTGTGTTTGTGTGCTCTTGTGAGAGAGTTGGTAATTGTGAGCGCTCCCTAAGAGAATCTCTGGGGCCAGGGGATACAATAGGCAAGGGTCTAGGGTCTGAAACTGTAGACTTTAATAAAGCCACTGACAGCAAATAAGAGCCTGACATGTGAGTCACATTACTGACAACAAGGGCTGCTTTGTAGTCCCATCTGCACCCTGATCGGGTCCCGTACAGTAACTGAAAGGACAGAACAAACTGCTGCTGCCTTCAATAAATACAACAGTGCCACAAAGGCGGCTGAACAGACCAACTTTGTGTGGCTTTGCTGCAGCTGAGCTACTCTCCTGGTTCTCTTCCTCGCCTCCCCCACCAGTGAAAATGACTGGTTACCTTTTAAGGGTTGCTTGTGAGCCCTGACTGTGTGCTTGTCTCCATGGCAGTCATTACATGTAGCCCTGTGACATCTCTCTTCCCTCCCACCCCTGTGCTCCTTCACAGCCTTTCCCTTTCTCTGCTCCCAGTGACTGGGAGAGGCCCAGAGCCTTTGCTCATGAGCCATGTCCTCTGGACCTCTTGCCCCTGCCTGGGCTAGCCAGCACTGGGAGCTTAGCAAAACCTTACATGAGGCCATGAGCATAGTTACTTGAGATGTCATAGTACCTTGAATAGTTACTCTGGACTCCCACTGGAGTGGTCGTGGTGAAAATGCTGGACTTGCCAGTACAGTAACTTGAAGGCCTTTCAGACCCTTAGTGGTTGGTCACCTCCCTAACCCAGCTAGCATCAGGGGACAACAGTGTTTCCTATTTATCCAGGTGTCATCTAGCAGTGTCAGAAACCTTTTTTGCTGGCTGCCCTCAGGGCCTCTTCGTCTTCCCTCCCTCTGGGCCTTTCCCCTTTGGCTTGGAGACTTTCCCAGTGAAGAGCTTTCACACGGAGCAAAAAAGCCTTGCAGTTTGACCGCTCTTCAATGGGAATTTGTGCCACTGTTGTCTTTCTCAGTGCTTCTCTGGCCACTCTTTTTTAGTTTGTCCCAATAGCCCCAGAGAAAGGGCCCTAGCTGGACAGCATGTGTTGTCATGTACTGAAAGAGTTATAAACCCTGGAAAAGATCACTAGCTTATAAATCAAAATAGAAGCCTGTGGTTGCCAAAGGGGTGATGTTAAGTATCAGGATAAAGTCTGAGATAGTGTAGGTATGCCTATATTGTCTGTCCTAGCCCATTGCGTGTCACTCCACCTAGCAAAAAATCTAAATTCTTCTCTGCTTGAAACAATGGAAACTCAGACTCAACAGTTTATGCCTAGCAGAAACTCTGTGTCCTCCTGTATCATGTAGTGCGTGCAGAACTGAATTCCCTGGAGGTTAGGGTGGGAACCCTACCATTTGCCCTGTGCTTCTACAGTGTGCAGTAGAGCCTGTAGCCTGCCCTGTCAGTATCTAATTGACACTGTCTTCAGACAAGAAGATCTCAGTCATAGTGATTTGTTCCTAAGGTACAAGACTTACCTACTTTAAAGGCCAGATTTTTCAGCTGGCAAATAGTATATTGCGGCTTATAGGAACATAGTGTGGTAGAGGTGGAATGCAGCAGATCTTTCCTTGGAAAGGAGGACAGACTTCAGGAAGCAAACAAATTCAGTTCCTGAGCATTTTTAGGAAATCCTACAATACAGTCTTTTGTGAAAAATACTTCCCTGTGATTCTGCATCTCCTTCTGTTCAAGCAACCACTTCAGATAACATTAAACACAGGGAAGTACAGGCCAGCATAATACAAATCAGCAGGCAATAACAAGCAACATGTCCTACAGAGATGTATGCAGAAGAGAGAGAAGGATTTCACTGGTGTCACATAGAAAATGCCCAGATCCTACAGTGCTAGATGTTGATAGGTGATGTTTATAGGAACAACTTGTGATGGTGTTTTGCATAACACGGTGATATTTCTTATAGTTAATCTCTGGACCTTCTGCAACAGATTTCTATTCTCTCTGTATCAATAATATATAAAGGATTAAACATCACTGTTTTGAAATAACCTACATAGCTGAGAAGCAGAAACTTTAAGTCCTGTAGAAAATGTTGTCTGTACTTTTCAGGGAAATGGCTGGAATTTTTGAAAAGAAAGTTAGAGTATCTTAAGGCACTGTTAAAAGAGAATGCAGATTCCCTGCATCTGGCTCAGTGCTTTGATCACATGACAAGCTTCCTTTTTGCTTTGGTGTTTAGGCTAAGAACTGGACAGGGTGAGGCTAATAAACCTTCAGTCATGGTGTCTGCTGGTGTGTGTCAGTCCCCCTCAGTCTTCACTTGTGCTCACTACTTGTAGAGGCTTCAGCTGAGGCGGCACAGCTGGCAAAAGTGGGAGATGACTCTTAAGCAAGGAGTCTACTGCAACAGCACCTGTACCTTCCTCTGGAGCTCCTCCGTCTCTTGAAGAGGCAGGGCCTGAGAGATCCCGTTTCTAGTAGTTTGATACCTGAAGAGAAGAAGTGTTTCCTAGAAGGAGGTGAAAGGATGGAGCCCTGAAGAACAGGAATGGACTTGGCACAGACATGCTAGATTGTATGTTACCGCAGGGAGTAGTAACATACTCACTGTCCCAGCTGTTCTGCACCAGGAAATTTGAGAGGAGAGCTTTAAATTCTTCTTGCTGTACTTTGAGAAAGGTGCAGTTGATAACTATTTGAACTCATGTTTTTTCTTTCAATTTCTCTTTCTTTTCTCCTTTCACTGAAGAACTGGTTGGTTAAGTCATTGAAGTAATAATTTTTGAAGAACCATAGCACATTGAGTGCTGAAGTAGTTTAATTTTCCCAGGTTTCTGAGTAGGTTCTCAAAGTGGTCTTTACCAATGACCCCTAAAGATTGAACCTGATTCTATCTGTTGTTAAGCAAAGCCTGTCAGAAGTGCTATAATAAAATGCAAAGCTGAGTGCAAATATATAAAAAAATAGAGATAATAATAAAAAAACTTAAGGCCAACAGGACTTTGGAAAAAAAAAAACCAAACTATGCAAGGCACTGGAGATTGCTTTTACACTTTCCTTTGATGAAGCTGAAGCCTAATTCAGTTCTCCTTGAATGCAGAAAAGAACTAGGACTGCATTTGGCAGCCCATGAAGTATGGGCTTAGTCTGTACAGCCTCATCTAGCATACCAGAGAGTGAAGGACAGGATAGCCAGGTTCAGGCTAACAACTTAAATGAGAGTATATCAGTCTCATCACTTTCTTTTTAAAATTTATTTCCTCACTCTCCCCCCCCACCCTCCCAAGAAATGCTCATTTGCACACTAATGACTTTTTGTAAATAATTGATGTCACAGATACCCAAGGCTGAAAATAGTCTGAGTGGATCTTGATGTCTATCCTTCACTAACTCCTGCAGGCCTTCTTGAAAGTGGCAGCCTAAACTCTCAGAAGGTCTAGAGCATGCACTGAAGTCAAGAACTTCCTCTTAGTATTTGTCAGCTCTTCTGATCTTGCTTTGTGATCTTAATTTTTTCAGGCCATAGCCAAATCTTGGAGATTTGAGAGATAAAAGAAAGTAGGATCCAGAAAGTCTCAGGGCCTTAGCAGTTCTAACCAAATAAGGTTGTACCTTATGGCTGAGCTCCAGTCCTGTTCAAGATAGCTTATTTAGGCCTATGGGGAAAAGAAGTAACCTTCTGGGAAAGAGAGTTTGGTCCTAAACTGTCAGCCATTAAATACAAGAGTATTTTGCCAGCAGAACAGGAGAAGCTACTTCCAATAAATCCAATCAAAAGCAATTTCCCTGCTGAAAGGTGGCCTACCTGAGACAGCGCAGCCTGCACCAGCTGCACGCCACTGCTGTCAGACTTGGCCGGGTCTGTCAATTAAGGGAACACAGAGCAATCTGTGAGTGCTGAAAGGGATCCCTTCAGAGCCCTCCGTGGCTGAGAGACAGGCCCATTGTCTGCACACATGTCTCACATAGTTTCAGAGTCCTGATAAGCAGGCATGCCATGAAAAACTGCATTATATGGTGAGCTCGGGAATACTTTGTCTGGGGGTAGATGAGATGGGGGGGTGGGAGAAGAGGTAACACTGCACCTTTGCATTGTGGGAGGTGGGGCAATGAAAGATGTCGCGTTTGGTGGTCCCCCAACACAACCTGCTTTCTCACAAACTCTTGTTGAATGATGAAGTCATAGTTTCCTCTAATTCCCCTCCTCCCCTCCATCCTTGTCATTTCTTCTGGAGTCCAGAAATCAGTTGGGAAATTACTGCAGCACTGAGAAGACAAACAGCTTAACCACCTTCAGCTGCTGCCTTGCCACATATTGAGAGTCCTTTTTCCTGTGAATCTGGGACCCCCAGCATCTATAAGTCTGGGGCAGGGAAGAGTGAAGACTTCAGACTTCCATACATGTGTTGTAGAGACAATAGAATAGGAAGGTAGACACAGCTCCTAGGGGAACGAATGAGTGGGGTTCCCTCACCAGCTGCTAACAAATGTTTGCTTTCATCTTCCTCAGCTTATAGCCTGATGCGTGGATCCCTTGGTGCAAATGGGCCCTTTACGTCTCCTAGATACAGACCCACAAGAGCTGGTGCTCTTGGATGAGCACATCTTAGTCTGCAACAGGAAGTTCTCTTTAACTCCATTGCTTGAGCTTGGGAGTACATAAAGAGGTTAGTACACGCAAAAATACCTGCATTACAAAGCAAATAAAACCAGTCTCTAGGCTGCTTTTATGCTACCTTTTTAGGCCACTTTGCATGGAAAGAGAAGGTTCAAGCAGAACTCTCTTTAAAATAAAATATCCACTATGTAAAGTTAGCTTTCCATATCCTTGGAGAATATGGAGACTGTACTCTGTTAGGATGCAAAGAAATGTATACATGGGAGCCAGCAACTCTGTTACTAATGCTGTAGCATAGAATTGGAAAGCACCAATCCTGTGGTTAAACCAATGCCACTATCCAGAAGATGAAGGATGGCTTACAAGTTCCTTTTCCTAACACTTTTCCTTTCTCCTTCTGGCTGAGGTCTTTTTTTTTTGCGTTCACTGAAGCTGACAGTCTTCATGTTTAATTTTAGTTACGGGCACTCTAGATGATCTTCATTCAGTGTTTAAGCCAAAGTTTATTGTAGACAATGCCTACTTTTGACTGTCACAGACATGTTGGACAAAAGCCATTTCTGATAAGGCTGTTAAATTCTGTGGACCTACCAAGGGATGAGCCTGGCCCATACACTTCAACTTTCATATCAGTTTTTTGGCAGTACAGAGGGCTGCCAAAGAGAGGATTGGATTTCTGATCATTCAGTCATTAGTCTTCAGCAGATATACCCTTGTCAGGCTTTAGTGATTTGTCTGCAGGTCACCCAGTGTACAGTGACACTTCAGGAGATGGCAGGTCCTAGTTTTTCCCAGTTGGGGAATATGTCTTGGCTCAGCATATTTGATAAGAAAAATTAATGAATTTGTTATTGGATGGAAGCTCCTCTTTCATCTCTGACTTGGTGAGGCTCATGGAAACCTATCTTTCTTTTCATGTTAAATAAAGCTCCCACCATGAATGCCAAATCCTACTGTCTATTCTCACATTCTTCAGTGCACACTTGTACCATATTGCCAGTCCTGGATAAAGTTGTTGTGCTGACATATTAGACTTGTTTTCAAAGATTTTTAAATTCTTGTGTTTATCCTTTATTTAAATTCTTTGTTTAGATATATATACACACACTTAAACTGACAAGAGAGTCTGACCTTGCTTTAATCTCTCTTCTTCAATTCTTCAAACCAGAGACCTTGCTAATGTTCATCTTAGTCTCCTAAAACTATGTGTTTCCCCTGCATCCTCAGATAAGTACAATTCGTGACCTTTCTCCCACCCAAGTGCTGGCAGACCCTTTTCTGAAACACACCAGAAACCCACAGCATCCACTGAGTCACACTGTGGGCTCTGGAGGGCACCTTGAAGAACCTTGTAATTTCCTTTGGTTTGTCTGTCTTAGTGTTTTTTTGGGCCTGTTGAATCTGAGTCATTCTTGATGAGGGAAAGATAAGTTGAGGCATCCCACAAAACTGCCAGCTCTTTTCAACAAAATGAACTGTCTCTCTTGAGTAGCTTATATAAAGATAGTCCTAGCACAATCGTCACATTGCATTTTTACTTGCTTCAAAGAACAGCGGACTAATTAACTGAAGATATTTAGCAGATTGTCATCAGGAGGCAAGTGAGCCACTCAGGGAGATGAATGGGGTAGTTTGTGCTTCTTGGAATTGTTGTTTCAATATCTTGTCAGGCTTGAGCAGATACCAATGGCTTCAGGAAGGGTACACATTCAATCTTTCATATATGCTCAAGGTAGAGGTGAGCTGCTTCATTGTAACATGGAAGCTGAAGAGCAAAAGGGTAGGTGTCAAATTGATTCCTGGTGAATCCTGCTGTAATTTCAAGGTACAGAAGCCCATTTCTCCTCCTTGCTGTGCTGTTTGTACCCAATTTATAAGCCAGTGCTCTGCATTGGAGCTGTGTATCACTAGCTCTATGTAACAGTCTTCACCTGCTCTCCTCGGTTTTTGCTGTGCCTCCTACAGGCAGGTATGAGTGACTGGGTGTTTTCGTATTTTTGGATATGTACATAGGGTATCTAAAGGGAAATGTTTTCCCTTCTACCACATATTACAGAGACTGCACAATCTTGGTGTCTAGCAGGAAGTACACTGCTAGACATCTGCTTCTTGGAGCCTGTGGGAGCCCCTGTGGTTTAGAAAGTGGAGACCTTTGATCTGTGGTTTGTGTGTGAGAGTTAGATGATGCTGTGGTTTGCAAACAGCCAATGGTTCTCTCTTTCCTTCAAGGAAGAGACTAGTGTTGGTCTGTGATGATACAGGACATCACGTGAGCAATTGGGAGCGCTCAGGATGATGCGGTTTGCTCTGCAAGCTGAAGTTCATCAGTGTCATGGTATATTTTTAAGAAAAGGTGACAGTGTTGGTTGTGTCTTTAAGCCACAAGCCTCCTTTAGGGGCAGCAGGGAATGGCCAAAACCAGCAATAAAACCCTGAGAGCTGAAAATTTCCTTCTGCATCTCTCCAGGGCATATAGCAGTTGTTCACCCCAGGCAAAAGTGCTCCCCCTTCTTACACTGACTTGCCTGTAGAAGGGATATTTGTCCAAGGGCACCTACCCCATCAGGGGTCCTGTGGCACTGCCTGGTGCAATTTTAGAGTTCAAAGGAGTGTGACTGCCATTATCTGTCATGACTCTGGAGGTTATGTTCAGCAGTTTGGGTAAGGACTGCTGAGAAGATGTTGAGTTTGAGCAGGGACTGCTGTGTGAATGTATCCATTTGGGGAGGGTGGCACTCAGAGTACACAGTTCTGAAGGAAGAGTGGAGCTGTGCTTGTGCCTCTGCGATTTTGTGAAAAATGATGTGCAACAGTCCAGTGCTTAGAATATAAAATCTGGTGCACAGGACCAACCAAATATCTATCTTCCATGCGATCTTGTCTCCCTACAAAGTGAATATTTAAGGAAGGGAATAAGAACAGGATGGGTATATAGAGAGGTCTCTGATATATAGTGCCTAGAAATCAGAGCTGAGAGATTTCTTGAAATGGAGAATATATTGGACTAATTATGACTGGTATTCACCACTGGAATAGTATCAGTCCCTTGGGCTCCCCTGATACAATTGCCTTGGGCAGCAAGTCTGGCAGCATTTGAAAGCTAAGAAGGAGAAGCTGTGTGTTGGTAGGGGGGGAACCAGTGCTAAGACCTGTAACAGTGTGAGCGCTGCCAGGCATGGCAAACTGGGAGACTCCAGCTGGGAAGGAATAAGAAGTGGAAACATGTAAATCAACTAGATCCAAGACGCTAGAAATACATCAGAACAAAGCCACACAATTGTGAGACTGAAAGTGGGTGACTTGTTGGCTATGGAGCAGGTTTTCCTTACAGATACCATTTTTGTTTTGCCAAAATGCTTAAGAACCTGATCAATTTCCCTCTGACCTCTTGTATCCTGTGGTCTCATGAGGTGGCCTCACTCACAGCAGCTTGGAATGACTCTGGGCAATGTTCTGTCACTCTTTAGTAGTGGGCCCTTGAACAGTACTGCTGCAGCCCTTTCAGCAGTAGCCTGTTCCCAACATGCTTCAGCACTGAGGACATACTTGGTATGCTTGTCTGACATCTACTGTAGATACAGGGCACATGCTTCTGTGTGTGGCCCAGGAACCAGGCACTGCAGCAGCTTACTGGAGCCTATTGCCACAGCGCACCTGTAGCTTGTGTGGGAAAGGCCTGTCTTAGGCACTAAAACCTGAATTTGATGCCTTCTAGAGGCACTGCCACAGTTAGAGGAATGGGATTCTTACAAGAACTTAGTACAACTTTTTTTTTTTTTTTTTTTTAATCAATGGTGTGCTATAAAATCCCACCCTTAGGGCTTACACATATTAGCAGGAGTGGAGCCCTAAAATTTTTGAATTTTTTTTTTGTTAAATCCTTAATAGCTAGGTGTCTCCTACTTATCATTGCTTCTTTAGAGCTGCTGACATTTCCAAGGAACACTAGCAGGTCATAAAGTCAGCTTGGAGAAGCTGAGCTGCTTCTTTACCACATTACATTCACCTAGCCTGGTGCTTTATAACTCTGTCTTTAACGATTTTCTCAGCTATTTTTCCTGGTACTGGCGTAAGGCTCGCTGAGGTCTATAATTCCCATGATTGCCCTTAGCACCTCTTTTAAAAGAAGTGCATAGTTTTGGCTCCACTCCAGCCTGATAGGAGAGTGGCTGTTTTTAATGATGAATTGAATGATTTTATTAGTAACTTACATGATCTTTTATTTCTTTAGAGTGTTTGCATAAATGCCATCTGGTCCTCAAGGTTTCTTATTCTTTCAGTTTTTAGGTTATGTTATTATGTCTTTTTTCTTCCTTTTGAGTTTCTGTCTATTTTCAATATATCTGGCTTTGTGTGTCCTCTACTACTGTTGTTGCTATTTGTGGTTACAGAGTTAATGTAATGTGGTCAAGGTACCCAGATCTCACACTGGAGACCCTTTATGTTAAATAGTTTACATATATCCAAACCAAGAGTTATTACCTAGGGGACTTTGTGGACATGGTTAAGATAAATTGAGCCTTTATCTAATTTTCTCCCATGGGGCAAATGGGAAAAGTTTTCTCAGATCAGCTAGGCCAAGAATAACCTTGTGCAAATGTATCTGAGTTCAAGAACATTGCTTGCTGGTGGCAGTCCAGAGCAGAGCGGTCAAAAGCCTAGGATTCCACAGCTTTGATGTTCTCATATTCTAGTCCTGTATTTTAACTGCAACACCACATTTCTCAGACTCATTCTATTTTTCTGGATAGTTTGAAAATCCCTATTCTTGTGACTCATAGTGGAACCCCCCCTGTAAAGGCATCCCCCCTTCACAATCTCATATTTCTGACTGTGTCAGGGGAATAAGGTATCCAAAATGTCATCAGCTAATTGACATTGTTTAACAACTCACTGTCATTACTTGGGAGAAAATCTACTCTTCCCCCTTACATAGTTCGACTCCTCACCTCACTCCTGCTGTCAGCATCTTTCTGAATAGAGTTTGCTAAAAGAGAATGAGCCCTACCCATTTCCCTTCTCTTCCCTACTCCCAGCAGGCAGGCAATATGGCAGAGTGCGGTCTCCAGTGTCCCTTTAGTCACTTCTTTGCTGTCAGTGTCATAGGGCTAGTGTTTAAGCATTTTCACGCTGGATTTGAAATGAGATTATAGACTGGTCCACTCAATTGACTTAATGGATTTTAAGAAACTAGATCCTATTAATGCAGTCAGTGCCCCAGGGTGCCTCTCCTACTGCAGACAAGATAATCTGCCATGCAAATTAAATCCTGCCTCAAGATGCAGGGCCTGCTTAATGTGATCCATTACACAGTTTACTTGTTTATATCTAATATTGTAACAGGAATAGGCTTACGAGCAGCAGGACTCAACTGAATAGAAGAGTAAATTACCAGGAAAATGAGGTTTTAGAGCCTCTCTCTCTTCCTTTCTCTCAATCTCTCCTATTTCTTCACTCCCTCTCTCTTTCACATGTGAAAACACATTCCTCTCTTGCTTTCTGCGTGTAGGGAGCAATCAAGGAAAATAATATGCATGTGAGTGATGGATTCTGCTTTTGTTTACAGAGGTGTAAATTGGGAACTTAGCCAGGAGAAGGAGCTCAAAAGGATCGACAAAACCTTTATGGAGAGGTGAACCTTTCTTTAGCTCTGTTTTCCAGTCTGCATGGGGTTTTGGAATGGGTTATTCTGAGTACTCCCTTTTACTGCAGAAACTTATGGGTGAGATTTTCTTTCTCCAATGAAGTCACAAGAACAGACATAGGTGGCAATGGTGGATAGAAATACAGAGACTAGTAGGACTGGATTTGAATTCAGGAAAGAAAAAACAGGGATATCAAGTTTGGGCATTCTGAGGGAAAGCGGTCAGAGGCCAAGGAGAAGTGGTTCAGCAAGGTCACAGGCTTCTAACAGAAGTGACTCCGGTCCATATAGGGATATATGCCAAGGAAGATTCTTGTATAGGTGATCCTTTCAGGGGCAGGAGGATGGATTATTTGATCTCTCACTTTTATGATAAGCTTATGTTAAGGATCTTGAGATGGGGATCCGTAAGTTTAGGAACACTGACATTACATTGGAAGAGATACTGTTTTGTATATGACAAAGTCACTGGCTTATCCTGGAGTTCCTGGGATGAGGATGTGGAGAATCAAAGTAATGTGGCAGGATCTGCAGCATGAATGAAAAAGAGGAAATAGATGGAAGGGTCTGCTTGAATCTTTCAAATTGTAGGTGACTGCTATTAAGAATAGATGAAGGTCTGATTCCCCTTTGGTTTTGTCCAGTTGCGAGTGAAGTCTCAACTCATTTCCATAACCAAATCAATTTCCTGATAGGAGAATATCAGCAGACTGCTTTGAGCACGTACAGACTTGCATATGCTGTACCATACAACCACTGTCTCAACATGGTATGAGTGCCATGCACACACAGTGTGGCTATGTTGCTCTAGCTGCACTAGGAGCTGTAGGTGCAGTGATGAATTGGCCTCTCTTCATATTCCTAAAGGAAATGGATGGTTGTGATATAGGAATGTAGTCCTGCTGTGATTTTGTGCAATGCCTGTAATGGATCCTAAGATCTATGGGGATTTCTGAGTGAAACAAAAGTCAGAGTCCAAGGCAGGGGCATATTTGGAGTGATTCCTTACGACTTGACACAATCTGTAGCTATAGAGGGGTGGCTGTCTGCAAAGACACGGTGTGGACAGACCCAGAACCTGTCCCTTGCAAAGGAAGAAGGAAGGTGCATCAGGCTACTTCACTTTCACAACAGCTTATTTGATCTATTTCTGCAGTGACAGGAGTAATCTCTGACAGGATTCAAACAATAATTTGCAATTCCTGTCGTTCACATAGACTTTCTCATTTATCTCACGTAAACCAGTTACTTCACCAAGCCTCAGTTCACAGTCTGTAGCAGTGTGATCTCTCCAGTCTTGTCTGTGCACGTGCAGCTCCAGCATTGGGACTGTGCCTTTGGTAGTAACCAGAGCTACATGTGTTACAGCTAGGGCCCTGCACACCCAAATGGTCTTGGCAGAGGGTTTATTCCCACTGACAGCACAAGAGAGGTAGGTGAGCCCCAGCAGCCTACATGGTATGGGGTGGTCCAGGCTTGGAAGCTGGTGTTGCCTTCAGAAAAGGTCTCCGTGCCAGGGAACAACACTGCCTTGAAGCAACACTTTTGCCATCTCTACTGATAGCATCTCATGCAGGAAGAGAAGTAAGGGGAGGAGGGAAGGGAACTGTTTTTTTAACTTAATTTAAAGCTTTTTATGAGATTTTCACAGCTGTGATCTTATCAGGGTTTGGCTATAGAAATTAAAGCGGCAATTATATTTTCCCCTTCCTGGAACGTAAAATAAAGTCTTGTGTAAAATGCATTAAAAACTGGAATGTAAAAGTGTAATTAATGTGGAGCAAAAAGCACATTGCGTCATTAACTTTTTTATTAATATTCTCACGCAGTGCAATTTCAAAGCTCAGTGCCACTCCATTTCCCCCAGTGAAATATCTCCCACTCTTTCATTGCAGCTACCTTTAACCTCATCTTTAATGGGATGACAGCAGCTTTCCTCTGGAATTACATCTCTGCTCATCCATCTGTCCCACTAGACCCTTTCTCCTTACACTTAGGGTTCCTGTCTGACTGGGGTGCAATTCTGTTACTACTGGAAAGAGAGAGGGACAAAAACATGAGATTCATTTGATATCTGTAAAGCAACAATGGAGATGCTTGCTTATCTGGAGGAAGGCTAAGGGGTAGGATTCTTCCTTCTGCTGAGCTGGAGGAGCAAGGTTTCATCTTTGAAAGGCACTGCAAGATGGCTTGCTTGCAGCTCACATATCTGGAGATCATTCTAGATCTATTTACTCTTGCTGTGTTAAGGCCTAATCCTGTAAGAAGCAGTTGCTAGGCACCATCTGGGTATTGACTTAATTTCCCTTATTTTGTTGTCTCTACATGCAGCAAGTATTTTTCAGTTGCTGCTGTGTGAACAGAGGACCCCTGCTTCCTGTGAGATGTCAATCCAAGCTCTTTGTTCTACTCCCGTAGCATTGATGAGAAGGTTAATGTATAGCCCTTTTCAGCATCCTTTTCCCAGTGTCAGCCAGTGCCACAGAAGGAAGAATAGGGCTGTAAGCAACTCTTGTTGAAATTGGGAGTGGTTTGAGTGCCAGAACTGTAGTCCAATATGCAGGAAGCAGACTGAAAAGTCTATTTGCAGTGAAATAAAATGCTCATCAGTTGTAGTGTGTCATGTGCCCTGTATTGTTTTACAAGAGAGACCAAGGGATAAAAAAGATCTAGATTCACCACTCAATTCTTTCTCATTTTTCTGGGCTCCATTCAGCTCTGGAATGGGCAGACATCTCTCACACTTGTTTTTTGAAGACTTCTAACAGTTTGCCTGTCATAGAGTGACAGATGATTTGTTCCCTGGTTTCTAAGCTTAGCTCCTAGCTTTCTCTCATTTCATTCTAATTTGATGCCAACTTAAAACTGAAGATCGGAGTTTAAGTCCCTGCAATTAGCGCTAGGCTTGAAGTAGAAGCAAGACTTTTAGAGCTGCCAGCTATTTGCTTGGTTTTGAAATGCTTGTAGGAGTTTAGCCCAGGGTATCCATGTACATATTTACAAATGGTTCATGATATCAGATCCAAAAGATTCTGCCTGTATTTCCTGGTAAAGGTGGGATGTATACAACACCTAGACTGTATTGAGTAAGATAGGACATTTACTCCATCTGATGATTTTATCAGATCCCTGATGGATATTTTAGAATGGGATTATCTGCTCATCCATCCTTCTCTGTAGAATTCCAGAGCTCACAAGTTGTTTAGATCTTACCCTGGTCTTGGGAAATGGTTGACAGTTTGCTTGCATCTCACTTGAAGTATTTACGATGTCACCTGTGGCATTTTGATAGTTGGGCCATGACCAGTAAAGTGGAGGTGTATGAGTCACCTCATGTCAGAAAGAAGAGGAGAAATTTGGAGAAAGGAATTTTGGCCTCTGCAAGTGAGCAGGATTAATTTGGAAGCTGTGTATAGAAGAGAAGCCTTTGGTGAGTTGTCAGAAAATGCTTTCCCAGTTCTCACCTACACTGCTATGAAAGGGTAATTGATTTGTAGGGCTGTGGCCATGAGTTTCCTAGCACATTAATGTATAGAAGAAAAATAAAAGCCTGGGACTCTAGTCCTAGAGATCTTATAAAATGCTCTGACTGGGGAAAATTCCCTTGAAGTATGTGATCAGTGCTTTACTGTTAACTGGGCTTTCTCCAAAGACCTGAAATAGCTAATAATGAAGAGAAGTTATCCTCATTTGTTGGCCTGGGGTAGAATCCTAAAATCCACTGAGTATGAGCTGGTATTCATTGTGATCGGCTGTTTGTCTGAAGAAGACATCTGATAGTGTCAATCAGACTTCCCATTTATTGATTTTTTTTTTTTTTTCCCCAACTGCTTGCTGAACAAACCCAATGCATTTCACAATGCATTGCCAATACTATCAGCATCTTAGTGGGAGCTGTTGTTCACATTTTGACTGAAATTATTATTGCAATTGCTTTGAAATTATAAAAAATTTAATTTAATGAAAACCATCTCCATGGAAATTATACTGGGTTTCAGATTAATTATGTATGTATTTCACACATCTGTGGTTCTGAGGTCCTGTACTATCAATTTCATCATTCCTTTTCTTAAGGCTTTTTTCTGAAAAAAATATTAGGAGGTAAAATGAGTGTTTACCAGTCATCTGCCACTTTGCTCTTTTTCAGCTTGTTGATTAGCTTGATGTTTACCTGCATCCTGGGACTGGACTTGAGGAGAACTATGCACTGTGTACTTGCCCAATAATTTACTTCATAGTGCTTAAATTCTTGTAATCCCTTGTCAGTGAGTGCTAGCTACCTGTCAGATGTTACTACGTCAGGTACACCAGGATTAGAAAAATTACTTACGACATGAGTGTTTAGCTTTAGTACATTCTCATAAAACTAAGTGGGGGAAGAGGAAATGTTTGGCTTCAAACATATGATGCTTTTTACAAGATGGTTATGCTATTCTGTATCATCCACATAACTGCTTGTCATAGCACTTTCTTTTTTTTCCCCACTGGAATTCTGCTCACCTGTGGCCTATATCAAATAATTTAGAGATGCCTTTAAGATTTCTCAGCTCACAAATGAACAATACAATTCTGATAGTATAAAGACAGCCCAGTATCTTGGGCACCAATTTTAGAGAATCCCCTCTAGTGACAGAAATGCTTTACCTTAAACTATGCTTGTGGTTGGAAGCATGCATTCCCAAACTCTGTGTTAATAATCTCAGTCAAAATTTAGTCTTTCCTGTAGGACATCGTTGTCTAGAATTTGAGACAAAGTTATTAATTTTAAAATGAGGCTGATATACACACAATTAAGCTCTGGACTTCTGTTAAATGCCCTGGAGATTGGCTCAGTGGCCAGTAGAGCCAATACTGCTGTAGTGCTTCATTTGAAAGTATGTCTTTATTTAAAAGCATTTGTAGGAGCAATGGCAAAATGGAATTACCGGTTACATATTAAAAAAAAAAAGATTAAAAAAGAAAAAGTGCACCTTGTCCCATCATCATCTTGTTGCATCCATCTATTTTTTGTTGTGCCAAAGAGGCATATGCTGCTCTTTTCAGTATTAAATGTTATGCTGTAAAATGTCAATGTCACTACCCTCTTTGAAATTGCCACCAACAGATTAATTCTGTGCTTACTGTCCTAACACCTACAGGGGTGTTGCATTTAGCTCTTTTATTTTCATGCTATTTTATTAATATTTTCATCATATGTTCTTTGGACAGTTCTGCAGAGTGGTGCTGTAGGGTGCTGGTTCATACAGCTCATTTGGGCATGTACTCCTTGCAGTTTACCCTTTGTTGGCACCCCTTTGTATGCTGAAGGATGGATATTGATGATGATTTCAACTTTATCATGATCTACCTGCATGCTTTTCTGCTTTTGCTGGAGGGTATGTTGTCTCTCTTAAATGGGATTTACATATTTCATGCTCATTCAGCCCAGCAGCTTTTGCTCTCTTCACAATCGCCTTGAGCCTTTGATCATTTTCTTCTGCTGTTTTACCTCAGCTTAAAATGCCATCTGTATCCATACCATCAACAGTTTGTTGTTCTAGTAACAGCCCAAATGGCAGTCTGCAGAAACAGCATTTCTCTAAAGGAGTGTGCAGTCTGCACAAGTGAGAGCACTGTTTTTTGAATACTGCTGATGTGTCTACTGTAGACTGTCAAATCTTTTTCTTTCTCCAATACTTATCTTCTTGTAGACAATAAAATATGTTCATTTTTACATTGTTAGTTACCTTTTAGGTCTCTACAGTAGTAAAAGATTCTTTATCTTTGTCCCACGAAAGTCAATGAGTTTCCTCATTTTGATGATTCTTCTGTTTACATTATGATTCATAGTCAATTTTAGTTTTTGATTTAGCAGTCACAGAATCTGAGACAGCACAGCTTTTCCACTTGTATTACTTACTGTGTTCATTCTGACTCCTTATAATACATCTTTGACTCTTCTTTGGTAGTTTGGCTTCCTGGCTCTCCACTTAATATATTTGCTGGGTAATAACCAAGACTGTACTTTTCTGCACATTATCATGTGCTCTTTTCCTTGTTGTTGTCGCAATGTATATTGGAAGCTGTATTCTTCCCAGTTTGTGATTTTTCTATACCATCCTGCCTTCACTTTCCCCCCTTCTCTTATTTTGGCCTTTAAAGGGAGCTATTTATGGTGGTTTTGATAATATATTGGCTTAAGTGTATATATCCAGCTGAAGACTATCAAATATCTCAATTGTTCTGAAGCTGGTGTAAAGCATTTGTCCATACCACCTTGGAGGAACTTGGAGGGCTCTCGTGGTACCCTCCTGTCCCTGCCTGTTGCTGGTGACTGCTTTATCTGCTGCAAGGGCTGATCCAGAGTCACACAGTGGTTCTGAGTTACAAGAGGTAGCCTGAAACCTGGCTTTGGGTGGGAGGCTGGGCATCGCTTGCAGAAAAGCAGGGGTGATAGAGCTCATTGCAGCAGCAGAATGGCTGTGCCTAATACAGCATAGCAAAACTCTTGCTTCGTGACTGGGAAGCAGTGATGACCAGCTACTTTGCAATTCACTCTTCTCTCTCCTTCTAACCCCCGCTGGAAATCAAACTTTGGGGCAAAGAGCAGTATGGCTTCCTGCACCAGCTGCCTACTACAACTCTGATGACAGCCATACACAGCAGACACAAAAGCTGTAAGAAGGGGCCTCTCTGATGAAGGCAGTAGCTGGGGATGTGCTGGCAGAGAGGTGGCCTTTTAGAATAGGAGTAATCAAATGCTTATTAGATTAAAATGGCCACCTTCAGATGCACTTGGGAGCAGATGGGAAGCTGGTACAGTACCCAGAGGACAGGTGGGCTGTGCTTATGCCAGGTTGCTCTTCTAAGCAGGTGACTTGCCATCTCTGGACTAGCTGAGGCTCTCCAGGGGTCTTTGAGGTGTTTCACTGTTTCTGTCCTAGCAGGAAGGAAATAGAAGTGATGCACACACAGTGCAAAGCTGCATTAACAGCTAGGCAGACAGCTGCCTGCTTTCAGACTAGAGCTGGCCTGAACTGAGCAGTACACTGTGCTTCCAGCAGGGCAGCTTGGCATAGAGCACTTGCTGCTGCCAAGTGCTGAGAACCTCCTTGGTAGTGCTGTGTATTTGTACTTCCTCAGCTGAAGACCAGCAGTGGCCTTGGAAAGGAAGGAGCTCCTGTTTATTAGTATGGCCTTGCTGTGTAATCATTTGTGAACTGCCAGCATTTAGGGCCTTATCCAAAATCCACTGGAACTGTAGGAATCTCTTGAGCTCTTTAAAGTAGGTGTTTAGCTTTCCCTATGCCTGCAAAGTTTCCCCAGGGAGAAGCAGCAGTGCTTTCCGGGTTCCAGTGTGCGGCTGCAGATCTGAGCTGTGCTATGTGCCGGGGTGGCTCCAGCATACAGTGGTCAGATGGCCTGGGGGTGTTAAATATAGAACTGTCAGTGGTGAACAAAACCAAGATAAAGGGATGCTTCATGGCCAAATCATTTTGTAGCTAAACCTACCCACTGCCTGGGAAATACATGCACTTTTGAGG
The DNA here is from genome assembly GCA_013398115.1 of Falcunculus frontatus. NCBI lineage: Eukaryota > Metazoa > Chordata > Aves > Passeriformes > Falcunculus > Falcunculus frontatus. The sequence continues at coordinate 142,065 of VZRV01010982.1, read as the reverse complement.
CCAAGTGCTGGCTTCTGAGCTGAACCTGTGTTCCAGACACTTGAAAAATGTCTGGTCACTGTTTTTCATTAGTAACAGAGTCATAATACCTTCCCATTTACACCATGCTGAGATACATATGCTCAGTTCAGTAGCCCCATGAATAAGGATGGGAGACTTAAATGGTGAGAGCTTTCCATTTTCCTCTTCAACACTCTCCCCCAAAGAACCCTCAAACTGATTGAAATTATGTGAAAGGGAAAGAGGGATTCACAGAGAGGAGCTGGCTCTGTTTACAGGGTATATAGTGAGTTGGGTTTTGTTCACGTAGAAAGAAAGCTAAATGTTCCCACCCACCTTGTCACATTCAGAACTATAGGGAAAATTACTGATACGCTACTTCCCTCAAAGACTAAGGACATCTGGAAAGGAAGAACACCCTGTCAGAACTATTAATAATAAAAAGGTAGCATTAAAGTTCTTTAAAACCATTAACTAGAGACACTGGTAATTGGTTGAAGATATTTTCCTTGCTTGGTTGCCAACTCTCTTAAACTCATGAGGTAGCCCTCGAGAACAAACTTGATAAGTTGAGATGTACTTGGCTCAGCCATAGTTATGCCTTATTTTCTCGATGGTCATAAGGAAGGCCCACTTCATCATCTGCATGACCAATAATGTGGATGATGGGAGCTCGGGTTCAAAAAGTGGTGCAAAGGGGTGAATTCTGTTTGTAAGCACTTCAGATAAACTATCATGTTGGATCTTCTGGCTGTTCTTGGTGGAACAAGTAGCTTCTCTTCTTTTGAAAGAAACAGTTAATCTTTATGTACATATAGTCTCTTTGATACCTATCTCTAGTTTCCTCAGAACAGTCTTAAAACTGAGGAATAAATTCAGCCCATAGGATGGGGAGCTGCTTATGGTTTCATCCTCTGCTATGCTAGTTAAGCATTTTCTAGAGTTAGTAAGTGCCTTCAGGTTCTTACAGAGAGCAGGATGGCTATGGGCTTACCAGGTCAGTATGCAGTCTGTCACGACCACCACCTAACCTTGAAATAGACTGTGATCCACTTGAGCCACAGGAAAATGTAAAACAAAGCAGAGAAAAAGCTCGGCTGAATAAGGAAGGCTGGTAGAACCTATTCTTGTCTTTTCCCTTCTCTGCCCCAGATGAGGATCAACAGGTAAGACCCATTTGCTGACCACCACTTGTACCTGTATCTCTTTCTTTCCTTCCCCCTTTCTGGTTGGATACTTTCTTCATTTTCTTGTATAGAAATGAACTTGGCAAGAGTCTTCAGGCAAGAGAGCACACCTTATTCTCTAAGGCAAACTCCCTGATTATTGTGAGGTGATTTTCTTTAAATCTGTGTTGAAGTGCGGTGGAAGATTTGTCTATGGCCAGACTCCAAGTCCACAGTGAATGCAGACAGAGGGAATGGAAGGACAGAATAAGAGAAAGAGGAAAGGAGGAAAAGGAAGGCACTGTGACCCCTGCACTGAAGCCTTGTGAGCGTGGCAGAGACTTCTGTGTGTTTGTGTGGAATGGGGGCTGTTTAGATAAACAGATGGCAACAAATGGCATAAAATTATATACCCATAATGTCAGTTCATAACATTTTGTTCGACATACTTGATTTAATCGCTTAGCTGACGATTTTGCTTTTGGGCCCATATGGTGGCAAATGGCAAATGAACCCTCTTTACACAGCAACTCCAATCTGGCACTTTTATCACCGAGACTTAGAGAAGAATCCAGGAGGAGAGAGATGCAGATGGAAAATGAATGAGCAAGCAGGGTGGGGTACATGTGTGGGAAGAGGAGGTTTTGAAGGTGCGGCCAGGGGAGTGTTCTTGGGAGATGGAATTGAGGGCTGGTGGTGAAATGGGGAAGGGAGGGCTGGAGCAAAAGAAATCAGGATGTGCTATTTTTAAGAGCATCTAAGAGATGAAACAGGGAATTTAGCAGGCAGAATTTGAGAGGAAACCTGTGGAGAGAAAATATATGAAAATATAAGGAGAATGGTGCCAAGAGAAAAGGAGAGAAGTTGACAAGGTGGGGATAGTAGCAGATTTTTAGGAAGTGTATTCAAAACTAATCTACAAACATAAGTGAAATGAGTGCGAAACCAAGAGAACAGATTGTTCCTGGGCCCTTTGAAGAATCCAGTCAAACAAAGTCATAGGAGATGTACCAGATGAAACTTGGTTCTCCTGTGCTGTTATCAATGTGGTACTCCTGAGAAGGGGTATCTTGAGAAGGGCAACATGACAGTGATGACTGAGTTCCCATGGCAGATGACTTTGTCACCAGACTGTGGTAGTATCTAGCATGATCACTGTATACTATAGTATTCTGACTGAGAAATTGCTTTCTTCAACCTAGCTTTTCCTAAAGTTGTGAGAAGGCTGGACCTTCAGTTTGAATGTTTTTTCAGCCAGGGTATGATCTTGCAAAATGTTGAGGACTGTAAGTTTGCCTGGCAGTGGGTGAACAGGGCAGTTCCCTCAGGCACATCCAGTGTGCCTTCATGTATTCAGTCCGTGATGGGGATTTTGTTTTGCATGTGCCAAGGAGAACAGAGAAGAGGCAACCTTTGAAAAATGCTACTTCGGTGACTAGGACATAGTCCTCAATAGGATGGAAGTTATATGATGTGGTAGTACCATGCTGAGGCTGGTGCCTGGCAAGACTGAAAAGTTAGAAGTCAAATGGAGCTGAATATGTACTTTTTGATAAGACATTTTTCCTAGCACATCAGCATCCTCATTGCTTGTAGTGCAGAATGAAAAAAAAAAAGCACTCACCAGAATCCTCACTGAATCCAAAGAACTGGTCAATAAGGCTTGGGGAAATGTATTTCCTGTGAAGTATGCTGCCAGTGAAATTTCATCATGGCAAGATACATGTCTCAGCATAATGATACAAATAAAAAGCCCGAAGACCACAAGAAATCTATTGTAATTTAGGCGAGCTTTCTCTAATACCTCTTCCCCTTTTTTTTGTATTCTTTTCTGAGCCCTGTTCAGTAGACAAATGCCAGGCTGGTTCTGCTCATTGCACTGTATTGATTGGTCCAGCAGTTGATCTGAATCTGATTTGCACCATACTTGGGAGGGTGAAGAGGGCTAGATGCTGGGGAGTTCATAGCTCTTTTATGGGAAAGCTGAATTGTTGGGGAGGATGAAACAGGAAAGCCTTGTGAATATGATTGTTTAAGTTTGGAGAATATGAAACCTGTAAGTGAAATAGAATTAAGGGCAGAGTTTGATATCTGAAATGCCAAACCCCAGTTACTGAACAACTGGAAAACAATGGTATGGCTGACTGAAGGTAACCCCCTTCTTGATTGAACAATACCCTCTGCTTGCAGACAGGTCCAAGGGTCAGAGCAGACCCCGCCAACCTAGCAGGGGATCCAGAAAGCAGTTTTTAGAGTTTGAAATACAAGACAGTATGGTAATGTAAGGATTCTCATAGGCTGTATGTAAATGCTATAGGACTCTGTATCTTGTACTAGATTGGTCAAGTAGACTAGAATATTCAGTAGAAAGAGAGATAAAAGGGTCGGGAAGTTCCGGTCCGGCCTCTCTTTGTCTTCTCTACTGGCGCCTCTTCGCCTGCTCCTTTTCACCACCTCTTCTTCTTATCAGCTCTCTACCTCGGCCCTGCCCAGAGCTGCAGCTGGCAGCCCTCTGCAGGGCCTCTTCACCCATGCCCTAGCAATAAATCGCTTGCTTCAAGACAACTTTTGACTCCAGAGATCTCTCATTGTTTGTCCCGACCGTCCGAACCACGTGTTCTACACTGAATCCTTCTAACCTACTGTTGTTTATCTCTAACTACTGGAGGATTCAGCTATAGAAACTGAATTAAGTCCAAGTTTCCTCTGAGATGTCCTGTGCACGTCTGGGTGTACTGAGCCTTCAGTTTCACTCTATTTCTCCTGAACATTATTTCATGCAGCTGTGGCTGGGACCTCCACACTATTCAACTAGTTTGTGACCAATTAGTTAAAGACTTCTTACTTGATTGAGACTTACTGTAGTTAAGTCTAGATGTGGCTCATGTTTATCAAAAGGTTGGGGTGACTCTAATATTTGTGATACCTACAGTCCATCCCTTTCTGATGAAAATTAGTGCTGCACTTTCTGCCCAGCTTTCCTTTTTTCTTCTCCTGAATGACTGGAACTGCCTCCCAAACAATGCAGCCCAGCAGGCAGCCATGTAGCAGCAGCTGACTGTGGACTGTGTTGTTCCCAGCCTTACTGGATCCTATTGATTGGTGGTGAGGGGTGCTAGGTAAGTCCCAAGTTTGCTGTCAGAATCCACATTGGAGGCTTACGGGCTTCCAGAGTAAGCCTTGGAGGTTGGTTTCCCCTGTCTCCCTCCCTGTCTTACGAGTTCAATTTCAAAGTCTGTGCAAACTAGTTTGACACAGCTCCCTCCTTCTCCCTTCCCCCCTCCCCGTTCACACCCCCCAGGCTCTTTACAACTAAACAGTTTGTCCTTTTCCCAACGTTTTGGAGAATCTGGGAACGTAAGTGCTCCAATAACTCATGTCTGAGCTCTCATTTACCCCCTGCCGGCATGGGGATGCTGTGCACCAGCCTCTCAGAATGCCAAATGAGTCGTGGCTGCCGCCTTGTCCCCCGCGCTCCCTGAGGCCAGTGAACGGGACCCTCAGCCTTGCTGGGGCTGCTCAGAGACAGCCAGCTGGGCATCCTTGCCTGCTCCCAAGTGTGCCAGTTCTGGAACTGGGAGGTGCTATGTCCACGACAGGTGGCTCCACTGTTTTAACTTTTTGGTTACAGGGAGAGAAGGGGGAAGGTTAGGTCCCAAAGCTTAAGAAGAGTTTTGTAGCTTGGATCATAAGGGGTGGCTTCATGCAGGGAAATACTCCTTATAATTTTGGCTCTGCCACTGATCTGTCGCGTTGTCTTGGCTCAGTCACTTAGCTTCTGCCCATCTCAGTTTCTCACAATATCTGAAGGACGGAAGAGCATTTCTTCCCACCATCCCCATGCAGCTATGGGGTTCACACTGAACTAGTGCAAAATGTTTTGATCCTTGATTTGAGCGGAGCAGACTGTGATGAAAAGTGGGATGGGAAAAGACATCAACAGCTTTTGGAAAAGTGGGGATGCTTCTCATGAGCTGGACTTTGCAGTTGATGGATTGGATAGCTCCCAAACATCCTTTGAAAACAACTGAGGATGATTTAGGGTTCAAATTTAGTCATGGTAGGGCTTGTTTTTAAGCTGCAGGAAGAGTTTGGAATTGCGGGATTTTCCTAACACCATCTCTTCCCTCTGGCTCTGACTGCATCAGCTGCTTTTCATTGGCATTCATCTTGGAGTGTATGTCTCCCCTTCACTGTTCTCCAGGTACTCTGGTGTTCTCCCAAGGGTTTGTTTGCTTGGGTTTTTTTGTGTAACTGGCACAGGTCTCACTGCCCACCCAGTTCATGAGGCTGTGTCTGTTCACATAAGGAGTACTAGTCCCGTTTTACAGAAGGAAGCATGGCACAGAGTGGTCTGGGTCCGTCAGTCTGCTCTGGTCTCTGCCCAAAAGTAGTGATTCAATACACAATTCTCACTCCTGTGAACCTGTAAACTCATTGTGATGTCACCAGCACCGGCAGGCAGGTTATCAGCTGCATGGTCCCTGAATGCCAGGCCCATTTCCTCTGTCATCCTGTGTTCGGGCTGGCTGCTCGACTGGATTGGACCCAACCCCCGACCTGCGTTCCTGAGGGATCGTGGAGGCAGTGAACGCTGATCCTGTAGCTGACGGGTTTTGTTGCCATGAGGAGGTGGCTCCTGATCCGTCCGTGCACGTCTTGCAGCCCCCTCCCCGCAGGGGTGCAGGTGCTGACGGGGGAGTTCGGCGGACAGCCCACTCGCAAGTCTGCCAGAGACGGGATGAAGCTGGCGCTCCCTCGAGCCTTGGGAGAGAGCTGATCAAATGCGTCTCCTTCCAGAGCCCTCGCTCACGCTCCTCCCTGATCTTTTACCAGGATTCCCTCGGGAGCGGGGAGGTGCCCAGCAGTCAGGGCATAATCCCGTCTTCGGAGCACCGCAGACCTCGGTGCTGGAGCCTCACCGCGGCTCTGCCGCGGCGTCACTCACCATCCTTCCCCCTTTCGCGCTCCCTGCCTGTGGCCCTGGCAGGCGACGGGAAGTGCCGAGGATGAGAGCAGGTCCCTGGTGTCTCCTTTAGCTGCCATTGCAGTTAAATTAGAACAGAGACCTGCAAATAAAGCACCCCCTCCCCTACCCCCCCTCCCCGCTGCCAGAAGCTCTGCATTTCACTCAAGTGCCCACCGGGGAATTTGCCCATTTACTCTTGTTATTTGCATGATAAAGGCTGTTCTGCTGCCTTTTCTGCAGCCTGCCTTAAAAAGGCAGGGAAGTTGGAGCAGACGGGTAGGAGAGCCAGAGAGGTCAGGGCACCCAGTCCCGAGCCCTCCTCCCCCGGCAGAGCCGCCGAGGGTGCCGCGGCGCTGCGGAGGAGGGCGGAAGGAAGGCTCTCCCCAGCCCGAGGTTTTACTTTCCAGTTTTGTTCTCATTAGCGGCTCTGTGCATTCCCTTCGCTCCTCACAAAGACGCTTATTCTGGCACGGAAATGTGCCCTCTGGGATTTACTGAGAGAGAAACGGAGGGGAAAGAGGGAGATAGACGGAGAGAGAATAGGCGTTGATCCTGAGCTGCATCCAAGCTGCCTTAGCCGAAACTCAGGATGGAAGTGTAAAGGTAGCTGTAAACCTTTCTGGTTGCAGCCCACCACCCCAATCCTGGATTAATCACCTGGAGCAGCCTCCGTGTTTTGCTAGCTTTGGCCTGGCTTCTTCTGCCAGGTGTTTTTGATTCAATGTAATTTTCTTGAAATAAAATGAAGTGGAAATACTCTGCAGCAGTATGCCACTTTCAGTCCAGTCTTCACGCTGGTTCTGATTTAGATGAAGAGCCCCATGTCCCTTCTGACTAAGGAAAATTTACCAAAATGGAAACATGACTTTGCAGAAGCAGCACAGATTTTGAGACCTAATCAGCAGTCAGGAAATTATTGTTTGGCTAGCTTTATGGGGCAAGGGGGGCTGGTGCTCAGCACTGCCCTATTCCCATGCTTACTGGCCTGAAGAGGCTTCTTGTGCCTGTGATGAGGCCAGTGGCCACAAAGGAGCTGTAGTCATGATGCTTTACCTCTTATCAAGGGAATCTTCTGTTGTCTGCTGAGCTGGCATCGCATGTACTTAGTAGCTGTGGAGATATCTCTAGCCAGGCCACTGTCATGTACCATAGTGTAGTTGCATCCTTAATAGTCTGTCTCCCTCAAATACCTCTCAGCTAAAGTGTACACTTTTACCTCCCTGTCAGAAAGTACAACCAACCCCAACACTCAGTTTCTGAAGCACTCTAGCTGTGTTGGCTATAGCTGCCCTCAGCCTTCTCCCAAAGGCTACAACAGCAGGAAACTGTAAAGGCCATAGAGATGGCTTGGGGGAAAATGTCCTCTCTCCTATCTAGGATGTTGAACTGCGTCATGTGGTCTTTTTTAAAAATTTTTTCCTTCCCCGTTTTTTTTCCCCCTCCTCATTAATTTTTAAGTGGCTTTGCTGCATACTGTGTGTACAATAGTGTACAAGGTTAAAGAACTGGTGGAAATTTAAGTCAGGCTGCATCCGCAGTGGGCTTGGGAACCAGGATGCTACTGGTGTATGGTCATGCTAGAATGTGGAGTGAGGCAGTACTATTGCAGAGCCTGGGACTAGTCTCATTGCAGTTTCTCAGTGCTGCTCAGGATGGGTTCCAGAAACAAAACTACAAGCTTGCATCAAATTAGGGAAGCAGGTTTCTGCAAGCATGTGGCAGGTTGCACAGCCAGGATTCTGGCATCCTAACCGGGTTCTGGAGCCAGCTGTCTGGGAACTTGTGGCCACTCAGGGCTAGTGCTTGGGAAAGGTTCCAGGATGAGGTCTCAGTGGCATTCTCTTTTTTCCACTGTTGATCAACAAGTTCAGAGCGTCTGTTCTTGTATCTGAACTCCTCTGTATCTGGGGACCTTTTGCATTCTCAGCGTGGGTAATGATACCAACTCCATTCTCTCTTCTTGTCTGGGGAATCAGATCTACAGCCCTATCTGTTGTCTGAGTGCTCCTTCCCAGCTGCAGAGCTCTGAATCTTCTGGAACAGGATCAGTCTGGAAATTTCTTTCATCGTCTTACTAGCATCTTTGCTCCCCAGGTCTGGCTTTCCCCGGTACGTTGATGCCAGTGTTACATCCGAGAATAAATGTTCCTTCTGAGATTTGTAACTTACCTTTTGGTGGTATTTGTTGCACAGTTGACCTAAAGGAGACATTCAGTTTAACAAGGAGCTATTAACTAGTGGGTTTCTGGGAGGCCTCTCAGTCTCTTCTGGTGGCTTTCATCTTGTACTATTTGTAGACGAAAATTCATTTGAGATGGCTAAGCAGGGGTTTTACTCACTCTGAAATGGCATGGTTTTACTTATTCACCTCCCTTGGCATCAAGAAGACTGGACATAGCTTGGCTGTGTCCACTTCTTGCGCCTGGAAGGTGCTGTGGGAAAGATGGCAGAGGGATGTTGCAGGCATGTCCAGTAATAGTCTGGACAGGTTCAAGTAGTCTGGCTGAACTGGGTATTGGGCAGGTCTTTCTGATCAGTGACATCCAGAAAGACGGAATCAGAATGCAGGGACTAAAACTGTAACTTCTGGCACCTTCCACTGTGTGCTGGGCAACCACAGCATGTTATATGTGGCTGGGATGCCTTCAGGTAAGGAGAAGCAATTCTTTATTTGAGCACAGACTTCCTATGTAATTCTGAGAAAACCACTTAAGGTAGGGTTTGTCTCACCTTGCTTTAAATATCTGGGAGTCATCTCATTCTAAGATACTTACCTACACAGTAGTTACCATCTGTAATTACACAGTCAGTTACTACTTGGAAATATTAATGCTCTCTCCATTGTCTATAGAGGGCCTATATAGATGAAACTGTAGCTGATTTTTATGTGGCAGAAACCTGCTGAGATGAGTTTCTCTGAGCCTCAGTTCTTCATATGTAAAATGGAAATGGCAGCATTGCAGAGTGAAATGACTGCAGGGTTAGACAATGAATGGCATAATGGGCTAAGATTCTGCATTGGTGGAAGAGGCAGGAGAAGAGCGTGTCTGTGGAGTAGTTTACCTACTGGTGTACTGTGACATTTTGGCATTTGGCCCTACACAAGTGGAAAGGTGTTTAGATTATTCTGATAAGCCTCATGAAACCTCATTTATGTTATTTTCTTCCAAAGCTATGTTTAGGTTGCTTAAGCTACATTATCTCCAGCTATCTCTTTGCTTTTCCCGGACAATGGTCAGACAATGAAGAATACAATATTTCCATCATCGTATTGGGCATCATAGATAGCTCAGCTGATGGTTTGATTAGAGGCCTCTGGACTATTTTTTCACTTTTTCAGGTTTCCTCACGAAGTTTTCACTGTCCAGGTGTAGCCATTATGGGCTTCTGCTCTCTGTTTTTACCAGTTCAGATGGGAAATACTAAGAAAGTAGAATGACATAAGAATGAAAGCACTTCTTAGAGTCTCTTCCTCACTGCATTAGGAGGCCAAAGGTTGTGAAAGGAGAGTTTATGCTGAAGAGATTCTTTGCAAGCCCTCTGAAGCAAGTGTTCTGCTTTTTATTACTGGTTTGAATTAAGATTGATTTTCCTCAGATTCCTGGTCTCCCTCTTGGGACCAGCTCCAAAAACCCTGAGGCTCAAATGAAAATGGAAGGTGCTAATTAAAAGCACCATTTATCTCTCTTTGAAAATAGACCCCAAGAGTATGTGGGGATTGGTGGGGGTTGCTCCTGGAAATAAGCTGCTCTCCCACTTGATGTTGCAGGTGTTCAATGCTAACAGGACTGTTAAGAGTCATATGTTAGTGTCAGAGATATGTAAAATATTATCTGAGCCCTAGTTCTGTCTCAGCACAGCCACAGCTTTGGGGTCTGAAGTACATACGACCTTTGGCCAGTGTTGGGCAGGAATTACAGGTACTGTTGTGTATCCAGGAGATGAGTGCACGTTATATCCCCACTGTACCCAATGTATAGAGTGTCAGAGTTGAACTGGATGCTGTTAGCCTGAACATCTTGAATTCATTTTCTAGGGTATTGGCCAAACAGGGCTGTCACACTCTAACACCTTAGGACTGAGACCATCCCCTGGCTGTCTGCCTTGTTCTCCCTTTCTGTCTCCTACCCCAACAAGCCTTGGAATAAGTTATGTTGGCACGCTGAGAAGAGGAGGTGGAGCAGCTAGGGACTGATAATGAGGAAATGATCCAAAACCTTCCCCTCCTTTGAACTCAACCGAGTGCAACCAAATGGTCAGTTCACTTATTCTTCCATCAAGTAGACCTGATCCAAACTGCTGATCAGGATGATGCTACTGTCACTGCACAAAGAATATAGAGCTAGGGCTGTGTTAACTCCTCATTGGAACAGAACTGGGAAGTCTGCTATGTAGAATCATGGAATTGTTTAGGTTGGAGATTTCCAAGATCGTTGAGTCCAACCATTTACCTGGCACTGCCAAGTTCACTACTAAACTGTGCTCCTAAATGCCACATCTACATGTATTTGTACTGCAGAAGATGCATGAGAAATTAATACAAATAGGGATAAGAAGCCTTTCTTACATTTGTTTTGCTCGCTTTAATTCACATTTTAGATGCTAGAGAGTTAGAAAGGGTAAAAGTAAGAAAAGCCTAATTGTTGCTATTTAATGAGGTATTAAAAGCAGACTCTGAAAGTTTGGTATGGGACTCCTACAGGAACCAAAGAAAGCATGCCTGCCTGCCTTTGGCTTCATGGATAATCTTAGTCTGACCACAGACATCTAGAGTTGTTTGGATGAGGTGCTTCTATCTCATGGTGATTCTCCAGGGTGTTATCCCTACTACACGACTTCCAGCAGGCAGGTTATCCTCATAGTGCTGAGTTTAGTGCAGTCTCTTTGCTCTCATTATATATACCTAGAAAATATTTGGATCATTTTGTGCAGGCAGAACTTAAAAACTCTGCCCTTGTGAAGCTCCCAACCCATTTAAAAGAGTTCAGAGAAAGGGGAAATATCATCCCTGATCTCCTGTTGTCTGCTTCTTACTATGGGTGGCTAAATGCCTCTTGGAACCAATGATGGGATAGGTAATCTTTTGCTTTTTATCATTGGCTGCTAATGCCAGTGAACAGAAGTTCCCAATTTCTGCAGCCTAACTGGGGAAGTGCAAGAAATAAAGAGCTGGAAGCTAAGTGTAGTTTTTGACCTGGAGACATGACAAAAGAGTAAACACTTTTCTAACAGTGACAGAGTATGGACTAGGCTCTGGATCAATGAGACTGGAGGGCACTGTTTCTTTCCAGATCTGGCGGAACATATTCTCTGTTCTTAACCAGTAAACTGTTGCTTTGGTGACCAAAAAAAATGAAGCCATGATGGCTGGCTTCCCTCTTTCCCTTTATCTGTTGTTGATGACTAGGAGAAAGTGGCCACAGTGTGGTTGTTGTGGTGCCCCAGCAGCCAAAAGAAAAGGGTATCCTTTTGCCATGGTAAGGAGAAACTTTGCTATAGAAACTTGGCAAGCTGGTCAGAGGGGAAGTGATAAAATATCCCTGGTACCTATTAAAGAATTAATGTCCATAGTTTCAGTACAAATGGCATCCTGCAAGTAAAACTGCAATCCCTATGCCTGCTGTTGATTTCTGGGCTATAGCAACTGCTCTGGAATGCTTGTGCCTGTGTTTTCCAGGTCTCTGTTGGCAGTTTCTGTGGTATACCCTGTGCCAGCCCCATTGCTGCAAGGTTGATGTATTCCCAGAGTAAGGAATCTGTGTTGTCTAGTATTTTAGTGAGAGGCATTTGACTTTCTGGCTCATTGTCAGATTTCAAACCCGTCACCTTGCTTTATGCAGTTTATCTTCTCTACTAGAGAAACAGGGATAAACTTACTGTTGCTCTTTGCAAAGTTTTTTCTTGGCCTGAAGTGGAAGGGCCTTCTGACACCTTAATGGAGACAGACAATGGATGTAGGAAACACACCACAGGATCACCAACAGCCCAGATGATACAGACAGCATCCAGGAGATTTCCTTGTCTCATTCCAGCAGGGAGACACAGGTGACACCTTGGTAAACATTTCATAGCAACTTGGCCTGGAGCAACACAGGGGAGCACATGAGTTGAGTGTGCTCCCCACTGCGTGTCCCAGTGCCCCGTGCAGCATCTTTGGCTGTTGGAAACCAGATCTGGGCAGCGTGGAGCAGCCAGGCGGGAGGTGGTGAGGGCAGGAGGAGATGGGCGCGTGTAGAGTGCCCGTGGGGCTGCCAGGCACCTCTCATTAGAATACATTTGTTCCACAGTATTACAGCCGGCTGGTTCATCTCTTAGTCTCTTTGCAAGGCTGTTGCTTACAGAAGGTAGAGGCAGGGACTTGGTCTGGGTCCAAACTCTGGTGCAGCTCTGCCTCTCCTCGGTCTCTCGCTGTGAGCAGAGCCGGGCCCCCTGCTGTGCCCTCGCCAGCTTTTACAGCCGCCCTGCCTGTCAGAACAAATGGTACGGCTCAGAAAATAAACTCATCTCATTTGTATGACAACACGGCCCCTCCGGTTAGAATGCTGCACCATTGCTTTTAACAAGGCTTTAAGCTGTTCAGTTCAGAGATTGTTACAGCCCCTGTTTTATTGAAATACAAACCTTCTCCTGCTCACTCATCCCAGGCGTGTTCCCTAATGCCTAACCTAGGCTGTGATACCCTTAGTGCTCCGTGCCCTGGCTAAGGATGCCCAAGCTGAATGATGTCACACTTCTTCCTTCAGCGTAGCCTGGGTCCTACATCCCGTGTACTGCTCCCTACAGGGGTGAAAGGAAGGATGAAAAAGACCTTTATTGCTAAATAGTGCAAGTGGCTGTGTCCTGTGCTATGCTGTGACTTCTTTAGTCTTTGTGTGGGGCACTGTCGGGATGTGGCTCTGGTTGTGTACGTGTGTGTGTGAACGCAGGCACTTTTCATTTCTGTGTCTCCATGCTGTGAGAGTTTGTGTTCATGAGGGTTGAGTTTGTGTGTTCCTGTGTACCTGTTTATCTGCGTTCATGTCTTGTTTCTGTGTTTGATGTATTGGGTTTTAAGGATGCTTCCGCCAGTGCCTGTCTTTATGCAGCCAATGTTTGTGTGTATTCATGCCTCTCAGCTGTGTATGTGTATTCCAGTGAGCATGCTTTCATAAGCCTTCTGCTTACCAGTACTGAAGGGTGTGCAAAGGTCTCATTATGTTGCACATTTCCCCTTGGTGTGACACATTCCTGCAGTTTGCAGGCAGGAGATTGACAGTGTCTGTTTCTTATGTGCTGCTTGGAGCAGAGTAGCCCAAAAAGGAACCCTGGAGCTTTAGATGAGCCTAAAGGGTGCCTTGTTAATAAGGAAGGAAAAAAATACAAGGAGATGGAAATAAACATTCAGTATATATTTGGTGACATGCAGCTCTTTCTAAAGCATACCATATGTTTTTTCTGATGATAAACAGAAGATCTGATCTTCTATACTCAAAGTCAGTGGTAGGGAATGTGGTTGCAAAATCATACATACAGAACAAATGAAGCTGTGCATCAGATAGAGATGCACACGTGTGCTTGTAGATGGGTCTATTATTCTCCCCTTTCAGCAGCCTCACTACAGAATAACTACTTAAGGTTCCCGTGTCTTCCATACCTATTCAACTTGTGGTGGACCAAATGCATAACTATTTTATCTTCTCATTAGTACGAATGCTTAGAATCAAGACACCTGAATCCTTACTTTGGCACTAGTTTCCTATGCGACCTTGACAAATTACTGTGTGTTTTTGCCTCCTTCATTTGCAGGAACGGGAGCTCATAATGAGTGACCTTACAGGGATGCCAGAGGGCTGGTATTGCTCACATATTTTGAGAACCCTGGAGTAAAGTGGTACTGGCAATCACAAAGTACTCACTCTTTAGCAATATTAGCGTTGCTGGCAACCAAACATGCAATACATCCTTAAGCATGTAATGGATTTCCCTTAGGTAAAAGAGAATCTCTGGGGTGTTAAAAGCAAAATCCTAGCTGTCAGTAAAACATGCATCCATCTGAAAAGGTTTGCTCCTTTGACTGGACGATAGGTAGCAGATGCTGCACTCCTTGACGAGTTGGGCTTTGTGAACCCAAGTTTCTGTCCCCAGTCATTGGGCATAGGGTCAGAGGGTCCCTCTGCATATCTTCTAATTCCATAGTGGAGAGTGAGCACAATTGGAGTGCACAGCCATTTGTTAGCCAGGGGCTTGGGGTTTGCAGAGCTGTGCACATTCCTGCTGACGAGTGCATAGACAGAGGAGTAAACAATGGCTGTCAGATTTACTGCTGCAGCAAAAATAAACCATTTGTCAAAGACAGGATAACACAGGAATGCCAACAGCTTGAGGCCACACCTCCTTGGGATGTGATCTGGTTATACCTCACAAACAGAACAGGATGGGATGAAAGTTCTACTGGGATTTAGCTTGAGTCCATTCTGAAATGCTTCCTCCAAAGAGCTGACAGGAGAATGCTGAGGAGTTAGCAGGAGGTGGACAAAATATTTCTTTATACAATGTTGTGAGGTCCTGGCAAATAGCACACTAGGTAGAAACTAGTATTAGTCTAAACTCTATGCTTTAAAACATTTCTGTCCTATAAATCAGATGCTCCCAATTACAGTGCCAAAAGGAAACTTTTCAGTATAGACAAAAGATGGTCTCAAGGCTCTGCTGGGCATTCTACACTATTTTAAGAGTCCTACTTTCTGCATGCGGTACAGCAGCATTGATCAGAACATTTGTGGTAATTAAAAACCCCGTGGCAAGTTTCATCAGGGACAGGTGACAGGTCAGTTAATTATTTTTAGGAAGCAAAATTCCCTCTTCAGAACAAAAGAGAAAAGTAACAGCAAAATTAACTTTTCCCAGGAGTGATATGATATTGCCATTAATATTAGTAGAATATATTTCCTTTCATATTTGGCAAAATTTTGGTGAATGGTATATACAGAATACACTAATTGTGTGTTTGGCAAAAATTGGCAAGAGTTAGCAAAGAGTTATTTAACCTGGAAAACTGAAGCTGATTTTATAACAAAAGGGAATGTAAATTTAACCTGCAGTACAGGTTTCTAATAGCAGGAATAATGCTGGAAAGTAGAAACATTGATACAGGTTTGCCAGGTGGAAAGTTAGGTGCCAGTGCGTACAGAGATATGTCGTGAACACCAGCTGTCTTCCCTTTGTATATTTGTATTATAGTACATTTGTAATATTTTCTATATAGTTGAAGTGGCACCATCCTGAATAACATTTGTCCACAACTTTTCACTGAAGTTACTGAATCCCATGTTGACCAGTTAAAGGGACTAAGGTTTGGTGAAGGACCAGGCTTTGCCTAGAGAATCAGCATGCCAGAATACTGCTGCAACAGTGTTCCTTTGTATAGGTCCTGAGAGATGCAAATTGAAATACATCACTCATATGAGGTTGTACTCGCAACTAGGGTGTACTGTCCTGGAGCGTGAGGAGTTTGATTCTACTCGCACTCTGAATTGTGACTGGATGTAGAATAATGTGGGGTCCTTTGGTACCAAGAGGAGTATGCTCAGAGAAAAACAGAGCATAGCATAGCATAGGGTGACAGTTCTCTTACATGTAAGAGATTTGAAAGATACCTGTTAAAATCTGAGAGAGCCTTCCAACTCCCAACAAAATGAAAGTGGGAAGGAGCAAACATCCAAATGCTAAGTAGAAGTGGAATAAGGAAGATGGAGTGCAGAGTTCTAAAGATCTGTGCCTACCTATCTTTTATGACTGTAACAACTAAGATTAATTTTATAATGTGAAGCTGCTGTTTGTCATATGAGAAATTTAATGACTCCCAGAGATGAAACTTGCAATTGCTGTAGCTGAAGCTGTTACAAATGGATTAGGCTTTGATAGTCTTCATGGGCTGAGCACAGGGTAAACCTGAAAGCTAGTGACAAACAGGTTATCCTGAGAGCTTTTGTACAACTGCAGAGCAAACTCCACAGCACATTCTGGTCCTACATAGCAGAACTGGCTCACATTAAGCCTTTGGAAAGATGCTGATGTGATGCATGCACCTGGTTGTCTGCCATATCCAAGAAAGCCATGCTTACCACTATAACATCCCTCTTCTATAGGCAACCTACCACCTCTACCAAAAACAAGAATGAAAGAAAGCCTAAAAAGGTGAAGAAGGATTTTCATTATGAAGTTAATTAGCTTCTAAGCCAAGCTGCACCTTTTCAAGGGGAGGAATTAGAGGGATTTAATTGCTTTATCAGCCTTCTCTTTGATTTTCAGCAATCAGGCCGATTCCATTTAATTTAACTGCCACAGATGAGAAGAAAATTGATGCACTCACCTGCCTTGGAGCAGAAAGAGAGAGTGAGAAAGAAAAGTTGGAGAAATTGGCAAATATAGTGTCTGCAGATTAATGAAAACCAACAGCATTTGCTCACAATTGGAAATGATGTGCCTGCCCTGAGGTGTTTGGAGCTGTGCATGTGCTGCTGTGCATGGTGATGTGAGACTCATGTTAATGGCAGAGAACAGGGAAAAGCGGGTGGACCTGCCCTGGGGAAAGAGGAAATATATTTGTGAGATGATCAGGGATCAATTAATGACTGGATGTGCAGGGGGGTAGAGAAGGATGGGGGAGGGAAGTGGCCACAGCCTCCTGCTAGCAGATAAGGAAGCAGAGGTCAATGTGCTGAGTGGGCTTGGTGTGATATCTGTTGTCGTCCTCTACCACTGGGCTGTATCCTGCACTTTCTAGGTCTGAGGATTAGTTAATATTATAGGTAACTGATGTTTGTTTGTTTTACTGAGGTACAGGGGAGAGGTTAGAAACTCCAGTGCAGGCTTTTGGTAAATATCATGCCTTTGTTGAAGTGCCTTTCCTTTTGTTAGAGTGAAATTTCCTCTTGCTTCCTTCCGTATTTTTAGAGATAATTAATGCAGGGGTAAATAAGACAGAAAACCAATGTGTTGAAGAGAAAGAAGGTAAATAGATGTGGTGGGAGTAGCAGAGGATGATCCATCAAGAAGTGATGAGGAGAAAGTGGTGTGGGAGGAGCTGAGACCTGTAGAACTGTGATCCACAGGATGAGAGTTGACTTCCTCCAGCTAAGGTGTGCCTTTGCAGAGGTTCTGCTGGCATTGCCTGCAGCTGTTTGTAGTCACAATAACAGTCTGGGAAAGATGGTGGTTCTCAGACCCTTGCTTTTTAAAAATGAGGACTCCTGAGGGTGCCTAGAGACAATGCTTCAAAAATGGGCCCAAGAAATTTTGTTTTTTCAAAGTCATGACCCAAAACTGTAATGTGACTATACTGGAAAGTCTGATTTTCAGTGGCAGAGTACTTGGATTCCACACTGCATTGCTTTGGGAGTATGTGAGCTGATTTCTTCACCCTTGCTGGCCCCATTTAAGGAGGGCTCTTCCCTCACTTAATGTTGGGCCAAAGTCTTGGTTGGAAAATTTTGTGTCCTTTTGGTCTATGCAGCAGAGGTGAGACTTCTTCCTGGTTCTCTGGCCAAGTCTTTGCTTGAGGGAAGATGGTAAGAGTGGGTGAAGAAAAAGCATTTAGGAAGATGGCATTTCCTTTTTCTATGTCCTCTCGAAAAAAGATAATTAAGGGAATGGATTGGTTTCAAAAGAGTGTTTCCCACCAGAGAAGACTGTTTAACTGAAAAGAGAAACTTATCTCTGAAATGTCAGTTTCACCAATATTTTGTTTCACAAAAGTTTTTGACAGAAGCTTGTTGGTAGCATTGTCACCTTCTATTTCACTCCTTTGAAAGCAAAAGGTGTTTTACGTTTTGAAATGACTTTTTTTCAAAAGTATGTTTGATTATGTAATATTCATAAGGGTTTTAAATGAGAAAATTAATTTTTAAAAATTTTATTTTATTGAAATAAAGCATTTTGATTGACCCAGATTTGTTTTTGCTTATTCTATTGCAGATTTCTTTTTGTGTGGATTGTTTCCAGTCCTATGCTACACAAATTTCAAAATTGGAAATTTTTCAGAAAATGAGAATTTCCAGTTTCTCTATAGTTACCATAACTGGGACTTTCTTCTCCCCTGGGATTCTGAGTCTGTTTTCTGTTTCAGGACTGCATATTGAATTTAACACATTTCTTATAAAATCGTACTTCTCCCATTGTTTACACTTCGTATTATCTTTGGTGCAACCTGATTGTGAGAATGATCTCTAATTATTTGTTGAAGTCCACATTAAGTTTTGATCTGATTAGCTACATTATATTAGATCCTATTGGAACTCCATGTTAAGAAATGGCATTTTCTCAGGCAAAAGAGCAGAAGCACGGGAAAGGGAGGGTTGAGTGACTTGGCCAGGGCTTTGCAGTACTGGAGAGTGGACTTGGAAACGCTGCCCATGAGTGTGGACCTGTAGGGAATTGCTGAAAGCTGATAGCCTGGGCTGTGTCTGTCAGCCCATTGCTGGGCTTGATGTCATTGGTCAGTCTAGAGAAGAAGCAGGAGCATTTAGAAGCTATCATCACCCTTACAAGTCAGTCTATAGGTCATGTGAGATGGAGGTGGTTCTTTTCTGGAACTTAACACCTTTAGGTATAGTTTTAAGAAGTAGCAGCTTTGTGGGCTGTAATTAAGACTCTGGAAGAGAGTTTTTTCTGGTGATTCTCTCTGCTCACCCACAGCAGGTTAAATGAAGGGGTTAATAAGGTATTATTTCCCCACAAAAGCCCTGACGGTGCATTTCCTCACAGCTTGCCTGCCAGGCTTGGCCTAGCTCTGTGGATCAAAGGCTGGTTATCGCTAATATTGAGCTGTTGTAACCTCTGTCCCCTTTGATTAAAGTGGCGCTGCTGTGAATTTCTCAGCTAATCACGCCTTGGCTCACAGGGTCAGCTTGCAACTTGGCAAGTTCAGAAAACTACAGCGGAGGAGAGAAAGGTAAAATGTATTATGCAAATGCAATTATGATTGAGTCCGACTCCATCCGGCCAAGGCCTTGTACTGCTGGAGAGGCTGGAGGGAGAAGAATCAATATCCCATCCTTCAACAAGAGCCTCTTGGCAAGGGAATGGAACAGGAGACTCTCCTTTCTTCTCCCTAGACCCACACCACTGAGGAGAGCAGGGTTTTGGGAACTCTGAAGCCTTCAGCAGGTGTAGTTGTGTTCAGAGGAAAATGTGACCTCCCAGACTTTTTCCATCCCTGGGAGCTATGATTTACAGTTTTTCCTTGGACTACACTGAAATGGGAGATCTGCCAATGGGTTCGGGACCACTAATTCTGCTTTCCACTCCACATCACTTCCCAGAGCCTCAGGATGAGAAGAATCAGCGGGCATCACGGCAATGTGGATCCAATTTCAAAGCACACAGTAAGATAGGTGTGTAAGTCACTAGGTGTATGTGCAGGGCAAAAGATGAAGGTTTGAGTCCCAGGAAGGCCATAGTGTGGAATGTGAAATTCAACACAGTTGGTAGTGAATTAGGTTAGTGAACACAGCAGCCTAACCTTGTTTTGAGGATCCTGAGGGATAGGGCTGCTGAATAGAAAGAAGAGATCATAAGAGTTAAGCCTTTTTTTGAAAATCAGTCTTTTCTGTTCTGTGTTTTGATTTCCTTACCTGCACTTTAGAGTGTCATGGATTGCCCTGCCAGATGGAGGTGGATATGAGAGTTCCTCAGCACTCAGGATATGGGGTATTTTCATCTAGGAAGGTGCCCCATTCTTAGTAGCATTTCAGTAGTCTGTAGAATCAGTCTGTCAAAAACTGGGCTATCTGCAGGCATGTGGTAAAGCCATATGTACATGTAGAGATTTTAATGATGTAGAAACACCAGGATGACGTATCAGTTTTGCAATCACAACAGAAAAGCTTCACTGAACTCTGTACTTTCCTAGCAAATGCAAGTGAAACAAATTATGGCTATAACTCCACTTTTTGCTATTATTATTGCATCTTCAGGTGTGGTTTTGCCAACCATCTATTTGTCAGGGTTTAAATCCTTATTTGCAGAGTTGCTCCATGAGAGGTTTGCAGCCTAGGAAAGGTCATAGGTGTGGCAGAATGACTGAGCTGTGGTTATGAGCAGTTCAGTAGCGCATACAGGAGCAGAATCATGTGCCCAGAGCTACAGCTCTCCTGTGACAAAATTCACAGTTCTGGTGGCCCTGGCTGACTTTAGCATTGATTCTCAGATTCAGGATGTTGCCTTCAGGCAAAGGGTATTTGCTGTTTTCACTGACCTGGCAGCATCTTTCCTTATCAGTACACAATGTTGGAATCCCAAACTAATCTGCTAAATCATCACATTCCTACCTTTCTTCCTACTCCTAAGGGAAGGAGGTGTTTTCCTGTCACTGCTTAAACCTGTTGTGCTTTCTGGCCCTGATGGTGAGAAGAGGGAAGGAAAAGAATGAGATGTTTCTAGGGAGACTGGTGTTCAGGAATGCTGGTTAAGGTGGCAGAGGGAGATGTTTCAGCTCCAGCAGAGCTGCAGAGCTGAACTGGTGAAGTGAGGGGAGCAGGCAGCCCAGGGGCCTCTGCTGCTGCAGTGTGGGTTTGAGTGGAGTGCCGAGCACGGAGTGGGGAATGCTGGAGGAAGAATGAGCACGGCAGGGCATTCTTGATCAGACCCACTAATCAATTGCTTGCTCTTCTTTTATTTACTCCAGTCTTTCTATTTTTGCATCATTTGTTTCCTTATTCAAGTGAAACAGCAAGTAACTTTTTAAAATTTAAGTTCAGAATTAAGCACAGTGCTGGAACTGAGCTCCTGCTGGGGAGAAAGTCCTGGAGCTCTGCTCCTGATGGCTTTTGGGAACAGATGACAATGTTTCATTGTCTCTTGCTCCCTTCCAAAAGCAGGTACCATTCTGCTCAGTTGGGGCATGTGGTTCTTACTATGCTATCAAATCTCACAAGCATGGGAACAGAACCACAATGCCTGCTGCTGTTTCAAAGACCCCTAAGCTTGAATTTTAGTAGGTAACACATACAGGCATCTTCAGATTGTGAGCTTTTCCTCACTTTACATATACTTTTCCCCTGTGTGCTTCTCAATCCCTTTGCACTGTTTTGTTGCTCTGAATTCCTAATGTATGATCATTCTGGTTTTTTAGAGATGTTAAAGATACAATCTAGCTGTTTCAAAGGTGTGACATGGTCCTGAGAGGGTTTTAATTAAAAATTGCAGTTAATAATAAAATATAATAACAATAATGCTAAATTACATTTTTTTGTCAAAGTGCTTTGGAAAGGTAACAGCAGCAGCACTGCTGCTCCATTGCATGGTTGAATTGTGGCTGGGAGAAATTATTCACCCAAGGTCATGGGAGAAGTTTGTACTAGAGTCAGGAGGTGAATAAGAGTTCCTGGTAGTCCATATGTTCTATCATATGCTTCCTTCCTACAGAAAGTTTTTCCTCCAGCTTTTGTTTTCCCATGTACTGAATCTCCCTCTGATTTTTTTGTTCAAGCCTCCATGAGAAGAAACTAGCATTGTGCTGTGAGCCAAGGATTAACAGAGTTTGCTCAGGCCCAAAATGAGTGCCTTCTGTGAGTCAGTCTCAGCACTTGTAGCTTCACTGTCCAGGAGATAGTCATGAAACTCACAGCCAGTGAGACTACTCCTCAGGACTCAGGCAGGATTCAGTAGGGCTCTGTAGAACAGGAGCTGCACCTTGAACTTTGTCTGTAAACTAATGTGACTGTGAAAGACAGGGTGTGATGGGCCAAAACCAAAACTCTTAAATCTCTGCTTCTTACCCTGCACACATTATATTTCACCTGGCAAGAGTGAGGACCTTCAGCTCAGATGAACCTTTCAGCTTCCTTTCTGTGGTTGCCTTTGCAAATGTGGATCATCTGTAAATGTGATCAATTAAGGAGCTAAATGAAAGTAGGCTCCCAGGTCCTTCTGAAATTCAGGGGAAGCTGAGCATCTCTAACTATTCACTTAGTTAAAAAAATTTCTAGCAGCAACATACAGTGGGCTCATCAGAGCAGGCTTCTTTGAAAGACTTAATGCCATATTTCTGTAGTCATTAGTACCTGATCTCTGCAATAGTGGATCCCCCAGCAGTGCTAATGCAATTGATTCAGCTGTGGGTATAGGTGGAATTTCTGTTCAGTGTGATGGAGCACTTGGTAGGTTTTCTAGGCATGCAATGTTTTAAGCTTTACAGGGCATGCAGGAGAGTTATGCCTGGGCAAACAGAAGTCATGGTGTGATGGGTCTGTGACTCAGGTCATTACAGACTCTTTTGAAGAGATACTTCTATAGACAATCCTTGCCATAAAATACAGCATTCCTGAAGCTGCTCTGATATAATCTGATTTCCCTCTGCAACAGCCTAGTATACCAAAGTTACACAGGAGGTAAATGCTAACCCCTTTAATTTAGAGGTCCAACATAAAAGCTTATTTCTTATTTATTTCATTTAATTTTTTTCTGTGGTGCCTATCACTTTAATGTCTGTATTTCTTTCCTTGCTTCTTCTACCCTACCTTCTTTCCTTTCTTCCTCCTCCTTCCTCTTCCCCTTCTTTTCCCTCCTTTCTTCCCCTCAGCCCTCTACTTCCCTGCCTCTTGATTAAAATGTTGACTTTAACTTGGAATTAACCTGATTAATGTAATTGAAAGTAAAAGTTCGCTGCTCAGCACTTTGGGTGATGAGTGGAGATGGATTGAGAAAGAAAGCTTTCAGATTGAATACACTTCTCTCCTCTGGCTGTTAATTGCACCGTTTACTGGTACCTGATTCACTGACCGTCAGTGTTTAGTCCAGTTAATGATGATACACAGTCCATACTTTCCAGAGATAATTAAAAAACATTCCAGCAGACACTGCTGCAGAGAGCTTTTCTATCTGTCGCAGTCAGCAGGCCCCAGGGGTTAGGGGTTCTAGTATGTAAAGACAGAGTTCTCTGGGTTGCAGCATTGAGCTGGCCTTGGTTATGCAGGTGTTTTGAGGAGTATCACAGAATGGTTTGGGCTGGAAGGGATTTTAAAGATCACCTAGTTTTGCCCTCTGTGTTGTTGGCAGCGACAACTTCCACATGTGTAAAAGGTGGATTGTCCATCTGTTGGGCTCAGACACACAGCCTGCTCAGTAGCTGTCTCTGTGTGCCAGTCTCCCTAGCTGCTGACATCAGGCTGCTGAGGCTGCGGCCCTGCTCTGGTTGCTCATACAGACCATCACACTGGCCAGGACTTTCCAAGTCCCCAGTAGCTGATCCACCTGATCTGGAGAGCGGTTCCCAGTGGCCCATGGCTGTGGGTTTCACAACTGGAGACTGGAGCTGATGAAACAGGATGGTGACTACTTCACATGTTGGCTTTTGTGTGTCTGTCTCTTGACTCTACACTGTAGTGTGCAGGTGAGCATGGAGGCTCTCTGGAGTTGGGAGTCTATTTTTGTCCTGATAAAGCACTTTGCTAAGACATAAGATTTTTAAGTAGAGTGCTCTCCCCAAAGTCATTTGAGATCTTATCCATAAGGGATAAGAGTTCAGTGAGAATTAGACATTCAAAGGCTTTGTGCATCTGGCTGTAGGTCTCTTGTGGCATAGTTTTACATCTGCAAAATAGGAATGCTCCAACTTCCTTACAGATGGGGAACTCTCAAATTACTCTGGACAGAAACCTATGGAAAATGCCTTGGCTGACATATTCTGGAGACTCGCATACACTGAAGTGATAGCAGAAAAAAAATTCTCAAAATATGAGAATCCATTAGGAAGCAGACTGGCAAGAGGTGTGGTGAGAATTCTCATATTGCTGAAAGAAGTATTTAGGCAAAACAGGCAGTCTGTAACAATGCCAGAATTGGTTAATATATTTGTTAATGACCTGAAAAAGGAATAAACATACTAAAGAGGAACTTGTAGGTGTGACAAAGACTGTCATGCTGATCAAGATGAGGAAAGCTCATAAGGATCTTGTGAGGGACTGACAGCAATGGACTAGTAGGTAACAGAAAAAATAGATTTACACATAGAAGGAATCCTGAAACAATCTACTTTGACCTCCTGAGTGAGACACGTTATACAGTTTACATTAAGAGAGTAAGAACTCACTATTTCAGTTGACACTTTGTTTCAGTAGCTAATCGCAGTAAATTAAAACAGAGGGCTCCGTTTTTCATCTGAATTTGTGTTCTAGCTTCTAAGCCACTGATTTTTGTTAAGCTTTTATCTGATAGACTTAAAAAAAGCCCTTTTATACATTGTGTTTTTTCCCTGTTCAGGTACTTCTGTGTTAGACTCAGTGCAAGATTATGCACACCTAAAGCTATGATTTGCATTTCTTGTATGCTTTATGCTGTCAACTCAGGAAAAAAAAGCTAGGTGTCACTGTGACCAGCTCAACAAACATAAGTATTCAGCATGTCCTTATCCACCCTCTCTTGTCCTGCTGCCATTTCCCTTTACACATGGGCTATGTTCAGTGACCTGACTATGAGCAGTGTTTTGAAGCTCTGGGGAAGAAGATGAGATTTTAATGAGAGGAGTGGGGTTAGTGTTTATATTACAATAGCAATGAAAGGCTCTCGTGAGATCAGAGCCCCTGTCATGATAGGACTTGTCTCTTGTTTATTATCTGCTTGCCTTTTTTTTTTTTAAATTTGGCTTTGTAATCCAAATGACCTGGAATTTGGGAAGACTGTATCCTCACACATAGGAAATCACATATTTGGATTCTGAACCACAGAGGGGAGCAAAATGAGAACTGCAACCCTCACCTCTTCCCTGTTAGCCCAGCACTGGTATTGCAAGATCCTTCTGCATCTTGGTCAACTTTTACATTGGTATTTGAATGCAGAAAAAGAATAAGGTGGTTGTTTTTTTTTTATACTGTCTCCTATTTCCATGAGACTGTAAGTCTGTATGGAGTCATGGTATATTTTTATATAGTGAAATGAAATTCTAATAGTGGTTATAGTAAATGTTAGGGGCTACAAGTCTCCTTTCCTCTATTCAGGTAACTCCTCTATGAGATTTTCAAGCGTTTAAATGTGGCCCATTCCAGACACAGTGCCAGTCAGGCCTCAGTCTGGATACCTAGCCAAAGCATCCAAAAATACAGAGTCCTACTTCTCCATCTAAAGGCATGTGTTGGTTTGGGTTCTGTGGGTGGTTTTTGTTTGGGTTGTTTTGTTTTTTTTTTTTTTTGCTTTAAGTAGAAACTTTGAAAAATCTCTGGGAAATCCCAAGTTAAAAGAAAAAGGCAAAACTTCAGTGTATG
Source organism: Falcunculus frontatus (assembly GCA_013398115.1). Classification (NCBI taxonomy): domain Eukaryota; kingdom Metazoa; phylum Chordata; class Aves; order Passeriformes; genus Falcunculus; species Falcunculus frontatus. The sequence goes on along the minus strand of VZRV01010982.1, from coordinate 116,692 downwards.
AATGAAGAGCTGTATCATGGCTCTGTTCCACAGCCTTCACCTTTTAAACTTTTTACTTTCCATTCCTATCTATGCTTTAGCATTTGTTTCATGATCTTTTCTATGGTTATCGCATCTTCTCTGCTCTGTATCACAGCTGCTTGTACCCTTCCCACCAGCTGCAAGGACATTTATCTTTGTCCATAGCCGCACGTTGTTCTTTATCAGATTTACCCTCAAGGCCATCCCATGGAGTATGAGGAGCACTTTTGTCTCCATTCAGCAACAGAAAAAACAAGATTCAGTAAAGCAAAGGGACTTGGGTAGGAGCCACTTAGCAAGTGATTGATACGGTTTGGTTTGACCAGCCCCTAAGACTAGGGGTTCTTAGTCATTTAAGAAGAGCTGGGTAACTTTCCTCTAGATTTTCAGCGGGATTTTTCGTCACTGAAAATTTTTCCATCATACTAACACTGCTAAGGTGAAAAGAGGGATCATTTTCTTGCACTGGACTGGTTCCTGCTCCTTACTGACCTGTGCCTCTGGAAGTGGGACACAGATGCACCTGAGGGCATAACTAGGGTCCTTGAGATCTGGCCACTGGGTGAGTTTCCAAAGGACATAGACCTGTCACATTAGAGAGTAGTCCTGCTCTGGGTTGCCTTAGGCTTGACCTTGATGCTGCAGTGAGTTTCTGATGGTGCTTTAATGTGGCTGGTGGGTGAGGTTTGCTGAGACAGAGCGCAGCAGGAGGATGCTGCCATGGGACCAATTGCACTGGCACCTGTGAGGAGGCCAGGCTGGCTGTTGTTTGCTATTCCCTGCACACACACACAGGGAGCTTCGTGCACTAAGTGACATCAAGGCTCATTATTTTCATCAGATGCCACATTTGTAACCTGTTAACAAGTAGATTGTGATAAAATAGACTGGAGCAGCCCAGAGTCTGACACTCTGTACTGAGATGGCTGCTGTGTGTACAGCAGGCAGGTACAGAGCTTTACAGGACTGCTGGATTCGGCGTCCTAAAGGAGCAGGGAGCTCTCGTGGATAGCAGAGAGTTCAGGTCAGAATCAGCTTGTGATGCATCTTTTTTGCAGACATTGTATGCTTGGGATGAGGGTGAACTATGTCCTTCCAGTGGTTCCAGGAGGTATGTCTTTTACCTCCCTCCTTCTTCTTGCTAACGGGGAAACAGAGACAAGGGAAAAAGAAGTGATTCACCCAATGTCGCATAGTAAATCTACAGCTTCATATTGTAGTTCTTCCCCCTGTGCTTGGAGCCAAGAATGGGTCCCTCACAAGTTATAATCCAAATGGTAGGGTGAACAGCAACGTATCTGCAGTTTTCACATTCTCTTTCCCCCAAGCTGGAGTCCAGATGATCTGAGTGACTTGCAATGGCAGCTGAGAGTACAGGAAAACGTCCAGCTTATTACTGGGGTTCAGTCTTCTGTCTTTAAAGATTCTTAAAGTCTGTCTAGGATGTTCAGGTTTCTGAAGAGGGACTGTGTTTATTTCTGTACTAGGAGGTATGAATTGTTTGTTGCCTTGTCTTCCCAAGCCTCTGCCTGCTCCACAGGCAGTGACAAATATATTTGCCCTACAACATATTGTGAAGCTGTATTAGGTAGTATCCTCAGTTTGTATGTGGAGAAATTGAGGCAAATGGGAAGCTAATAAATTTCTGCAAGGACTCTTCTGTGCCTCTGAGAGTTAGAAAACTGGGAGCAGCAGTCTCTCCAGAGCTCCCCACCACCACCAAGATTTCTAGCTTGTTTCTGACATACACAGAAGAACATGCTGTGGTTTTAAGGAACAAATGAGACTTTTAGTGGAGATCAAATCTTCCAGTGCTGTGCATGTACAGAATTGAACAAACACACTTTATTTGGCTTCTAAATAAATATGGTTTTACAGGATTAATAGATGCTGAATAGCAAATACTAAAATGCTTCACATGTGAACAGTATGTGTTACTTGTGGTGCTGCAGTGGAACAAGATGGAGGTAGTTATAATGACTGTTGCAAATACAGGGTTTCTTGGGAATCAAAAGTATTGTGATCCATAATAGTTTGAGAAGTTTGGCTAAACCAGAATGAAGTAATTTTAATAGCAATGTAAATGATCACTTTGGCAAAATTAAGATGGTATTAATTTTAGAGTCTTTCTGTATTCTGGTGTTTTACAAATAGAAGAAAATGTTAAAGTGAAAATGTTTTCAATAGAAGTATAAACATTCATCAGAAAATAAGCTGGTAGTATTTGCTTCCTGGTTTTTAATTAAAAATACCTCTGGCATAGCTAAACTATTAAAGACTTTATTGATATGAAAGGTGCATTGTGGGGTGGAGGGGTAGTGCATGAACATTTTTTCTAACTTTAGCTTTGTGCATCTGGACTCCGGTTACCAGCTAACTAGCTCTTTACTGCAGCACTTCTTTAATGCTTACTGATCCTTTATAAATATAATAGAAGGTGTGCTCTACTCTCTGCCCCAGAGGTCTTACAATTTAAATTGGCAGTTCAGAAGAATTATCTCCCTATTTCAGGAACTGGAGCATAGCAAGATCAGTGATTTGCTCAAGGTGACATGGAATGTACAAAAAACCAGCACCAGCTCATTCCCCTGTCCAGTTGAGATCCATCCTCCCAAGTCACTGCTCATTTTGGGGTACCTGCGCTGCCTGGCTTTACTGCCCTAAGGCTTGAGGTGTGGACATGGCCAGTGGCTGGGCATGGGAGTGGCCAGCCAGCTCTGCTGCAGCTGTCACTGCTCTTTGCTGACAGTTGCTGTAATCCATGGTGCCTGCTTTTATGGTGCTAATTAATCTCTTTTAATTAATGAAATCCTTCTACTTCATATTCCTCCCCTTCTTTTCCTCTTTGCCTCTCTTCCGCTTCCACAGCTGAAACCTACAGTCCTCCTTGAGCAGGGGCTGATAAAATCTCCAGCCTTTAAACATCTCTGTGTACTCATCTGTGGCAGTGCTGGTGGCTCCATCTGCTTTTCTCCTTTGGTGCGGTAGCCGCTTAATCTTCATGGCCTGTTATCTTTGAAGCACACTTGATTTCTCAAAAGAAAAACAGCTAAGCATTTTAGCACCCGCTGCTTTCCTTCATAGGCTGCTACATGTCACTGCTGTTTAATCACAGCCTGAGTTTGCAAACACTGTGTATGTACAAAGTACTCCTTTGAACAGACTTACTGGCTTGATTGGGACAACATATTCAGATATTGCTTGCCTGCATCTTTGCACTCCAGGACTGTTTATCTTCTATCATTAATTCCTTAAGTCCTACTCATAGCCTTTCCTCTCCTCTTAGGGCACAGAGTCTAATTCTTGCCCTTGTGCTATGAAACTTGTTATTCCATGTCTGGTAAATCCACAAGCAGAAAAGAGGCTTGGGAACTGCAGGACTGGGTGTGTCCAGCCTGTCCACCAAGTTATCACTTCTGGTATTCATGAAAAAGCATGGACCAGAGCACACTGCACTAGCAATAACACACAACAAAATATAGTCCTCATCCTGAAGGACATTCAGTTCATCTTTGGACACAGACCCCATTTCTGGACTCACAGATACATGTCACTGCTTGGCTGAAAGGTGATAGAAGATTCTAGAGAGCAGAGCCATCAGCATTACAAAAGAAAGTTTGCATACTTCTGCACACGCTACTGCTAATCACAGCATAATCTTCCCCTTTGTAAACCCTGCCAGATAGTTCTCTGTTTACATTTTTTTCATGAGCTTCTTTACCTCTCACAATATCTAAGTTTACAGTGCCTTTCCTCCAGCTCAAGTGGCTGATTTACATACAAAAGAGTGATCAGCTGTGGGAAGAACAGTCTAGGGCATCAAATAATAAGTGACATTAAGTGGCATCTAAATGACATTACTTTGATTCTCTGCTGAGCTATGAGTTGTAGTGTGACCATGCACATAGTAATTAATTCCTATGCCTCAGGTCCCCAGCTGTAAAATGGGCAAGGTTCTGAGTTCCTGGGAGGTCCTGTGTTAGTCTGGAGCCAAAGTGAGCAGCACCTGTGCAGAACTAAGCAACTGTGGTGGTGGGATCCATTCAAACGTGTCCTTAGAAAGCTGCTAGAAAGGCAGTTACTGTGAGTGGGAAGAATTATATTGTGTCTTGTTTATATGACAGAGCAATGCTTTTACATGAAACAAGGACTGCATAGGGACCCTCTAATTATATTAGCTTTTGCTTTTTTCTATTCATCCCCATCCTTTTGTGTCAGAACACACAAACAGTTCAGTGAAAGGTAGGATTGCAGATTGACTCCTTAGCACAGTGAAGGTCTAGGCCCACAAAAGCAGGAGAGAGAGATACAGTGAAATCAGAAAAATTTCCATGGGTCATATAGAATTTTATACTTTAGTTAGAGAGAGAGAGAGAGAAAAGACAAAAAGCATGTTTAAAGAGTGGTCATAGGAAAGTGACTGTAAAAAAACCCAAATAAAATCAAATAAAAAATTCTGTCTTGCTGAATGCATCAGCTCACACTCTGATTCTCGCTTTCCTCATGGGCTTACAGGTGTAAATCCAGAATTGTTCTGTTAAGGTCAACATGAATAAAATATTTTTCAGTGTATGTTTTCCATGTACTTGAACAAAATCAAGTCACTGCTGTAGGATCTAGTCACTGTGACACAAGAAACTGTAAATACACTATGAAAGGCATATGCTTTTTGACTGTAAAGGACTAGATTATTTTCCTGGTTGGACTGATGTATATCACAGATGATCTTTCTCAGGTCAGGGTGAACTCTAAGAGGCTGAATAAATCCTGACTCAAGATGCAGAATTACCTGGAAAAGGAAGGGAGTAACAGGGAGACCATAGAGACCTGGTAAAAACTCCTGTCATCACCTTCTCTCATGGCTGCACACAAACGGTCTAACCCTACTCAGACTGTCCCAAAAATAGACCCCCAGCATCCCTTGCCGAGACCTTTGCCTCTGAATCAGGGGCAAATTCAGCCAAGCAGTGAGGTGGACATAATGACCTTTTCTCCCCAAGGACAATCTCATCCATCCTTGAAAGGAGACCTGAGGAGCAGTGTGCAGTCTCATGCCCCACCATGCTTCTCAGGTGGTAAATGAGTAGCACAGAGAGGGACTGTGGGATCTCCACTGACACCAAACATGTCACTGAGCTGCCAATATACAGGGAGCTGGGAGAGCTGCTGGCCTAGGATCGGATGTCAAGGAGAAGTGGCAGGAGGTGAGAAGTGCCAGGAATACTGCTTCCCAGCTGGCTCTGGAAACAGTTTATGCCTGTGTCCATCTGCACTCAGATCAAAGCCTCCCTGAATTATTCAGGTGCTCTTTGAAAATTCTCATCACGCAGAAACTGAAGGCAGCTTGGCTTTACCTCCTGGAAAACAAGCACTCATTGTAAACTCTAGGCCAAACCAAGGTTCCTCTGCTCACACAATGACAGCAGCTCCTCCCACCTTTATGGCAGAGATCTCTCCTCTTGTTACACTGGGTTCTTACATATATATATCTCTAATGTGTGGGCCCTCAGTCCTTAAAGGTTTCAGTAGGTACTCGCATCTGATTCAGCCCAGCCTTGCACTTCTGATCCTGCCTTCTCCAGTGTGTTGGGCATGTGAAAATACATGTGGTTAAGAACAGCTACTGGGAAACTCACCTGGATGGTGTTGAGTGCTTCCAGCTGTATCAGTGAGAAGAACATTCAGTTCAGCCTAAAAAAGTTATAAGATAGCAAAAATTTGAGATTTCCAGGAAGGCAAGGACAGTGTGTAAGCTTTTGAGCTGTGATGTTGCAAACAGTCTGTTGAAGTAATTGGGCCCCAGCATTGACTCCCACACTCTGAGAGCAGCAGCACACAGCAGCTTAAAATAAAAAAACGGCCTGAGAAGGATGAGATGGGGTGTACTAGTTTGAAAATGAACCAGTGGGAGATTGCAAGTCATAATTACCATTTAATAGGAAAATTAAAAATAAATGTAATAGTACAAGAACACTGACAGAGTCGGGATACAACCTGACACCCTGTTAGTCAGAAGTGGTTCTATTGAAGCAGGGATCCTGTAGAAAAATCTGGTTTTTCACCTGAAGGTCCAATGGTAGCTCTTGTACTCTGGGAATCCAGTAGGTAAGGGCTGCTTGTGCTGTTCCAAACCCCAGATTATATCCAGGTAGGAATGCTTGGCTCCTCCCTGCTGGGCGGGGCATCTCACAATGGGATGATGTAATTCTGTGAGTCATGCGGAGGGCCCTTGATAGCCCATTAACAGAGATAGCTCCCGGAGGGAGTTATCAGGGGTGAGTCATGGTGGGAGATAATGATCGCTGCCCCACCTGCTTTAACAGCTTGTGAAGATGATAATAGAATACATGCTTTTGGTTACATCTTACATTGTAGCCTAGGACATGGGGTCAGAGCTCTCTGCTGTTCTTTAAGCTACCAATAACAACTTCTGGGGAGTGAGTCCAGCACTCTTTGTATTAGAAGAGCTGTTTTGGTGTCATCGGCAGATGCAGCTGTCTCATAAGGAAGGACCATGTACAGTCTTCATATTGCTTTCTGCATATTAAGCCCTCTGCATATCCAAGGCTGGGATGACTCAGTCCAATGTTATAAATTGTGATGTCTTTGTAACATTTTAGTTGCATATTTTCTTTTAAATGTCAGCAGCAGGAGACAATTTATTACACTAAGGAGTAACTTTCGTTTTAGAATGGTGCTTTACTAGCCATGTAACTGAAAGGTGAAAGGGTTAAAAGGAAGATTGAAACCCTCAGTAATCCCTGTCATTTTTTGCTTTTGGGCTTTTAAGGCTGTTCTCTTAAGACTTGTTGAACACTTGCAGCTGGCAAGCCCCATTACTAGAAAGCTCATCAGCCAAATACTAATTTTCATCCTCTGCTGTTGACTAAATTAACAGCCTACAGAATCAGGCTGTTCTTACAAGAAAAGATATCAGCAACAGTGCTCATGATAGCCCACACTGATCTCTTAGAATCACAGAATTCTTTTCCCTGATTGCCAGTATCAGTTATATTGCAGTCTGTGTCCTTGATGTGCTTAAGTATGGATGATGATGGGCTGCACCCCCTGAAACCCCCAGACTCCTCCTCATAGATCATTATCAGCTGCATCCCCGTGTAATTCCCCAACAGACAGTGAAGTGGTTTGGCGTTTTCACACTAGGAACTGATGACCTGTTGTGTTTTAGCTTAGTGGTAAGTTGCCACAGACTGGCAGAAGATACTCTGAGGACAAATGTGTGCTTCAGAGAGGAAGTGACTATGCAGAACGATGTCCACAGCAAAGCTGCAGTGCAGGGACACACTAACTGAATTCTTTAGCCAGCAGAGAGAGTTCCTAGTGGCCAAAGTATCAAGCAAACTTGTAACAGCAAAACACAGGGTGCTCCTGTAATGGGGATGTCTCTTGGGGTAAGCAAATGGAAGTCCAAAATACCCTTTCATACATGGAATGAAATCTTTATTGCCTATCTTTCTAGACAATGAAGACAATCAGAATCTCCATAAGAAAGTCTATCCAAGACAAAAGTAAATTTTCTGACCTGATTGTTACCAGGTCTTCCACTATCAAGGATATTTCCTATCTGATTTCTTCTGTCATGCCTGCTCTGTGAAGGGGTAACTTATTTCTGGTACCAAGTAGGATCCTTTTATAATATTTAGTTTTCTGTTGGTTTTGTTATTTATAATATCACTACAATATCTGAGTCACATCAGCAATACTTGTGGTTTCAAGGAATTCATGATTCCTAATACAAAGAAGCTATAATCTACTGAAAATTGTTAGTCAGATGCTCCATTCTGAATATTATCTGCAACTTGAGAGTTAGTTTATAATATGATCCCTTTTCTGAATATCTGAAATACGATGTTTTTAAAGACCAACAAATGACAATTGTATATTGAAGTTTCACTTTTAAAATTAATTATTTTCCCCATCACATTTCAGATGAAGCACAGGGAAGAAATGAACAGAACTAGCAGGGATTCCTGAGGTCACTGAGTTTGGTTTTTTTCCTATGGGAATATGACTGGGCTTTTTTTTTTGACTAATACTGTATTGTAATGATTATAAAAAGTGAAGGGAGTGGTTACTGTTTCTGCATGCATGCTAATACTTGATCCACAGGCAGTTACCTAAGAGTCAGTGGTAAAGATTATTGCAGACTGGACATCCTGCAGATCAGCTATAATCATCTTTGCCCATGTAGATTACTTATTAGATGAAATAAAAGATTCTCTTCCTTTTCTTGTGTGGAATTAAGGAACAGAAAATATTTTTTTCATTTAAATTCCTCTATAAAATGTTGGTTATTAGCAACAAACAGATGCTAAAAAGCACATCTAAAGCCTGGTTGAGAAACACTACCATGGTTGGTCATGGGAGGGATTTGTAAGGGTCCTGTGTGACTTAAGTAGTCCTTTGTCAACTGAGTCTCCTGATCAGACTGTACCTTCCACCACACACTAATGTTTACCCATTACTGAGAGAGAGGAGCTGTAAATAAAGATAAATATATAGATCCAGATTGCCATTAGATCAGATATTTGTCTCCTGTCTTTTGTTGTTCGAGATATGCTCTTTAGGGATATTGTTGTCTCAAGGACAGAATAGATCTGTCTCTTTGGCTTGTATAGGACACCTCTCTCTTAAGGAAATTGACACAGTTATTCCAATATGTCCCCTGGCCTGTGATGCTATAAGGTGGTTGTGGAATTGTAATCTTGAAAGATTGCCTTTGGGATACGGATGGGTACAAGGAAGTAGCCTAGTATATCCCTCCAAGGTGTTCTTCGAGTCTTGGAAGGATCTGATTGTAGCTCCCAATCAGAAGAGCGTGTTTTTGTAGTTTGTGGTATTTAACTAAACCTAATATGCCATCTGATGTGCCGGAGGGTCTCTGTGTATCTAAACTGCTACGTGTATTCTGACCTTTGTGTACCATGATAGGCAGGGCAAGGATTTCTGGCCTCTTTAAACTGATCTGTGGTGGGGTTGGGAGAGGTAAAGGCAACAGCTTTTTGCCAAGATACAATTGCAATGGTTTACCAACTCAGACTTTTGCTGTGGTGTCCCTATTGCAGTGACAAGAATGAAGATGTTTAGGTGTTTATTAGGAGAGATGTCTGCAGAAGAAATGCACTTAAGCCTTGTTCTTGAATATTCTCAGAGGTTAGGAACATCCAGACCAGGAATCCAAAACTTTGAAGTATAGCTCTGTTTTCTTCAGGCATCAGATGAAATAATATTGCAGAATAGTCTGATTTGGAAGGGAGCCACAATGATCATCAAATACAACTCTTGAGTGAATAGCCCATACAGAGATTGAAGCCACAACCTTGGCATTATTAGCACCTTGCTCTAACCAGCTGAGCTAATCTCAGGGTTAGCTGGAAGGGTCCAGCAGTGCAGTTCCTCACTGGACATCAAGTGTGAAGGAAGGAGTTGTTTCTTTTTCAGTAGCGTACTTGAATGATCAGAGCTGCTGGTGAGAGGTCTAAAACCTGCAATGCTAGTGCAGTATCACCACTCCCAGGATTTCTTTGTGTTTTTAAGCTGTCTAATGGAGGATGAAAATTTGGTTCTACTGGCCCAATTGGAAAATACATGTTATGTTAGATTAAACCAGAATGCATCCCATTGTTTTATAAGCAAGCAAGAAAATGTAAACAGCAGCCCATGTCTCATCTATAAATCTATATACCATGTGGTAGAGACATATTTCTGTCTCTTACTTAAAGGTGGAGATATGTTTTGGGGCCTGGCTTGATGGTTTTTTGTGAGGGAATTGTGTTTTCAAGTCCTAAAGCCACAGCAGGATGAAGAGCAAAATGGGGTGGTGGAGCACTGGGGTGGACTGTATTGGGAGGTTGTGTAACCTTTGTTGTTGTTCTTAAAAACAGGCCAGACAAAAAGGTTTAGTACTTTAATGGTGGTTGATCCTGCCTTGGCAAAGGCATGGTCTTGTCAATCTCCTAAGGTCAACTTCAGCCTTATTTTCTGTAATTCTGTGAAAGGATAGAATTGTTGTTGTCGTAATTATTTCTGTTACTGCCATTTGAGGAACACTTCTCAGAGGTCAGGCATTGCCTGGTGCTATACTTTTATGTGAGAGAAGGATGGTCTTGCCCTCAGAGAGCTTACAAATATGAGCCAAGAAGCAACGGCTAGTACGGACAGCTGAGGGAATACAGTAAGGAGCAATGAGACGCTATTGATCAGCAGGATAGGCAGTACTCATAATACATCAGCAGCCTAACTGCTGTCAGATTTTTGCAGGCATCATGGCTAAGGAGAGTTTGAAGGAGGATAATGAGGAAGCTTTGCAAATGAAATCTCCAGGCTCCCACCATCTCTGCTCCAGAGCTGGGCAGCAGCGGGATAATGGTTTGCCTCCCGCTTCTGACTGTTCTTGTGTCCCCACCTGCTGCTGCCCACTCTCACTGAGGGCACAAGTGGTCCTCTTCCAAACTTGCTTCTCCCCTGTATTGTAGCAGGATGGCAGGAGACAGAGCCAGAAAAAGGCCTGGCTCTCTATCTCACATGCTGTGGGATCTCTTCCAGTGACAAGAAGTAAAGTTGATGAGTCTGTATTGAGACAGTGAAGTGACCCCCGTGCTGCTCCACATAATTAATAAATAAAGCACTGGGGGAGTTTTTGCCATGCTGGCTGCTATGACAGGGCTGTCTACGGTGCACTTAAGCATTAAATGACCAATTTCTGTCAGACTAACTTCCCAAGCCTCTCTCTCTCTCTCACACACACACACAAAGCTTGCTTCCTCGCTCCCTGCACTTGGAGTTTTTCAGCAACTGATGGCTCCTGGTTCATTTCTGTGGAATTAATTGGTCCCTGAATGAATTCTGTTGACAGGGCAATTTATCATGTGTTTGGGTTGACAGTGTTGGATACCGGTAAAGGGGGGGAGTGGTGTGTGAGTAGGATGAGGGGAGATGGACAGGATGGGGGTGGGTGGGAGGATGAAGAAGAGGAGGAGTAGAAGAAAGGAGAGGTGGAGGAGGAGATTGCTTTAAAAATAAAATGAAAGAAGAAAAATTCTATTCCTCTTTGGCACTCTTCATTAGAACTCAGTGCAGTGGGTAATGCACAAGAAGGATTGGGAGAAGAAGGGGAGAGGAAGGGAGTGCCACTTGTCTTGTAATGGGAGTCGCAATGCTGCTTTTCCACAATTTACACCAGAGCTTGGGAGGAAAAAAAAGGAAGAAAACCCCCCAACAATAAAAGCTCATAGTTGTTCTGTGGTGTCTCTGGGGCTCAGCCAGAAGCCTCCACCTGTAATGCCTACGTCTCTATTTCTCCCTCATACCAAAGCAAGTGGGAAGCTAGGGACATATCTGGTTAACCCTCAAAACCCTGACAGGTGCCCAAATATTGTTTCAGTAGGTACAGAGTGATGTCTAGCACCTCATGATGCATTGGTATCTGTCATTGTCAGGGACGTTCAAGAAGGAATCACATCTTGCAAAATAAATTCTGTGATTTGGCTTCCCAGTTTTCTCTCCGTATGGTTCAGAAAGGGGTGCCTGGTCCCATATATGCCACTGATGATCCCAGGTTACATCATTTCACATTGTCCAAGATTGAGACAATGCAGGACTTCCCAATATAATTAAAATTACATCATCATTGCATTTTCATTAAAATATCATGGCTTTGGCATATGGATTCAGTTTCTAGTCAGAGCAATGTAGATGTTCATTTTATTGCTTTTGACTTCACAACTTCTGAATGCAGAGGAGTGGGTATGCAGGCACATGCATGTGCTGCAGCATGGATAATGTTAAAACCAACCAACGACAGAAATTCAATTTGGGTGCAACAAGAGTATTTGCATAGCTATTAAATGGATTTTAAAATTATGTGTCTTTTAGGAATCTTTGAGTGTCCTAAAGAGATGTACTAAAGACTTGGTCAGGGGGAGATAGGTCTGTGAAATGTTGGTTGTATGCATGGGTAGAGGACAGGCTTCATTAGCTTAATCTTCACCTCTGTCTCCTCCTGTGGACTTCTCTCCACTGTGAAAGGGATGTATCAAAATACTGAATGCTGAGATCTGTGGAAGAGTTACCAGTAGCTTTTCTGCTCATCTCACTGCAAGCAGCATTAAGTCAGAGCTCAGCATTTCTGAAACGGCCATCCAGAGGCTTTAGCTTCAGGCTAATGGGGCCTGTCTTGGTTTTGGAGCACCGTGGCTCAGTTTACCACCATTCAGTCATCATCTTTGTCAAGGTTTCATCAGTCCAGCTGTCAAAATGAGTGCCCATATCATAAAAAGCCTGGAGACAGAACTGGAATTTGAGTGGCAAGCCCCAAACTGGGGGTGGTAAAACACCACGGTGTGTGGTAGATGGTCTCTTGCTTATTTTGTTCAGTCATATTAAATGCAAACGCAAATATAATTCTCATCTGGTAAAAATGACGCAACTGAGCTTTGAGGAGACTGACTGCTTGTTTATGGTTGTGTTTACATTGTTGTTTTTACCCTGGGCTGCGTCAAGCCTCTAGCCTACATCCTGCCAGACAACACATGAGCATTAGAACTTCTAGGGTGCTAAAACAAAGTAGGTTGGGTGAGGAGATGTTGGAAGCCAGCAGCTGTCATAACAGAACTGCAAAGGATTTGAGACATTCTTTTTGTAGAGCCCCCAAGATTCCTGCCAATTAGAAAACCATTTAAAGTTACTGTGCTAAGAGCCAGTGTACAGGAAAGAACATATGCATTGTCTCCTTTATTTAGAGTGACTCCACATACAGACATGAAGTCTAAATTCAGGTTATTTATAAAGGGATTATTTTCCTCATTAAAAGTAAGATTAGTAGTTTCACAGTTTATAAATACGGACAAAAATGTCCGTATATAGTTTGGTAGCAAAGAAGTCTGCAACATAGTTTGATCATGGATTAGTGTCTGAGAAGATCCAGCACCTGTAAGTTGATACCAGGTAAATTCAACCAGAAAAAATGTGCATATTTCCAACAGTGCAGGTAATCAGCTGTCAAAATATTACAGTTAGGGTTCACTGTATTTTCCAGCACTTGAACCTTTACAGTTGGTAGCAAATGTTCCTCAGAAACAGATTCTTCTACTTCAACTCCAGCTATTGGACCCACAGCAGGAATTAATTCAGAGCAGCCCTATGGGTATCTCATATCAGAGGCCAGACAAGATGATCACAGTGCAGTAGGAGTCTCCTCTGGGGTAGCTGTGGCAATGAACTTGAAAACAGCTATCTGAAAAGTCAATGCCTGATTCCAGTTTCACTTGCACTCTGTTTACATGAATGTAACTCTTTTGACTTCAGAGGGCTGACTGACAATGGTGCATACAGAAGGCAAATCAAGCTTCTGAGAAAAATGGTTATGATCAGGCTGTCCTGAGCCAGTGAGGTGAACATGACATAGGATATATTAAAGGAGTAAACGGGCATATTTTCTCCTATAACACTGAATCTTCGAGACAGAAATACAAACACTTTTATTAAAAAACTACCCCTAAAAATTGAAAAGAGAGACTAAAACCTGAAACAATACAAATCTTTCTGCATTGTGAAATACAGATGAAAAAACTCCCGAAGAGGCAATGATTCACAACTGAACTCTGCATAAAATAGTGGAGACAAAATGAACCAAAATAAGGTTCAAGAGGGTTGCATTCAGAATTAACCAGGATATAATAGGTAGCTTGAGCGGCAAGACGAATTACTTAAAATTATTCAATTTGCAGCTCCTGCAGCGGGCCCCATGATTAGAAATGTAAGCCAAAGTTGCAAGCTGTTTCCTCCCTTTTAATGGTATTCCTGTAGATTCAGGGGTATAGGATTTGTAAGACGTGCTCGTGTTTTGCCTGGTCAACCATCTCTATCAGCAGTCTCAACAGACTCTTTACAGGAAGGTAGAACTGTGCAATGGGCAGACACAGGAATCTCCTGCAGTTTTTTGTGAGGTCACATAATCTGCAGAATGCTTGTTGAGTGCTCATAACCCTGGATTTTTTTTCTCTTTATGAAACTGTCCAGTCTTTTCTGGTAACTTTCTGGAACCTTGGTAACTTCCTGTGGTTACAAATTCAGTTGGTCAAAATACAAACTGCTGGGGAAAAATTTTAATCAGCTTTTAATTTGCTCTGTTGCTTAATTTGTAATTTAATCAATTGCCATCTTTTTCTTGTGTTCTTGTGACCTGCAGAGTCTGGTTCTGCTAAGGAAGCCTGTGGCTTATCTTCTGGGGAGTGTTCAGGAACCATTTTGATGAATTCCAATTAAGAGTCTTTCTGACACCAGGGGATGCAGAGGTCAAAGAATGCCCTAAGCAGCACAGCAACAGACCATGTGGAGCACAGATAAAGGTAAGAAAATGCCCCAGTTGTAAAATTGAACAGAAATTTCCTGAAGACATGAAAAGCATTTGAATTTGGAAGGATCTTTGAGCGAATGGTGTAGCTAAGATTTCTGCCTGGAGCCCTGAAGAACTACGTAAATATTCTTGTATACTTGGTAGAGGAAGCAATAATGCTATGGCTCATTTATGTAGTGACTAATCTGGAATGGAGGTTTACAGAAAATTGTAGATCTAATGTAGGTCTAATCAGAAACAAGAGGTTTTTATTCATGTGTGACTTGTAAGGAAGAATTATTGTGGTTACTTGAAGATAAGAGATCCCTGAGTGCCTTCTGGTGTGCTTGTGATTCAAAGCAGGAGATGGCAGTGGTCTGCATAGCAATTTGTCTTTAAGCAAATCTGTTTATGGCTAGTAAAATGAAATTCAGGGGACTAACCCCATGGCCAAGCAGATACTCAGTCAGGAGCAGAACTGACAGATTCTCACTGACATTTGTAGAGTTAACCTCTGTCTTTAGCACAGCCCAGGTAACTTGTCATACCAATATTGCAGCATTAACTGAGCTTGATAGGAACTCTCCAGTGAGCCTGAGTGAGTTAACCACAATGTAGACGAACATCCTGTAGGATTCAGAAAAGGTACAGAAAGCACAAAAAGGTAAAATCTCGTTGCTCAAGTTGAGAACCATAATTAATTGTATGGTTGCTATCCATATCATGTATTTTCAAACACTGGAGTCATGCCTGAATTCACAGCAGAAACTTCTGTGAGTAGCAGTCTGCTACTTTGGCAGCCCAGAGAGCAGCATGAAAGAGCTCTTTTGCACTGTGTTTATTCAAGGGACATGAAGTCCTCCATGGAGGAGGTATGGCTGGTGCTTTTGGTTTTAAACTGCTTCCTCTCCTCCTTCTAACAACCATTTTCTTCTCCCTTTGGCTTCCTTAGTCTGGGCTATATCTTAGGTGACTTGTTCAGCATTTGAATAAGAGGTTGACAAAAGCTCATTTTGGGGGAAAATTATAATATAATGGGGATAGATGGCAGAAACAATGTTATTATTTCGGCCCTACAATTTAGAATCCTGCCTTTTTTTTTTTTCAAGGTTGATCAGTTTAGGAGCAAGTCATATTAGACAGACTGCCCACTAGTTTTGGGTGCCTAAGGAGTGTCAGGAAAAATATTTTCTGTCTTTGCTAAGCAAACCAGATGATCAGTGGCTTATAGATTTACTATGCTTTGAAATAGGGTTAATGGTACAAAGTGAGACAACCTGCAACCATAACACTTACATCTGAAAAGAAGGAGCATAAGGAAGTTCTTGCATCTGTATGATTGTTGTCAGTATGTATCTCCTCTGTTAGCAGCATGGGGTATTTCAAACTGAATGTCTGTTTTGGCAAATTAAGAACTGTTCTGGAGCATAAACCATAGTCTAAGCTTCCAGCTGCCTTCTGAGGCTTTTGGTTGGCCATTTAATGTAGGCTCTGATGCTCGCTGTTAACATACACAGATAGATATATATTGCACAAAAAACTCATGGTTTGTGCGTAAGCAACCAAATAATCCAGGCTCAACTTTTCTGTGTTCTGAGTGGTTGTGCAAGAGAAGAGACACACCAAAGCTTTGATTTTCCTGAATTAAAACCTTTGTAGTTCAGAGGTGACAAAAAAACCCTAGTACCCTTGCCAATGTATGACTCACTTAGAAGGAAAGACTCCAGAAAGCCTTCCAGTCACCTTAGAAAAGAACACAAAAATGATGAGGCCCAGCCTTGTGATATGACCAGGGAAACATCTTCCTTTCCCTGCAGACTCTTCACCATGGGTCTCAAATGTTCTGGTGTCTCCCGCTCTTCTTAGGGAATGGATGATATCTGTGCTCAGGCTCAGCTTGGGAATGCAAACAAGTGTCAGAGCAAATAAAAATGTTACTATTTTTTTTTCGTTTTGTTGTATTATCAAGCAAAATACAAATAAAGACGTAAAACACATGAATTAACGAACAATAATAAGTCAAAATAGGCAATCCATACTCAAAGACAAAACTAGAAAGGTACATTTGACAATACTAGAGATATTGAATAAGACTGTGACAACTTCCCAGAATCAAAGACTGGTTTAAATTACTTTTAGTTTTATTTCCACTCCTTTTCCCCTCTTTTGGTGGGAGCTTCACATCTGGCGCTATGACCCAGAAGTCAGTAATTTCAGAGAATTCGCCTCCAAGGAGAAGAAATGTTCTACATCACCTGGATGTTTCACAACAATGGTATTTTGTGGCCTTTTCCCCAAAAATATTTTGCTGTTAAGAGTTTATTTTGTGGGAGCTCTTTGAGACTTCCGGAGTGCGCCAGGAGCCCATTATGTTACCTACTGTGCAAACACGAAGCAACAAGAGAATTTCTGCTGCAGATAGTAATATCTAAATCTACTGAGAGTGATCACCTGATACAGACAGAAGGGGGAGCACAATTAAATAGTTGGAGCACAGGGTATAATTGAAGTTTGTTCTGATTTATACCAAAACCTAAAAAGAAGTTGAATGCTGAATATGTAATCTACGTGGTAGAAGAACAGGGTGAGATTTTTCCTAATCAACCTAAACCCCAGAATTTTCAAAGAAGAGCGAGTTAAAAATAAATTAATCAATTAAAGCTAAGGTCTGAGTAGATAGAGAAAAAAATGATGGATAGATTTTCAGGGATCTTTAACAAAAAAATTCAAGAAAGCTAAAACTCGGTGTATAATGCGCAACCGAGTGTCTGAACACTTTTCAAAGTCTTCTAGTAAAAATACTGAGCTGCACATATTTACATACCTAGCTCACATTTGGACCCTTTAGAAGAGCTGGTCACAACTGCAGAAACTGAGTCTTTGGAATATTTTGACAAAGGTGAAACCAAGTAACAAAAGATTATACAGTTCAGAATACTGGCCAGTTTCTTATAGTTGTTGGGCAGTGAACCTTCAAAGCAGAGTCCTGGGATGGGAGTAAACCGTGGGAGAAATTCCACTTCTGTGTGCATCTGCAACAAGAAAAGATGCTCATGAATGGGGAAAGTGCTGGGCTGTTGGTGATTCTGGGAAATCTGTGGTTTTTGGTTAGATCCTTGAGTATGAGCTATATTTTAGAGAGCTGCTTTTGGGAATCTTGGTCAAGTGTCTCCCAAAAGACTGAAATTAATTAATGGCTTTATGGCCATCCTTTGGCCTATTGGTGTGCTTCTGTGATCTCTCTGTTAGCACTTTATTTCCACAATGCAGCATTGTAAAGTTTCTCTTTTATTTTGTCACAGTGTTTTCCAACTCATTCGCTTAGACATTCTATATATTACATGTATGTATTCTCCTGCCAGAAAATGATGCAGCAGGCAGAGAACCTGTGTTGAAGATTCATTATCTTTTCTTTCATTTACTTTTTCAAGAATCTGTGAAAAAAACCCAACAACAAACCACAAAAAAACTAGCTAGGCTAATTGATGATGGCTCCCTTTGCTTCTATCCATACCTGCATAAAGGGCAGGAGGATCCACTGTGCTGGCAGAGCTGGTGAGATTTATGTGTTGTTCCTTTGCTGTCAATGATCAGGTGAGCAGCACTGAATGAGTCACTTTCCCTTTCAGTTTTGTCTTATGGTAAGTAGGTTGGTCAGGACAGGAATGATGTCTTACTGCGTACAGTACATAATGCACAGAATCATTGTCTCAGTATCTGTGGGTGATAGCAATATGGTTCATAGTCACAGTTTGTAATGTTTTTTTCCAAGACTACAGCCGTTGACTATGCTACTTTGTGTACTCACTCAGTACCCTGTAACATGCCTGCTAAAAGCAGTCTTTTAGCAGTCTTTTCAAGACGTCAAACACTGATGTCCAGATCGTATTTTGACCCTATATGTGTAGTCCAGTAAATGTGTATATGAAAGCCACCTAGTATCACTTGGTCAGTGTTTTACCAGATTCATCTCACATGAAAATCTGTACTTTGTGTGCCCAGTTTGGCAAGTCTCAAATGCTCAGTAAATAAGAATAATGACGTGAGCTTTAATGTCATAAAGAGCTTTTTCGCAGTTTGTTTTTAAGCTTTTTGTCTTTTATTTTTGAGCGTGTAATTGACACTGGATGGTAGAACCAAAAGAGCTCACAACTGTTTTAGGGAGGCTGAGATTTCAATCTTTATCATGTATCTTTTTTGGAGCAAAAGCAAAAAACTTTGATGAGACTTGTAAGGCAACTGTGAGAAATAGCCATGTACCGTATTCTGATTTTGAGAGAACTATTTGGCTACTGCACTGCCAAGATAATTACAGTGATACTTGCACACAGTGTAAGTGACATACGATGGCAGAGCTGTTCTGAGCAAAACAAAGTAGAAAGAGAAAATACAGGTACCTGAGATGAGGTTTTTGATGAGGTGCCTAAGAGGCAACATAAATCCACCGTCAAGCAACAGCTCTGTGGAAGAAGTTTCTTGATTGGTTCAATTGCAACCTAAAGCAAGTATGCAAATGAGAACACTTCAAAAAACAATCTTAAATCAGTTTTTGGAAAGCAAAAGAAAAAATAATAAAAATTTGGCTCCCTTTTTTTCAGGCAGACAGCAAAGTTCAGAATTTTCCGGTGAAAACTGGACAAGTGGAGATGTCCTATGAAGTTCTGCTTTCTCTGGGGATTGTTCCCAGAGTAACATCAGCTCCTGAGTGCCAGCTCCTTTCAAGTCCCATGGTGTGAGCTATTGATCTTTGCTGCCATTTTATTCCCTCTTTTATGCCTTTATAGGAAAGGCTTCCTTTGACATGCAGTTTGCAATCCCCTTCTTTCCTAGCAGACAGGTAGAAGTACCTTCTATGGTTCTCCTCAGTGGATGATCAGATAGGCAAGGTGGCACAGCAGCTTTGGAAAGGGGTTTGGAATGTGTCCTGTCTCTCCTCTGTGGTATTGTGGCTTAGTTTCCAGAGCCCTAGGGATATAGCATGTCATATTTACTGCTCCTGCTACATCCTTTTAGCCCCCAGAAAACCTGCAGTTTAAGAAATTAAAGAGCTTGCTTAAGATGTGAAAAGAGCATTTCCAGAACAAAAGGTGATGCCAGTTCCTTGCCTCCCACCAGAGCTATGAGGAAGGAGCCAAGCTGCAGATTGTACTGAAAGTGAGAAGGGTAAACTCCCTCTTTCTCCTTTCCCATCCCAGCCCTAACCCAGCCCCCAATAAGGCTTCATCTCTCTGGGAATGGAGTCCCTCTGAGCATGATGCTGAGCCAGAGGAGTGACAGGTGCCTCCTGATATGCCTAAATGAGAAGAACCAATCGGAGGAGCCTGCCCAGCTTTTGTTGTCATCTGGCTTTGCTCACGAAAGATGAGTTTGATTGACAGATGCATCAAGGTTCACAGTTTATTGGTTTTTGCAAAAGAGCCAGATCTGCCAATTTAGACAGGGGAGTGACACAAAACTTTCCATCTAAATGGACTAATTTTACCACAGGGAATTCCCAGGCAGAGCGCTCCAAGGCAGGCGCAGTCCTGTTTTATTTTTTAACAAGGACTGAATGACAAATATAAACGACAGTTCTAGGCTGACGGAACATCAGCATTTGACACTTCACAGGGGAGCGGTGAAATAAACAATAGGCAGAGAAATTGAATTAGAATCAGATGAGAGTCAGCTAGAGGGAGAGGAGGGCCTGATTCTCTACCAAATCATTTATAAAAGAGCAAACTGAATACTAAGTAGCTATAACATGTTCACATCCTGGTTTAATAGCAAATTTAACCTACTAGCAAGTTTTACTTGCTTGATGTTAACGGGGTGCTGGACAAAGGCGGATGGTAGGGAGTGTACAAGGAGTTTCTGTTCATGGTGGTGCAAACCTCTTGTGCTAATCTTACTGCGTTACTAATAGACTCTTCCAAGTTGGAGAGCAAAAAGAATGTCAAGTTGATTTAATTTCTCTCCTGTTCCCTCTGGCACATTGCCTGCAGAGTTGTGTCCAGTCTTCCTGTATTCTGGCACTTAGTAAGTTTTGGGTACCCAGCTTTGCAGCCTTGGCTCAATTGTTTTTCTGCTCTTTTTTTCTCTGAGATTTTTCAAGTTCAAACAGGCAATTCATGACATTTTAAGGAGAATGATTCTGTGCAGAGTCTGTTTGGAACTTTCTGAGTGTGGACCGTATATGCTTGGGATAAAAGTTTGGCTCAGCCGGTAGCATTAGCAAGCTATTATCCTACTTCTACTCAGTTTTGACAGGGGAATAGGACATATAAACTACCCTGATGAGTTAGACAGCTGTTAGCTAGATGTTGCTTGGTTAAAAGTTGGGTTCCTGGATTTTATGTCATGTTTTGAGATTTGAAGCATATCTAGAGAAGTGATTTTCAATCTTTTTCAATTAGCAAACAGTAAGAACAAAAAATAAGCAGTAGAAGAACAGCTGTACAGTGCATCTATGTCCGTAAGCTCACCCTTTCTAGTTACATTAAAAGCACTTTCCTTAAAAATAAACTTGTGATTTTAAAAGCGTATGCTGAAAACTACTGGTCTTGATGTTAGAGAAAGCAACATGAAAACAAGGGGCTTTGGATTGATTTGCTTGGTAATGATGATTTGAGTTTCATCTATGAGTCTGTAAAGTATATATGTGGAAGCTGCCTGATTAGCTAGGCACTGTAACTAACCATTGCTGATGTATTAAGGAGGTTCCAGATGCAGCTCTGTGGTTAAAACAGGATTCTCGAGGATGCTGACATGAAAAAAATTACATCTTTCTTCTGTACAGAGAAGTTCTCTACCTGTGTGAAGCTTCACCCTGTTGAGTCCATTTGAGTTTTCTGTGCAGGTTTTGTTTGTATTCCTTTCATAAGTGTTCAACAGGATGTGTTTGAAATTAGTCTCCGGTTAGAAGTCATTATAGAATCATAGAATGTTTCGGGTTGGAAGGAACCTTAAATATCATTTAGTTCCAACTCCCCTGCCATGGGTGAGGATGCCCCCCTCTAGACCACGTTGCTGAGAGCCCCATCCACCCTGGTCCTGAACACTTCCAGGGATGGGGCATCCACAACTTCTCTGGGCAACCTGTTCTGATGTACCACCACCCTCACAGTCAAGAATTACTTCCTAATATCTAATCTAAATTTATCTTCTTTCAGTTTGAAAAAAAACCCCGACACCAAACAAACCCCCTCAAAACAGTCCCTTACAGTTTTTTCTCCCAAAGGTCAGAAGCCACAGGTGGCTGCAGTTTCAGAGGGTCATCATTTGCTTACGAGATCTGGCAGCAGAAAGTTAGGATCCCTGTAGTAAAGATGAATGTTGCCTCCTTCCTGAAACCTGGTGTTCCTGTCAGAGTAGTAAAGGGGACTTTGGAGAACAACAAAAACAGTAAGGATAGAGAAAGTCCTTTGAATGTCTGGGGAAAAGGGAGTAGTGTGGAGTAGCCAGCAGTACCTGAGCATGGAATGTGGGGTGCTGGATGCTCTCCCCAGTCTGTAGAAGAAACACATGGGGAGGGTAGGAGGCAGAGGAGGAGGAAGGGAGTTTACAGAGAATCCATGTTTTCCTCATGGTGGGCAATATCAGGGGTCAACACACCTGGGGCAGAACTGGCAAGGCACAGAAAGGAATCTTGAAGGAAGGGCATGGCAGGAGACAGGGCTTGCAAGAAGCAGCCAAGGTTGACAAGAGAGGTTCTCTTGCTACAGGAATAAGAACCAATGGAAAACAGTCCTTTCCAAGCTGCTACTACAGAATGAATTTGCACGTAGAATTTTGAACCTGGAATTATCAAATATGTTTTGGATGGCATCTTCCACCAAAATGTCACACAGGAGAAAACAGGAAAAAACCCAAGTCTTTGATAAGCTTTGGTATCAGACCAGCTCTGTCAGCCTTGCCAGCAGTTACTGGGCCATTTCCAGGTCTTGTGACATTTGAGCTGCTTCCAAAAGCACTAAGCCACAAGGTCCCTGTGATGCAGTGAGATGCTTCCTTTTTACTAGAAGTAAATTTCTGACTCTTACAGAGGAAGAGGCACCATTAGTAATATAGCTGTAGATGTCTTGAGAGCACTGAAACTAGAAGTCAAATAAAAGTTCTTTTGTATTTATTTTATATACATGTATATAAATATACATATATACAAAATGGTGTTATATACAAATAACATTATTTGTAATTTTTGTGTGTACTTGGATCATGATTTTTAAGTATAAGGTTCTGACAATACAAACTTTCTTTACTTCACTGCAGACAGCACCTGAATCATATAAGTTAACTGTCCTGAGGATATTCCCAGCTTTTTTCTAAAGCAGAGAAGAATTTATATATAAACTGTTTACTAGGCATATCTTCATTAACGGCTACTTTTTTAGGGAGCGGATCCTTCTCTTAATATTTTAAAGTATTTTCCTTTGCACACAGATATCATTGTATGGATTTACTAGATTATAGTTTTCAGGGTGAATTTTAAACTTTAAAACATTGATACTATGTTTGCTGTTCTTCCATTTTTGCCACTCCCCAGGTCCTTAGAGCTTTTCATTACCGATTGTGTGTCCAGTAAATTCATCTGCTACCTAAATGAATACTTTCAGATGTGTATTATTATTTCTTTCCTAAACTCATTAAAGGGTGTATTTATTTTTAAAGAAGGTTGTCATAATCTCAGAATGTTCAAACTTTTCTTTATTTTTCTTGTTGGAGTAATCATAAAGAGGATTTCTTTACTTAGTGTTGCATAAACCCTTACAATATCATTTTCCTCATTAGGAGACAGACTGTGGTGCTCTTTTTAGTTTTATCACATAACATTTTCACACTGAGACCTCCCATTGATTATGCAGGATTATTAAAGGAACGTAATAGTAGTTTGAATGGTGGAAATAGCTCATTCATGCAAGTATTTATTTTTGCAAGATATATAACTTCTTCAAAGTTGCAAAGGTTTTGCTGTAGTTCTACCGCCAGTTACGGAGACTTACACAGGAATGTCAGGGTGAAGATTTCTGGGCTGTATTTTGTGATACAAATGAGATAATCATGCTAGTTTCTAAATCATTCTTGTGAGATTATTTTACCAGGATGAATTTTGAAAATCCGTTTTACGTTCATCTGACACATATATCTAGAGATTCTTAGCCTTTCACCTCTGACAGTGAATGTACATTAATAATTTCCTTTGATTCCAGTCAATTTAACATCTAGGATTCATCTATCAATTTGCTGTTTGATTCTTATCACCTAAACTTTGGTAGAGAAAGAGAATTCTGATGCATAAAAAATGTCAGAATTTGAGAATCCAGTTTTATTCCAATTTTGAGTGCAAGCCTATCCCTGCATCACATCCCAGGCCTGTCTGTCTCGCAGGCGGCAAACCCTGGGAACCTGAGCCCTCCAACTTCAGGAGAGTTGCCAGGCAGTTTTGCTGCAGTGTTGTGAAAATTGAATTGCTTTTACAGTCTGTTTGGATTTCAACAAATTGACTTTCACTCATGGAAAATGTCCTTTTGGGGGATTTTCAGCCTATGCTATTAATACTGCAAGGGAAAAGTAGAAAATTAAACAAAAGGAAATGCTTTAAGTCTCTGATGAGCAAAAGTATTTGATTTCATGACAACACTTATGTGCAGGCTTTCCTTAAGATACACATGCACCGGCAGAAAATGGGGCCCACTGGCTTTCATGAGCTGCTGTGAAAATATTTTATAATTACTAAAAATTGTAGGAGCAAAATTGCTTTGGTCTAGCCTTACTTGTTGCTACATTTTTAGTCTGCCTCTATGACCCTAAACTGCCTATGACTTCCCGGAGAATTAATGCTTAACTGAGGAGAAATTGAGTGAATACCTCGCAGTATTTGGTATTTTTATAGCATACCTGAATATAATGCCCAGCTGTTTGTTGGGTGGACAATGAATAGCTTGGAGAATGGGTTATTAATGACTTTACATTGGGTTTTGCTCCCCAGTTGACCTAGACAGTGTCTCCCAGTTGGGGCTATGAGGAAACAAGCATAAAGGGGAAGGAGACTCTGGGCTTTACTCCGCATCTTTGTGATTTTTGTGTCTACCCAATAACATTTTGATTTTCTGAACTACCTGGGGGTACCTGGTGTGTTATGGATCATTTGGAATCAATTGAGTGAGATTAATAGAAGGAGGAGTCCTGCTGGCAATGCGTTGGAGCGCTTGGTGGCTGGTGAGGGCTCATAGGCTGGATTGTACTGTAGGGTGTTGCAAGCATGTGCAGTGCCTTCCATCACGCAGTACGGTGGTTGTTAACAGTCGTAATGTTTACATCGTGCCCAAAGGGTACCAGGTGCAACAAATGTAACATCCCAGAGACCTCAAGGGGAATCTATTGGAGAGTGAAGCACTGGGGGAGTGGGGGAAGAGAGAGAGGAGGAGAGGGAAAGAGAAACAAGCCAGAAGCCACAAAAATGACATAGAAAAAAAAATTTGCTTTTATTTCTCATGTGCACAAAAAGAGAAAAGAAAAGTGTCATACAGAATGGAAGTGATGAGGAAAAGCTGAGAGGGGCTGCAGAAGCCTAGAATGGATGTGACCCTGCACCTGGCACTGGCCCACTCCCTCCCCGGTCTCATGTCTAGCTTAGCCTGGAGATCATCAGCAGAGCTGCTCTACGGTTACATTTCTTATCAGTTCTGTAATTGTCAGTGTGGTCCCTCCTTCCTGCTTTGCAAGTCTGCTACCATCCTGGGCTCAGCCAAGGAGCACACTGTGGTATTTGTGAGTCCCTCAGAAGCCCTCACTCTGTCGATGCCAAAGTGGGCAGCTCAGCTATGATTCTTATTTCTTTTTCCAGAGGGGTGCTTTTCCTTAGGGACAAAAGAGTGGAGTTTCTCCAACAGTTCAGCAAAACAAAAATTCCTTTGGGAAAATGTTAATAAGCATGTATAATTTTATACTCAAGAAAGAGGTGCAGGGCTTTTTGTTTTCCTTTTCTTGTTTAACATCCTCACATTCATGTTGTGATTAATTCTGAAGTCTTACTCTGAGTTTGATTCATTGCTACTCATGGGTCAGAAAGCATGCAAACTTCTCCCTGTTTCCACAGTAGGGCTCATTGCCACCAACTCTCCCCAACAGATTCACAGGCCACAAGTGTCAGCTTTAATGCATCCACCTCATGTAATCCTCCCCACGTCCCATTGGGCCAAAAGGATGGGAGAGCTTCAGAAGGCAGGACTCAAAGGTACTGCCCAGTTTTGAATGCCATAGTCCCTTTTGTTTCCAGCCAAGCATGGCATCTGAGAGTTCATGAGATTCTTCCCCCATGATCAAGTAGAGACAGAGGAGACCCAGTCTCACAACATTTCTGCTCGGTCCATTGGATAAAGCAAACATAGCAACAGAACTAAGGATGACCTGAGAAGAAAGAAGTGAAGGGAGAGCTAAGGAAGAAGAATAAAGAAACAAAGAATGATTTGTGAAAAAAAGGAAAAGAGAAAAATGTAATGGAAACATTAATTATTATTCGCAATAATGTTTAACATTTTGATAGAATTTTCTATCCAGAATCTCAAAGCACTGAGCTGGTGCTAATTAATTCAGCTGTGCAATCCCCCTGTGAACTAGAAACTGTTGTTATTCCCATTTTACAGAGTGCTGGAATTGAGGTGTGTGGGGAAATTGGACTTGACAAAGGTTTTCTAGAACCACAAGGAGAGCTAGGGAGTTGGAGGTCCCATATACGTGCTCTCATATCAGTAACGCTCTTCCCTCCCTGGATAGAAAAGTACATTGGGAATGAGAAATAATAAAAGAGAGGGATAGAAATTGAATGGAAAGAGGGTGTGAGAAAGATATGGTAAGAGAATGGTAAGAGACAGCAGAATGGAGGAGAGGTTTGAGTTTTAGACTTCACTGGATTTTGCATAATGATTTCTTCCTCCAATCCTTTTTCTCTGGTAACATTTTTAAAAGAAAAATAATTTAAACCCCCCCATCTATAACAAAGCAACTGTTGGCCTTTTGGGGGAAAGGGTCCTTCCAAGGTTTGGCTGTTCCCTCAGGTTCTGGATTTGTGCTGTGCTTTATTGAACACATTGTTTTGTTTTCAGTGAGCACAACGAGACTTGCACAGTACACACAGCGTGTTCCTTATCTACAGGATGAGACGAGGCTGTTTTAATAACTACCATGATGAAGATGGAGGTGAACTTATATACAAGAGGAATTGCCTTCACATTACACACATTATCTTCCTACAAAGCAGCAATTGTTTTTTGCAAATAACATAATATTAAATAATTGGTAGAATTGTTACGTTTCCTGCATAGTCCAGTCTAATGGAATCTAGATGAATATTGATGGTTTTCTTCTGCATAATATCACCACATAAATCCCCATGTCAGCTACTAGACTTGGGCTATAATACTGTTTTACAATGCATCCACCGACTGTAAATCAAAACAACCAACACAAGAAACTCTTTGGCAAATGTAATTCAGTACATTCGCATGAGGGTCTACAGATGGTGGTGGAAGAGGATTAGACTGCCCAGTCCTTTACATAATTCTGCTTTCCTTTGAATTTTCCTGGTCAAGCTACATGCTGTACTTATGAACTTTCCAGACCAATCCAATGCCTGGTGGAAATCCTCTTTTACCAGTGGAGTTAAACCAACAATGGATTTGGCCCTCCAAGGGTCAAATCAAGCCAGCCATGAGTGAGACAACTAAATTCAGCTTTCAGGCCCTAGCTCTTGTCCTCAAGTTTGGTGAAACAGCATTATAAAAATAAGCATTTCTGAGCTGCTGGCATCTCCTGAGCTGGGCCCTGGGCTGCAGGTGGCCAAATGTGGGGTGTGACAGTCTCCTTTTCTCTAGCTTCCTCAGGAGCTTCTCTTTGCTGGTCCTGAAAATTGCCTCTGCACTGACTACGTGTTGAGTGAATCTGGGTGGTGGGCAAACAGAGCAGAGGTTGTACTGAGAGACTAAAAGAGAGATCATTCTAACAGGGTTCAGCATCTATCTGGTGTCTGTGAAGGAGAACAGAAGGAGTGGTGAAAGCACATTGTTAGAAATTGCACAGAATTTTCTTCTCTCACAGAGTAAGATGAGACAACAGGCCAAATTCTGGTCTTGGTGAAGTGTAACAACTCTGATATTTGCAGCAGGTTACTCAGAGGTAAGATGTGCAGAATGACACTTTTAATAGATTAGGAGTAACCTCTTTGATTTTATTCTGTACAGGAACAGATTTCAGCTCTATTATCTTCTATGTAAATGTCCCCACAAACACCCTTATCATTTGGGCACCCCATTAAAGAAGACACAGACCTATAATCAGCTAAAGCCATGCAAAGGCTAAAAGAGTTAGGTGAAAGGGGCCTTTGGGATCAACACAGCTGTTTACTGATGGTGGATTTCATACATATAAGTTAAACCTGGAGACAGAATACTGAGACCACTGCCACATCTCCTCAGAGGCTTGGAACTTTGGATTTTATACATAATGTTGGCTGTACAGATTGCTCCACTGTTCACTTTTACGCCCTTCAGGGGTTTTATTCTCAATCCTGTCTTTGTCCATGGACAATAGCCCACGAGTTTTATCTGAAACCTCTCTAAAACAGCAAGGATCTACTTTGGCAGACTTGATGCCCTGGGGACAGGCTATAGCTGCCTTCATGTTTTCTTTGAGTAATTTTTAGGAAGTGTCAGTGCAAGGAACAGTTTATGAGTTTGCTGACAATACAGGAGTAATAAGCATTTCTATTGACAGTTAGCCTTTTGCAGAACAGTGTTTGTCCATCACTTGGGAACCAAAATGGGCAGAGAATCCCTAGAGAATCATCAGGTGAGCATTTAGGATAAGGGGTAAATATTAGGGTTCACAATACAGGATTGAGGATGAAAAGATGGGGCTGTATATTAGGTCTGGCTGGTAGGATGCAAGCATATGGATTTGAATGGGGGCCTATAAATTAGTAGCTGTGTGAGCAGATGGATGGGGAATCAAAGGGGGGCCCTTATAGCAGGGCTATAATGGTTACGAAATCAGGTGTTGGGCACAGATAATGAGGTGGTCATCACCAGCAGTGGAGATCTGGAGAATGGGTGTTGGGCATACCTAAATTGCAAAAGTTGGGATGTGGGTGAACTGAAGTCGTCACAGGTACAGAGTTTAAGGTAAAAGGACTGAAGGTTAAGGACTAGGGAACCAAGCAATTATCCCAGCCAATCCTGAATTTGTCCATCTCAGTCTCAGCTGTCCAGAGGGCAATCAGATGGGCCCACATGAAGCCCCACACTTTCCACCACACAGCGCAGTGAGAGCGCAGCTGGGCTTGTTTTCTTTGTTTGCCAACCAGTGACATAGAAAACGTTTGTTGTCTCAGAGTGCTTTTTTTTGTCGACTGATGTATTTGGTAACTTTGTCAGATGTGACTTGTCCACACTGCTCCCCAGAGACAGGATTTGGGAAAGGAGGGGGAGGAGGAGGAGGAGGCGACGGGGTGGAGCTGGCATCCAATCCTCTCCAATACCATCATCCCATTGTAGTGCAAAACAGAAAGGAAACAAAACCCTAGAGTGAAAGAGGAGCATCAAACGTCAGAGGAACTCGTCTGCCATTCAGGTGGTGGGGAGACATGGGACTTGAAGTTTTATTTTTGTAGGGTTTTTTAATTATTATTTTGGTTTTTTTTGTTGGTTTTGTTTGCTTGGGTTTTTTAGAAAATTGGGGATTTTTTTGTTCCTTTTTACAGACCTTCATGACAAAGCATAAAAACACAGTTATATTTATATATCTATTTATATATTTCTTCATTTCGTCGGTTTGTTTGTAAATGTTGCTCCATCCTCCTGTCTGAGCTGATTGTGTGTCACAGAAATTGTGGGTGTGTGTGTGAGGTTCCTCCCAACTCTGGCCTGCAAAGTCACCACCCATGAGGTGCAGCCAACTCTGGGGGAATCCATGCTGGAAAGTGGGGATGAGGTGCACAGAGAACCCCTCATGGGGTGCAGATTGTTACTTGGTCCTTTCTTCATTGCCAGATGGGCCAGGTCTCTGTGCTGCCATCTCTGCTCTAGCCAAACTGTTCCCTCTGTCCTGGGAAACAGGGTGAGCATCACAGGTTACACACACTCAAGAGTCCACCACAGAAGAGTATATCTTTGGGGAACAGTGTTTGATGAGCGGCATTCTCCCCTGTTTCCCTGGCCCTTACCGCTCCCAGAAAGAGGTCCTGTAAGGCAGTGGTTGTCAGCTGCATTGCTTCCCAGTCCCCCTGGAGTCCTGGAAGCCGAGGGGACTTTGCATGGCTGAGCTTTACTCAGGGGTGTTGGAGGGCTCCCGCAGGGGAAGCCACTTGGCCGCAGGCTGTTCCTGGCGTGGGGGGAGCGGTTGGGGCGGAGGGCAGGGAAACGAGGGGGTCTCGGTCTCATGTGGTGAGCGCTTGGTCCGGCGCCTTCATGGTGAAGAGAAAGGAACTGGACTGTGGGGAGGAACGGAGAAGGTCTCTTCACCCTTCTCAGGGATGGAGGGAGGTGATCAGACAGGTACAATGTGGAGGCCTAAGCTGTCGCCCTGCAGTTTCATGTGGTTTCCATGGTAACTAGTGGCGGTCATAGGCAGCGGCAGCAGTGGGAGGTGCGGAGCCCCGGGATGTGGCACTATAATAATAAGGGGAACCTGAAAGTTAACACAGGAGAAGAATGGACTGGTTGAAAGGACAAACAGTAAACAAAAAAAAACCAAAAACAAAACAAAAAAACAGAAACAATCAAACTAAGAAAAGAAATAAAGGAGAACTGAAAAGAAACAGAAAGGTAGGAAGAAAGAAAAGCAAAAGAACCAAAAGAACTTGGAGACTGAGCTCCTAATGGGATTAGTGAAAGCTAACTGAGGGGCCACACTTCAGTGGATAGATGCTACTGTGGCCTTTAGATATGATGCCGCTCTACGGAAAGGAGATCCTTTTGCATCTACTGACAATCAATAAGTAAGCCCATGAGCCTTTGTGCTGGTTTTGGCTGGGGTAGAGTTAGTTTTCTTCATACTGGCTGGTAAGGGGCTGTGTTTTGGATTTGTGCTGAGCACAGGGCTGATAATACAGAGATGTTTTTGTTATTGCTGAGCAGGGCTTACACAGAGCCAAGGCCTTTTCTGCTTTTTGCACGGCCATGCTGGAGAGGAGGCTGAGGGTGCATGGGAGGTTGGGAAGAGACACAGCCGGGACAGATGAGACCTGAACTGACCAACCAGATATTCCAGATAACATCATAGTCAGTATATGAAGCAGGGGAAAGAAGGAGGAAGGGGAGATGTTTGGAGTGACACTGTTTATCTTCCCAGGTAACCATTATGCATGATGGGGCCCTGCTCTCCTGGGGATGGTTGAACACCTGCCTGCCCATGGGAAGCAGTGAATTAATTCCTTGTTTTGCTTTGCTTGTGTGTGTGGCTTTTGCTTTCCCTATTAAACTGCCTTTATCTCAACCTAGGAATTTTCTAGCTTTTATTCTTCCAATTCGCTCCCTGATTCTTCTGGTGGGGGAATGAATGAATGGCTGCGTGGGGTTTGGCTAATGCCTGGGGCTAAACCACAACAAACAATGGAGCACAAATATGCCACACCTGATCCATAGCCACAGGGAAAGTGTCAGGGCCAGATGTTCTGAGTGTACCTGACAAAGTATAATGGGTAACTTTTAAAACCAGGATGGGAGAAATGAAACAAAATTACAAGATTTTACTACTTGGGATTTGGGTCACATTTGGCATGAAAGCTCTTTAGATGGTTATTGAATGTGTGTTAAATAGTGATTGATTATTAAGATCACATTTACTGAAGTTTAACAGCACTGGAATAAAATGTGCATCTATTATCCAGTTGTTAAACCTCAGTAAATACATAGGTAATAATCACAACTGATTTATTTTACATATAATAAATCTCTTCCTATTCCCCTGCAAAGAAATGTTGTATTAGAAGCTAAAGTCTTGTAGGACTTTTTTTCCCCCGTGAAAAAAACCCTGACTATTTCTGAGCATATTAGTCACTGGAGATGGATATATATCCCTGCAAGAGGACTCTACTGCCTGTTATAAATCTTGTGATGCAGCCCGTCTCCCACTCTGGACATTATTCCGACTGGTCCAACAGGACAAAATTCTGTGGGATTTATAGATTCCCCAGGAACTGACTCTGGATTTAGCTTGGGAGAGAACTGAAACCTCATGTGAATTTGTAACCAGGCCTTGAAAGGATGCTGGTTGTGGCCTAAGACTAGCAGAACCTAAATTTAACTTTTGATATAATCTGGAATAAACTGTGGATGCAGCCCATGGAGAAGCCGGAGATGAACTGGAGTTCTGAACTGTCTCTTGAAAGAGGAATTGGCTTCAGAACTGATACAAAACATTCATGAGTTATATACCCATTTCAAACCGGACTGTAAAGTGAGGAAAAAGGCCTCTCACCTGCCCAAATACTTGAAAACCCTCTTCAGAAACAAACAAACAAACAAAAAAACAAAGAAAAGAAAACAAAGAGACAAACAGAAGGAGCGCGAGGCTGGGGGTGTGCTGTGGGAAAGAGGTACTCACTTAGTAATGCAGGGTTGCTGAACCGCCAGGCCTCGTTGTAGGTCGTGTACTGAGGGTGGCTGTAGGGGTTCCCTGAGAATTCGCTCCCTGGAAGAAACCAAGAAAGGTGTGAAATATAGTTAAGAATAAAGATTTACATCTGCTGTTCCATCAGACCAATGTTCATACTGAATCCGTTTGCCAGCAGGAAAACGAGTGTATGTAGCCTCTTTGTCCAGCTGGTACTCTGCTCTTAAGTCACTGCAGTGCAAAGTTTCAAAGGTTCAGTGCAAAGTTGCTTACCCATACCATTAATCATCACAAGATTGACCTCTTCACAATCAAGAAATCAGTTCAAATTCAATAATACAAATAAATCATTCAAGCGGCTTTTTAAAGTTATTTTTCATTCCCTTCTGCTTCCAATTCTCAGGCTGTGGTAGGACTGCATATGCAAGCTTTTTATGCACTTAATTATCAGCTTTCCTATGAATAACATCTAAGGTTCTCCAGTAGTGTCAAAACATCAGGCATGGAAGGTTGATGGGACAAGCTCACAAGAAACTCTTTGGAACTAGCAGTGCTGTTGATGGCAATATGTAATGCTAAGTTTAGTTATTAGGGTACTGAGGGTGATGGCATATTTGTGGAGAAGAGTATCATTCATTTTTGGAAATGTTCTGAGTAGGGTGTGCTTAAATATAAAACAAAATGGAAAACACATGAATCACTTTCTTTCTTACTCTGGATGATGGTATTAGTTGGAAAAGTTATTCATACATGATTAACCTCTCTTTTATGCTTAGTCAGTGAGTTATAGAGAAAATTTGCTGCATTCTAGCTCTGGAAAATTATTTTCACTTATTAGCACTTCTTCAATTTTTTCAAATATTAGCACTTTAGGTACTGTGCTGAATCTGAAAGACAAGTCGTGCTACAGCTCCCCTTTTCACATTAGTAAAATGGGCCCAAACCAAAATACTTCCAAGATTTGTGATCTAGTAAGACTCTGAACCAAGATCTGAATGGTGTAGAGTCCTGTAAAACATTCAGTTTTATTGTACAGAAGGAGCTGAGTCTCCCTGTTTCTTAGAAGGCTGTGCAGGGTATTTGGTTACTGAAGGGGTATGGTGCTGCATTCAAAATAAATAAACAAATCTCCCCAGACTTAAGCATGTATCATTCTATTACTGAATATCATGGCATGATCTGATCATAAGCTCAATTTAATGTAGTAACAAAAGACTGTGGACAATTAATGCCATCTGAAAGGCCTTATGTGCTTAAAAGGCAGAGTAGTGTAGGTATTAGTTTCTGGTCTGCCCTATGGCAGAGGTGGAATTGTTGGAACAGAAGTGTTTGAAAACACCTGGCAGCTCCTGCTAGATACCATGGAACAGGAAAAGAAGGTAATGCAAGATGGGATGGATGCCTGTGATACAATTACCAAAGACTGTCAATTAATTATGGCATAATCTCTGCAAATCTCCTCTCACTGGAGTGTTAAAGCCAAAACCACGGATTCTCAGATGGCAGAAATGAAGTCTGTTCAAGTTAGGGGATTTGTACTGCTTTAAACTTGAGGAGAATCTTTCCAGCAAGGTTTTTTAAAGGTACTCAGGGTGATAACCCAAGTAGTCAGTGCAAAAATGAGTATGAATCAAACCAAATCATCATCCAAAGGTATTTTAGTCACAGTAGCTTTTAGTTTCAGCATAAAACCTCATTTTCTGTGAGAGATTTTGCTAACTGCTGTTTTAATGATGATAACTCAGCATAATTCCATAGCTAGAAACGTCCTGCATGGAAAATCTTGACAACCAGCTGGGAAGGAATAGGTGAAACCTTCTAAGATGACCATGCAATGCACAGTCCAGATTCTTCTCTACTGAACTGACTTCTCTGTGGAATATGCTGGAAGGAGTTTGCCTCCCAAAGAATGAGAAAAAAACTTATCCACATAAGAATTTCTGCTTTTGAAGTGCTTCATATAACATCACTTCACTGTATGGAGAGAAATTGTTCTGATATTTCAACACTTCTCTCTCACCCTCTCTTGAGCTGACACCCTAAACTGTTTATAGTGTTCTTAAAGCACGGGTTAAGCACAGGAGAAAGAGCTACGGCTATGGAGCACTGGGGAGGAGGGAGGGCAGCCACTGGAAACAGTGTTTATTGACAGGAGTGAAAGCATGCATGCAGCAGGATAATGAGCTTTTGAGCTCAACTGTGACCAAGAGGAACTGAGCTATCGCCTTCCCCGATCACTAATGAAACAAGTGTAATTTCCTCATCAGCATTGGATTCTGTTTAACGACTCCCTGCCGCTGCCATCCCTGGCCCTCTGCAGGCTCTGCACTGCTCTGTGTACACTGCAGTTCCTTCAGTGGATGCTCACTTCACTAAAACAGTTTGCAGAAACCTGATGTCCTTTCTGGGAAAGAGGAAGAATTGAGACAGGGATCAAAGGAGAGACGTTTCCTTTGTAGGAAACTTCTCTCAGATATGCAGGTTAAGTGTAGCCCCATACCTGAATCATCTTTCTGTGAGTGACTAACCCCTGCTCAGGACCTCTGGCTTTCATCCATGTTTACAGCCTGGGACCTGAAGTTACAGGAAGGGTAAATGCAGGATATGTATCTTGTCATGTTATCTGCATAAACCTAAGAGACATTTGCATTTGCTGGCCTTGTTGCCTAAATGTAGTGCTACAGGAGACAAGCTCTTCTCTAGACTATGCAAGTAGAAGTCTAGTGAAAGGTTGTCATGGGTAGAACATAGCAGCTTTGATTAGCACTGGTTAAACAATCTTCTCAGAAACAGTTTTCCACTGGAAAATGCTGTCTCATTGAAATGGAAATGTTTTGCTTGAGCTTGTCAGCTTCAATTGAGTTTTGGAAAGAAAAGTTCTGAAATTATTGCAAATTGAAACAAAGTATTATGTTTCAACTTTTCTTGTTTTGTTTTATTTTGTCTTTCTCATATCATTTAGTTTCCTTTCAATTCTTTCATTATTTTAATATGTCTTGACATCTAGTACATGTTGATGTTATTGAAATGTTTCATCCTGATGTTTGCAAATTGAACTGTTCCAAGATTCTGACTCCTCATACCAATGCAAGATGAAAGCAAATATCAAGGAATCAGAATTTTGCATGGATTAGAAATCTGGTTTCTGAACGGCTGTGTGTTTAGCTCTGCACCTTTGTTTATAGAAGACAGAGCCTCTTTGTCATAGTTGCTCACATCTGAACAATAGGTTCATTTGCATGCTGGTATGTTTCTTAAAGATACTTTCTAAGTAGTCATCTTGCCAGCTCCTTGTTTCTAGTGTAGTTAGAGCACTGGCCCCTGAACTTTCTTGGCCTGAGGGCACATAACAAACCCTTGGCACCATTGCATTTGATTGTTCAAACTGGACTCCTAACAGAGGTTGCAAGTCAGCACAAAGGTTTGATCTCAGGAGGCCTATATTCTGTGCAATCTGTGCTCAGGGAATCTTTACTAACACTATTTCTTGGCATCTGCATTTAAATCTTATTGGTTTAGTCGTCTAATACAGAAACGATAAGGCATGAAGTGAGCCTCACAGGTGGCAGGTTCGGAACAAATACGGGAGATAGTTTTCACAAAAGATTTATTTAAGCTACGGAACTTCTTGCCATAGGTTTCTATGCATGTTAAAGGCTTATATTGGTTCAGAAGACATGTTTTACATTTGTGGAGGGAAAACCTATCAAGGGTTTAATATTGAATAGAAAGATACTAAATCTGGCTTTAGAAAGTCTCTTAGCTGCAGTGTGGAGGCTGGGAGATCTTCCGAGAAAGTACCAATACACGCTTGCTCTACTCTTACTCCCTTCCTCATACTTCCCCTGTTGGCCCCTGACACAGAGTAGTGGCTGCAGAGATCTGCAGTGTGACCCATTAAAACCAAGTCTTCTGTTTCTTCCCAGGAAGCCTCTTTATCTCCATCTTGTTGGCTTCAGTCACATTAGAAGAAAGGAAGAGAAGGGCTTCCTGGCTGGGTCTGATCAGTGGGGTATGACTGAAACAGCCAGAACCTGATGCTCTGTTGAAAAATACAGTAACTACTGTGGGATGCCCAAGTAGGCCACTGGAAAAACTTCCTCTGATTGAATGTTGACATCAGATTTAATGTAAAGATATCCATTTGACTGGAATAATTTTTTTAACTTCGAATTATAACTTAACTTTTTTCTGTATAATTCTGTTCCTTTTCTTTTGGGGAATATTTCTGGGGGGGTTTTTTTGGGACTGTCTTATAGATAAGCAACCTCCACATCAAGGAGCTGAAATATCCTATTCTTGGATAAGTGACCCCTGATAATAGTGGTCTTAAAAATTTTGTCCCAGTTCACAGGTCAGTATTGTCCTTGTGATGAGGACATTAAACATACATAGCAATCGCTGAACAGTTTCTACTCAAAGAGCCAGCTATTTTGATATTATTAATAATTTCTGTATGCTGTGGCTTCCTGGAAGTTTTGACTGTTAACTGATCTAAATATTGTCAACTGAATATACCTACTGTTACTGGGAGGAGTTGTGCGTGTGGGTGTTAATTGATTTTATATTGTCTTAGTGCTTCTCTGATTCTGGAGCCAAACCATCTCCCTGAATAATTTAGTGTAGGACATGCCCTAAAATTTGGCCACTGGAACAGGTTGCCCAGAGTAATTGTGGATACGCAATCCCGGAAAGTTTTCAAGGTCATGCTGGATGGGGCTTTGCACAACCTTTAAAGATGTCCCTGCCCATGACAGGGGAGTTGGAACTAGGTGACCTTTAAGGTCCCTTTCAACTCAAGCCATTCTATGATTTGTCACTCACAGATGTTAAGATTTTGACCTGAAAACATTTCCTATCAGGTATATTTTCACTGTCCTCACTGAAGTTAATGCTCATTTAGCTGGCTGTTCCGAGGTCTGGATGAGGGTTAAGTTAGGCTTTCCACTCGTAAGCCCTGGCAAATCATATGATAGTAATTTAAGAGCTTTCTGTCCTCAACCTTTTTCTGCTTTGGTTCTGGACTCATCCCTTCAGAAGCAGAGGTTGCAGAATGAGCTGTGTACCTGCCCTGTAACCATCACGACTCACTACCATGGGCCATAACAAGCAGAAATCAGTGGCAGATGAGTTCTGAGCTACCGGGTCTGAGAAAAGAAGATCCTGCCTCTTCATTTATCCACTGGGGACGACTGTCATCAGAGGAGAGTGGGTAATAAAGCCTGAGGTAATAAACTCTTCAATTGTCCTAGAGTAAATGGTCCTCTCTTCTTCTGAAAGAGTGGGAGAATCCATATGCTGAGATAAGGTATTTCTCCAAAGCATTGGGTAGCAAAGAAACAGTCTGTCTTTGGATGTAGGAGTAGGTTGATAGTTTCTTGGACTGGAGGCACTATTTTACAAACAGGAGGTGGGTAAGTAGTCGGTTGTTAGAAGTGAATCGTTAGTTTCTCCTAAAATGCTGTTAATCATTGCTGAGTTCTTAGCAAGTTTAGGCTATATAGATAGTAGGTCTTCAAATACTGCAGGTATTAAATTACCATTGATAATTTTCAGCTTGATGCCATGGCTTTAGATGTAAGGTGAGTTGTTACCCTAAATTAGTGGATAGGTGAGTATCTTGAGCCATGAGCAGTACATAATAATCTGCATGGGTCATTGGAAAATAATTACATTAGTTAATGAATACTAGGGTTAATTAATTACCAATTAATTGCCACAGGTTATAGCTAGCTAGCTACCCATAGCAGCAGTGAATCAGTTACTAGGGGGAAAGAGATACATTACACAAAGGGTTGTTAGCTACATTGGTTATAGGCACCTGATGGTTTCTTTATGAAAAGAATAGCACTTCATGTCAGCAAAGCAATAACCAAGCCAGCTGTGAAAGCCCTTACAATGCTGGTAACTGTTCAAACATGTGCACCATTACTGAGGGTTGGCACTGACTTACCAGGAACCATTCCTGCAAGAGTTGATGTTGGGTAGCTGCCTTGTCCAGTTGGGGGAACATGGGGTGGGTAGCCAGGCAAGGTGGTGCTTGCCATATCACGACCTGGAAAGGGAGAGAACCAGGACAGGTGATCAATATGGATAAGGTCTTTAAATATGGATTTGGTATCACCTTTGTCCCACTGTCACACAACTTGATAGGCAACTACTGTGCCCCCTTCTCTTCTGTGAGTTCTGTCCACCCACTGAAAATTCTGGGTGAAGATTGGGGCACTTTTGATCTTGCACAGTAAGGATGGATCTTAAAACTTAGCTTTGATGAGGCTCAAAAGAATTTGGTTTGTTTCATGGTAGATTTTTGATCTATTTGAACTAAATCAAAATGGCCCTGATCTGCACAGAGAATGGCAGCATATTCATTGCCAGAGTAGCTGAGGTCCCATCTATATGCAGTGGTTGCAGTTCCAAAACCGTGGTGATGTTGCTTTAGGGCGTGATCAGTGTGCAAGGCACTGGGAAGCGATCCAAGAGTTTTCTGTGGCTGTCTCTCTTCCCACCTTTGCCATTCACCTGCTGATGGTTTTAAAAAAGTCACTTTACCTCTCTGTGCTTCTTTTTATGCTGCAAACTCTTTGGTGCAAGGGCACACTTTTATTTGCACAGTGCTTAGCATTGAGACCAATACTGGTTGGACTCCTTCCAGGTGCTGGTGTACTATATATAATAATAGGATCATGCAAATTAGTTTGAGTCTCACTTCTTTTTTATACAAGTTTTTGTTTATAATACTTAAAGTTGTGATTTCTTTTCACCACCAGAGTAGTAGAGAAGGGCGTGGACTGGGTGAATGATTGTAGTTTATTTTTCCTCTCTTAGGAAGTGCAGCTGGGGGCTTCTTGGTTGATGCCAGAGGCATTTCCTCATTTGGACTGGTTAGCCTGAAAATGGGCCAGCCAGAAGAGCATTTGCTGTTAGCGCTTATTGCATTTAAATGAACTAAAATAATCTCAGAAGCTGCTGGGACTTTCAAGCCAAAGCAAAACAAAACAAACAAAGAAAAACAAAACAAAACAAAAAGCTAAATAAATTAAGATAATCTTTCCCCCACAGCTGCTGAGAGATTTACAGCTCAACCTCCAACACTGCCTCAACTCCAACACTGAGATGTCAGCCTGTTTCCGGCATCCAAAGCCTTTCACATTCCCTGCGTGAGCTATAGCTCACCAAGAAGTTTGTGCCATTTGTTGTTCTTCTGTTAAATTTTGTCTCTCCTGTCTGTTCTAAGTGGAGGGCAAGAGTCTGATTCGCCTGTAGGAGTGACAGGTTAAGTATAGCCCATTAACACCACTGGAGTCACTGGAACCATGCTGGGATATGCCAGTGAAAGAAGCAGCAGCATTGGTTTAGCTCTACTACCTGCAGAATGATAACTGATAAAAGCAGGCCCTGGAACAAGCATGAACCTTGGCTGGGGAATCAGAAATAATTAACAGTTACAAGGCAAAGCAAAAACTAATAAGCATGGAACATTAACCTGAAGGGAGGAAGTTTCTCTGGGATGAGGTAGGATAAACCAGTGTCATTGCTTTCACAGGTCTTGACTAAAGATTACTGAGGTGATTTACTCAAGAAAACAGAAATGCAAGTTCATTCTTTCACCCTGAAGAGGTTCCTGATCAGTGGCTGATGTTCCTAGCTAACGTCCTCTTAGACAACAGCTGAGCCATTTTCCAGCCACTCCCCAATACTGATAAAAATAAATACATAATGTATCAGGGATTAATATTCTACACTCTTTTTCTCTTTTATCACCATCATTTCTTCAGTGATTTGTAGCTGTATGTTAAGCAGTATGAATAACACCTAGTAGATGTAGTTATTTTTTTTTCTCACTTTGGTTTAAGGAAAGAAATTTTTATGCTTAAAATTCTTGTTCTTTTAGTTTCATTTATTGACTAGAAATAACAAGTGATGAATGAGAAAACAGTGTCACTGAAAAGTTAGAGATAACATTATGTAGCTGCAGGCAAAATTAATTCATTTTGACACTTCCATTCAGGTGGGAATACATATACACTCACTCTGCTACTTGATGTGTGCACATATGCCCCTGTGTTTTTATTCAGACATGAGCGCACAGAGGTTGATGTTCAAAACTGAGCATGGAAAATTTGTTGGGAAGTGATCATCTGTCAAAATCCCAGTCTTGAAAAAGAAGATAACAAACAAGTACTGTATCAGTAACAACAGTAAGAGTCTCACAGAGAAACTCTTAAAATGCTGTTACATACAAACAGGCCCCTTCTATAACCTCCTCTCATTACAAACAGGTAGACAGGATTATTAAATTCTTGTATGGCAGGGCTATGGCAAAGCTAGCTCATAACATGCTTCCAGCTCCAGCCATTCTTCCTCCTGCAAGAACCTTCTGAATGAGGAACAGCACCTGAATCACTGTGACATTGTTTGTGCTTTTAAACGCTTTGTACCATGTCTAGTTCCCTGTAAGAGTCGTAAGGCATGTGCCTCTCAAGAAACACAGTGCCTTCTAGGCTAGAGGATGTCATATATGACGGTATCCCCAGATATCTGTAATGCTGGAGAGAGTCAGGAGACTTGGCTTAGGAAGTGCCCAGAACTCAGAGGCTCTTACTGCCTGCAGTAAGGTAGGACTAAGATGGTGTTATGAACACAAGTCTTCTCTGCTGTTACTTGCTGTTTTCCTACATGGAGATTTAGAAATGGAAATCCCACATGACAAGACAAAGGAAGGATTTTAAGTCAAAAGAGAAAAATAATACAGGAACATGAAGGAGGTGGAGGTAAGATATGTTTCTTGAGTATTAGGAACTGTAGTCTGCACTAAGACTTGTCTGTTCTGAAAAAGCCCAGATTACATCCTTTGAAAAATGGTCAGTGGTCACCTAAGATGATACCCACTATTTCACCCAAGTCACCCCTGAGATTCTGCAGCAATGTTGCTCCAGTCACCTTGCTCAGGAGTTTCCCTTAGTAGCGACCTGAAACTTCCTCCCCATCTTCCCCTCCTACCTGCTGCTCATAAGTGCTGCTGTCTTCTGCAGCCTATTTCTTCACTTCTGCTCTTCCCTTAAAGGCCACCTACCTCAGCTCTGTATTCCTTCGGCTGTAAAACACAGTCTCTCGCATGTCCTTCCTGCTCTTGACATTTAGACATGATGCTGGGTTTCTTAACTGCTTGGTCTGCTGTGTGAAGGCACCAGCTCACATTGAGACTCCCAAACCAAGTGACTCAAATACTCTCCACAGTGTAGCTATGGCAGTGCTCACCAAGTGCCTGTGTCTGTCTGACTTAGTAGCTGCAACCCATGCTGAACAACCCAGGCAGGCCTGGAGCTGGCTGGGATCTTCATGCTGCTATCATCTGCCTTAGGCTAGCACACAGTATGCTGCACCTGCAGTACTCAGGGACATGATGGCTATTGAGGCAACATAGGATTTTGCTGTATGCATGTTTCTATACTAAGTCCCAAGCCCAATCCAGCTGGGACACACCCAGTCACTTCTAGGTAGTTACAGCTTCTTTTCCCATTTTATCCTAAAAATGAAGGACAGGCATGAAAACTCTCTGATTCTTCATGGAGCTGAAAACATATGCTGCATACACAGACCTAGAACATGGTTGCTCTGGTTCCCACTTGCACTCAAAGAGCTTGCAGCATTTACTGGCCTCCCCATCAGACGAAACTGAACCCCTTGCCTACAGCATCCCCACTCAGTTTGTGGCCAAGACCGGTTACCTGCTATCAGAGGCTGGCTGCTGGACTGCCCAAAGTGGGCACCATGATGAAGGAAGGCACTGTAGCAAGGCGTGGACGCATCATCTGAAAGGGCCATGTGGAAGGGCTGAAGATCAGCCTGCCCAGAGCCGACCGGCGTGGTGGGGGTGAAAGGGGTGAGAGAGGCTCCATGAGGCTCTTGCTTTATACTGAGGGGAGAGGAGAGGTTTTCTGTGGTAGGGTAAGGGATGGACACAGACAAAGGGAACAGGGGAAGGAAGAGGAGGGTGGGGAAGGGAGGAGAGGAAGAACAAAATGGGTAAATGAAAATGGAGTGGTTAAAATCTACAGGGAAATTAATTTTAAAACAAAAACAAAAATAAAAAGGCTAGGAGTAGATCCGAGGAGCCAGTGCTGAGACAACAGCAGTAAATGTGCCTGGGGGCTAGGCTCGGACGGCAGGAATGCCTCTGCAGGGCAGCAGGAGATGAGGGGAATGTAGTGCAGTGGCAGAGGGGATGAATGAGAGGCAGGAAGAGGAGAGGTGAGGGAGAGAACATGCAGGAGAGGGGAGGACAGGAAGAAGCATAGGATTGGGAAGAAGAATGCTCTGAAGCTTTTGTGCTCCCTTTCCTGCTGCTTTTTCTTGCTGGCCAAGGGCATATGAAGATGCTACACTTACACTTAGTTTCGCCCAAGGAATTACTCCACTTTTTTCTCTTCAAACCCAAGGTAACCTTCCTCAGGAGAGCAGCCTTGCTATAAGCATCTATTAAACAGATTGCTGGGTGTAATGGCCAAAGCTTCTCAAGCCAAATTTCATAAATGCTTGAGAAAAATGGTATGTCTGGAGTTTGAGGAGGTTAAAATACAAATGGGACTGTGCAATTAATAGGTGGATAGACAGATGGATCAATCAATTGATCTTTTTCACAGTGGTACATTTTGGAGATTTAACCATAAAAGCAATCAGGACTGACTCTGATTGTCCCAGAGTATAGTTTTGCCCGATAGATACCTTGACAGAGAGACATAATGGAAGAGAGGAAATGTAGGGGACTTATAAAAGGTCTAATTTTCATTGTTGTTTGCATTGGACCTCAATTTCTGAGGTACAGACTTTCACAAGCACAATAGATTCAGCTTTGCAACTGCTTCTAACTTGGCTGCCAAGAAGGATGTTTGGGAATTGGAGAACTCTGTGACTTAAAGCATGGGTGTTCCAGAACACCCACTGTAGTTGGGTCAGCAGCAATAGAGTCCTGTATTTGGACACCTGAAAGCAAAGCATGGATGATGTGATCAGATCCAATCCAAATTATCTGGCAAACCATCCATCCTCGGGTAAACAAATTCAAGCCAATAAATGAAAGCCATCTCTCTGCTGTGATGGCAACTATTGCCAATGGCCTATGAAATAAGTTAGTTCTGGTGGTTTTGATTTATACAGAGAAATAGAAATATGACATATAATTAGGTCATAAATCTGACTTCATTAATGTAGAACTGGCTTAATTAACTTTAGGCACCTTGTTGCGAGGCTGTAGTGCTCACCTAGACAATAAAGGGCTGGGCAATTTCTCTCAGTGAATGCTGTTTATCCTGAGATATTTGTTTCCTAAAGATTTGCTACCTGGCTAAAATTATAGTTTGCTATCTGCATTCTTCTCCAAGTACTTCTAACATGGATGGCCAGCACGGGTCTCTGATCACCAAGACTTCTTTGCAGCAAAGACCATATGCTCATGTTTCAATTAATTGGGAAGAATCAGTCCTGGCCAAAAGGGATACAGTTCCTCAAGTCTCTGTATGCTAAGTGAGGATTGTAATTTCTTTTCCCTTTTTTGCTAGGAAGCTCTGTTTGGCAAGGACCTGTTGTGGAGGATATGGGGAACAGAAGTTGGAGTATCTGGATTTTGTTGTACAGTTAATTAAAGTCCCCAGAGTAGGCAGCACATCAGCACCCAGCTTCTGCTTTTTACAACCATACACTGTCCTACTATCCCACTAGTGAGACTTCCTATGCCAGAGCCAGTCTGTAGATTGAGAACCCCCCAAGCTATTTTTCTTCTGCATCCTCTGTCATCAGATGGCAAGGAGTGCACAGATTTACTTTCAGACCAAACAGGCAGAGTCATCACCAGCATTCTGGGAGGGCTTGAAGCCTTTATCCAAATAATGTTGATACAAGACAATTTGGATGGAGAGACCTATCTGCAGGCAGAGGGCCAAAAGTTCCCTGCGCTTTCACAGGCTGCAAGTGAAGTGATATTTTGCAAGGAAGCCATTTGACAGTGATATGTAAATACAGTAGGGACACTTTGGTCCTGGGCATTTTCCATACTCCTTTTTCAGCTCTCTTTATTATACGAGAGACAGCAGGTGTGGGGAGCTGCTGAGGAGGAAAGGGCAGAGAATAAGGTGAACATGGAAGCGTGGGTGGGCAGAAGCAAGAGGTGCTATGGGCAGGGGTTAATCCTGTTTGCACAGCCCCCAGGCACGTTGGGTTTCTTAGTCCCTCCCCTGCTTTATTTCTCTTTTAAAGCATGGAATTTTCAGCTATAATCCTTCCTAAACCGCAGCATTTTTCAGGCGCTCTGTGTAAGTGAAACCATAATCTCTGGTAAAACAGACCGCTTAAGCTGCTGTAGCATTAGGCCAATCTGATCCAGCCCCTGGATTTCCGCTCTACCCAGCCACCACAGAGAGGATTTCAGCCTGAAAGACTGTGTAAAGCCCTTGCAGTGGGAACAGCAGTGCTAGGTCTTGCCTTGCAAAGCTGGGAAGGGTTAAGGGACCAGGAGCTATTTGTCCCGGTGTTGTGAGGCTGTTAAAACCCCTGTCAGACTCACAGTGGAGGTGAGCCCAGCCCTCTCTTGAACACATCAAGGCTTATGAAGAAAAATTCCTTGCACCTTCCAGAGTCATCGCCACTTACTCAGTGTGTGGGGGGATAAAGAAGTCAACAGTAACATGGCAAAGAGACTTGAACACAATAATGCTAAACACTCTTCTCTCTAAGAATAGTGGAAAGGAGGCGAGGATAAGGTCAGACAGCGAATAATTGCATGACCAAAACTCAGACTTTTATGTGTCTATTTATCTGTCTATCTTTCCCTCTACACTCTGCAACTGCACAGACATAATTTATGTCCCATGTATCTTTACTGATGGATGGCATTTACCATTTTTTACTCCTTTGTTGTCCAACTCTCCGCTGACTAAAAGCACCTGAATTCTGTCTCTGGTATAACTCCTGCCACTGCTATGCTGGAATAATTGCCCCAGCAGTGAATTATA
Source organism: Falcunculus frontatus (assembly GCA_013398115.1). Lineage (NCBI taxonomy): Eukaryota > Metazoa > Chordata > Aves > Passeriformes > Falcunculus > Falcunculus frontatus. The sequence goes on along the minus strand of VZRV01010982.1, from coordinate 71,719 downwards.
GCTCCAAAGCATGTCACTGTATACAAAATCAATTGATTGATCTATCTATCCACCTGTGAATGGCACAGTCCTATTTTTCATTTTAACCACCTTAAACTTCAGCTGCATCTTTTATGTTTTCAATTTTGATTTTTCCCATTCTCTAATTCTTTCATATTTATGATGGAGAACTTGCCCCTGCCTATCCCGAGTCCTGCTACTGCCAGCAAGCTGTGGAGCAGTGCCATATTGGCTTGTGTGTGTTGTGTTGGGAGTGTTCCTCACTAAGACTCCTTCAGCAAATGCCAAGGTATGTCTTGCTCCTGAGGCTGGAATACCTGTAATCAAATGGGGGGGAAGTGGAATGAGTTTGCAACCCCTTTCCGAAGCAGCAGAAATCTATTCCTGCCCCAGTCTCCTTTCTTCTTCTAAAAGGCAAACAGTATCCTTGTTTGTAGGTGACAAAAAAAATATTACCCACTGTCATGGTGGGGGAAACTTGAAAGTCAGCAGGGTGGGGATGTAGCTGGAAACACAGCAGAGGACATTTTGTGCAAGACCTACTCCTCTCTTTCTGACTGTACGTGCTTGAGTTATGGTTGTTTTTCTTCCGTTCTAACCCTCTCCTCTGTTATTTTGGCAGAGAGCAAGAACTGGTGATGTCTAGCCTAAATTCCCACTGCAAATGAAGGGATTTTGGCCAGACAGAGTGAGAGGAAGATTCACAGCTTTGGGTTCCTATGGAGACTCATCTTAGCTTTTATCATGTTCTCTCGTGCTGAAGGGAAGTGGGGGGGGGAGGTTGCAGGACGAGATAAGCTGCTTGTTTTTCATTGCTGGCTTCCTGGAGGATAAGCTATCTGCATCCAGTGCTCCTTTTCTTTACAGTACACAAAGAATACCAAGATGGCACATCCATGCACGAGGGATAGCTTTTACACACCCATTCAACACTGCTTACCATGTTGGCAGTGTTTCCTGTTCTTCGTCTTTTCCTAAGGTCTCTATCAAATATTTGTATGACCCCAGTGCCCCACCCTTTAGAACACATATCCTTACAGCATTGCTTAGGGATCACTCTTTTATCTGTGAGGAACTGAGCCCAGAGAAGAATACTCAAGTTCGTGCAGGAACCCTGTGCCAAAGCTGAATCTTATCTCAGGTGTTTTGAATTCTATCCTTGTACCCACCTCTGAAACATCTTTTTCTGTATTTGTGTTCTCTATTCCTTCGAAAAGTTCCGTTGTGTTAAACAGAATGGGACTAGGTCCTCAGAACTCATGGGCTGCTGAGTTTACACTATAGGCTGTGGAGTCACATCACTTTCTCCCATGCGAGAATCTTGCCTCCAGTTCCAAAAGCCGTACAAAAGACCAGACAGGACTGACACAGCACATTGTTTACTTTTGCTTACTGTCATGTCAGAAGAACCACTTTTTCTGTTCTTAGTTTCCTAGGTTTTCTGTTGCGAGAGCATTTTGTAAGTTGCCCTGAAAATAAAGACTGTCTTCCCTTCTCTGATCATAACAGACCTTTGCTAGAAGAACTTAAAAGTGTGCTAAAATTAACCTGCTTCTCATTATACCTTTCTTGTTTTCCTTCTGAATGGAGAGTGAGCCTTGTGTGTTCAGGTTTATTTTCTGTTTCTGCACACATTAATCCCTATTCTTAGCCCATTACATTGTTGAGTACATGTTTAAAGAATCAATCTTGGATTGCTTTCCCCTAAGAGTCAAAGCTGTTGTGGCATCACATCCCATGTCAAATTTTGTAATCTATTTGCCCTATTTTTTTTTCATTAAACTGAATGTTATAAATCTAGATTTTGTGTCTGATCTGATCAACTGATGCTTTCCACATAAATTGACCTGCTAACTCTGTATGTTACTTTGTAGAGAAAATTTTATGGTCTTCATATAGAGTAAACCAGGGAGCTTCTAGTAGACCTGTGATCTGGACTTACTCTTTGAAGCTGCTTGAGTACTGATTAATCACTTGAGAACTCCACTGAAGTCTATTTCTTGTGGCTCTCAGTACATTTGTTTAAAGATGGAGCTGAAGAAGGAAGATATGCTTTAAAGTCCTGGGTGGAGGGGAGAAAGGTGCGTGTGCAACTTGTGCACTTGGCAAACAGAGAAGTTCTGTGGAGTTTATACTGTCCCTTTTCTTGACATTGGATTTGGCAAGTTCTGCCTGTCTTGAAAGGTAACGTGCTTATTCCTTGTTGGTTTGGGACTTGAATGTTACCTCTTAAACAAGATGCTTTTGAAATGTATACTGGGCAGTGCAATTAGAACCTGTTAGTTTTTCATGCAGTCCTCATTATAGGTAATTCCAAGGTTTCATCAAGGTATTTTATCAATCACAAGATAGGAAAGATCTTCCTTGGTAGCCCACAGCAGTCCTAAACTTAAAAAAATGGGACAAAGATTACTCTAAGCTCTCCATTTCTCTGAAAGATTGCAGAGGGCAATTTTGGTTGTACAAGAAGTGGGCCTGATTAAATCCAGTCCAGCTGATGGACATCAAAAGTTATTAATGTCTGCTTAACTCAGGTATAAAGCACAGTCTTTGCTACACTGGGCAAATATCTATATCATAAGGATTTTTATCAAAGTTGTACTTACTGGATCCTTCATTTAACCTCAGAAGAAAAGGCAAAACTTGAATTTCTGGAAAGACAATATAATACAATTATTTTCTCTAAAACAAGTCCCCTTTTGTCCAGCACCATAGAGTGTGGCAGCTTGCAGTGCTGTCCTCTTGCTGAAGAAAATCGGACTGGGAATGCCAATTCACTGCCATTGTCATTATATGACATTATTGTCACTCACTGCTATTGTTCACTTAAATGCTAATCTAAGGAAGGCAAAGATATTATTTCTTTTTGGCCCATCCATTTCGGTGTTCTTCAGTTGACTATGCCTTTAAAGCCCACCAGCTGCTTTCTTCAGCATCCCAAAGTTACTGTCAGTGAAAATTCCACTGAATGCATATAAATAGTTTAAGTAATTCCTTCCCTTCCACCCCCCATTCCTGTCTGTTCCAGGGATCATTCATCTGACCATCTATCACTTTCAGCCATTTGGTCCCAGAGAAGAATAGTAACACCTTTTGCTTTTACAAATTCCTTGACTAGATAAGAAGATATTATCTCTTCTTAAGGAGGGGAAACAGTTGATTAAACTTGGAGGTCCTGTGGACCTCTGCTTTTGCCATTTCCTCCTCTTAAATATGAGAGGCTTGCTCACAGAAAATACTGCCTTCATTTTAGTGAGGAAGGACAGTAAGAATCTTGTAGCAGTTGCATGAATGATTATCATATTCCATTCTCACGGCATTGGAGCATCCAGAGATGTGTCCAAGAGGCTGTTTGACTGCTGGTGTCTGCAGCCATGCTGCTGTGCTGCTGAGCAGGGTCAGCGTCTGTGGGATCTGCCATCACCAAAGCCAGCTTGGGACCCCCAGAAGTTTGCTAAAGAGGTTTTCTTAAGTCAGCTTAGTCGAGCCCTGGCCAGGGCCGTTGCTCACTGGTATCAGAGGCTAAAGTAGATGAGTAAGACTGGAATTTTTCACCAGTACAAACAAGGAAAAGGGGAAGGAAATGCTTCCCCTCTCACTGTAACATTTTAAGTACAACTGAATGTAATGGTCAGTTTTAGTCATGATTTAAAACAGCAAGCTGGATCAACTTGTTCTACATTTCCACTGTGAGGCTGTTTTCTACAAGCTTGAATTTTATGGGAGGTAACAAATATTTTGACAAATACAAAATTTACCCTAAACATCGTTATTTCAGTTTTTGCTAAGTAGATGAACTGCATCATGTGCACATTTATTTAAGTAATTATGTTGTTTAATATAATTTGTCTTCACATATTATTACGTGGGCAAATAGTGAATGATGAGTCCATATTATTATTTTATTAGATTATTAACTTTTTACTTGTTATCTGTGTCAAGTTATATTTGGATGGAAATTAGAATTAAATTAAAAACAGTATTTGTAATTATTCATGCAAGTTAAATAAAATGACCACAAGCTCCCTGACTCTCTAAATATATTAGAACAGAAAAAGCAAGCTTTTCTAAGCAGGTTTTGCATTAAAAAATTATTTATTAAATGGAGGAAAGGATAGCTACAAGGAGGAATTTGGACTGATTTAAGAACCCTATTTTAAAACGAATAGATTTCATCCTTTTATACCAACTCTAATTCACTTAATTTGAGGAAAACAAATGTTCCTGCTTTTTCAAATCCTAGTTTTTCTTCATTTTAAATGACCAAGTTATTAAACTGAAGAAAATTCTCTCCGGTTCACTCGCTAATCGTAAATGAAGGAAATAGTATCCTTTTACCTTGCAGGAGGCTAAAGTTCTCAAAGGATTGTTTAGCATTTCAGAAAAATTTTGGATCCAAGTGTCTAGCCAGTGATTTCTCCATGATTAGCATCACAGCTTTTCTGAAAACTTTCATAGAAATCAGATGCTGTTTGAGTACTACTTTTTTTGTCTTTCAGGTATATCAAGTATCCTTTTTTGTCAGTAATTCCAACTTTTTTTTTGCATACATTCATGTATGAATTTAAAAAATAAACTGAAAAAAATCTGATCCCATGCCAGAGAAGGGAGGTCTGAAGGAAAGTGAAATCCATGAACTTTTTGCTTTTGTGGTGCTTTTGATACACTGTGAGTTGTCATCAGGATTTCTCACCCTGGGTGATATTTGTTGCCTTAGGGAAAAAATCATTTCCCAGAGAGAAGGAAATGTTTTCCATATAGGACATGCTAGCTGTTTTGGTGTGGGTGGTGATGACTTTAAAAGTTCGGTATTCCGTTAATAGGTGCTAACTGTAGCAGAGAAGCACTCATAAACCTCCTCACAGTAAGAGAAGGGGACACATACTCCCATTTCAGTCACAGTAGAAGTTCCTAGAGTGATGGGTTTTTTTCATCTTGTCTTTTACCTTTACATTTTCTTTGTACGTCTCATGGATTGTAGTGGGCTCGCAAGCAAGGTCTATTTAGTTAAAACTGCTAGGATTCAACTAAAGAAAATTTTTCTTCACCTTTGCTGTCAATTTATGATCCATCCAGTAGGTAAATCCTCCCCTTTAGTAGTCTGTTAACAAGCAAGTTTCAAGCCGTACATGAAAAGTCCATCATGCTGTAGTACTGCCTCTCTGTTGGGTAACTCCTGGGCTAGATAATTGAGTTGGAAAGGGCTCTGTTCCCAAACTAAGTTAATCTAAGTCCCCAGAACTCAGAACCTGCTTTGAAGATGTCTCACTTCTTTGCATGACTATTCCAAAAGTTGTGGCTTCTGGTGGTGCTTAAAGACGGATCTTAACCTTTGTTCTCTTCTTGATTCAAGGCTTCTGTGAACATCCTTGTGCTTTTAAAGTACTCCTATTGCTAGTGCCAAAATCTTGAGGTTCTTCTCCACTCACCTCTTGGCTGTTGAGTACCTGCCTAACTGTTGAGTACCTTCCAAACTCAAAGATCCATGAAAACGAGTAAATAAAAGAAAGATATTTAGGTTTTCTGTGTTTACCTTGTCCCGTACAGATTTATACTCATCTGCTTTGACTGTTTGCCTTCAATAGAAATAATTTAAGTAGAACAGCTCTGAACAACAAAATTCTTATAACAGTGTTCAACTGCATGTAGTTGCCTTATAGTGATATGTTCAGGCTTGGATCTTTGGTTGTAGGAATTCAGACTGGTGTCCAAAGATATTGTCCAAGAAACTGAGAGGGATCTACACCAATTCAGCTATGAGAGCCATGCAACATCAAGGCAAGATGTAGCCAGCCTGCTGGCCTGTGTGTGCAGGAGGTGAGGTGGTGTTCTCAAGTAACTCTTAAGAGCTTTTTCTCTCTGAATCATCACAAGGAAGTTGAAAATTTCTGCATTGTCTGTTCTGTATGAAAGACAGCAGAGTATGTTTCCTAGCCTAGTGTCCAGCTACTCCCTAAGTGTCAACTCATTCATGGGAATTCCTTGCATGTACTTAATAGGGAGAGATAAGGATGACCTGTCTGCTCCATAGCAAAAAAAATGGTTTACTTGCTTTAGGAGATGTAATACATGAGCCATCTAAGACGTGTTAGTAGAATAATTGTCTGAAAGGGAGTGTTTAATATTGGCAGTACTAGGCAAGGCTGGGCTGTACATAGCTGTGGTGCTAAGCTGTGTCTTTGAATGGATGCCCAGGACTTTGGGGGAGGCCTTCTGGCACATTGAAGAGGTGGCTGCCTGTTTTCCAGGATTTCCAGCTCTTCAGTTCGGAGGAGCCCCCAGACAGATGAAGACTTCAGCAACACTGTTCCTTAACTATCTCACTACATTTCAGGATCTTAGGCAGCTACATATTGTTGAGGTTTTGATGGCTTTTGGAGGGGTGTGTTCTGAGAATGGTGTGAGCTGAAAGAGCTTGCTGAGGACAGCTAGTCATGAGCCAGAGAGAAGAACTTCCTCTTAAATCTTCAGAAAGGACAAGAATCTGGTGTCATACAGCTTTGGTTTGGAAAGACCTAGCGATACTTTCTTCTGTCTGGGAAGACTAAGCTGGGGAGACTTGCTTGTAGACTGAAGCTCTAAATCTTACATTGTGAAGTGACTGCACACAGAATTTGTACCCTGAATGGGTAGATTTGATTCACATTTCTTTCTGGTATCACCTGGATTCACAGACTACCCTGGGACAAAAGTAAGAGGCATTTCAAGGATGACACCATAGCAGCAAGAGGCAGCCAGCAATTCAATACTCGCTATTACTCCAATATCCTTTCCTGGGATCAGGATCTGGGTGAATCCAAAGAAATCTGCATGCCTCTTCCCTAATTTCCTAGCTGGGACAGATCAGGAGGCAGCACTGAGTTCCCCACCTCTGTGGTCCTTCCTGAAAGCATTGCCCAGCCCCACAGCAAACATATCATGAATCATTCATCTTTAATAGATTATGCAAATTGAGAACATCAGATCAATGAAGATCAATACTTGCAACCATTTAATTGCCAGCAAAAACATTTTAAGAATGAGCATTATCTGAAGTCCTTTCTTGGGTAATGGCACCATTAATCCAAACATTGGATCCTGGCCTAAGTGTAGAGGAAAAATTCTCCGCCCCTCTTCCCCTGATGCCTCTCAGGGTGTTGAGGGGCTTTTTCTTCCCCTTTTAATTTCCAGTTTCTGAGTTTCTCCATCATTACCACCAGTGAACAGCTCCCAGTGCTAATAGTTCTGCTTTTGTTACTCTGCACTGATTGAAATGTCGCATACAGATTGAGATGTTAGTGCTAAGTTGCCACCTGGGAATGTCAAGCTGGGTCTGAAATGAACTTTTCTCACTCTTGGATCCAGATGGATCAGATGGGGATGTTCTCAAGCTGAGCTGGGAGTGTGGCAGGGAACAGAGTAGGGGTGGCTCAGGGTGGGGGGGACATGAAGAAAATTTTTTGCCTCGGCCTACAGTCTCTTCTGTGAGACCAAATCTGCCTTCTGCTGTGCCCTTGTGAGGGTCATGTCCAAGGCCTGTGTAGTGTCCCAGCCTTCGGGAAGCCTGCTCTCACATTAACAGGCTAGAATGCACCATCTTCACTTAGGCAGAAGGACTAAAAAGAATTATTTTCATAGCCCCTTTGAATCTTAAACTCTGACTGTAGACATGTCACCTCTACATTCAGCTGTGGGGATTTGCCTTGCTCTCCTACTGGCTTTGACCCACAAAGACAAGAAGATATTTCCTGTAAGAGATGTGGATCTGCTAAACAGTAGATGAATGCCAGCTGAGTTTTGCAAATACAAAGAAAGGTAGAACACTTTTGCCATAGATAAGCCATTTTTTTCTGGTTGGCTAAGAAGCTGCACGGCTACAAGGATTCTGAATCAAGCCTGATAGCTGTAAAAGCCATGAAAAAGATCTAGGGATGTCATGCTTTCTAGACACTTCCTGAATAATTTAGTGCATCTCCCATGTTCTCCATGAGATTTGGCAGACCTCACACTGGATATCCTCTGTGTTTGAGTTAACTGTTACTAATCCTGCCTGGTCCCAAAGTTCTTGGTAGCCAAAAGTTGCCTGCAACAATATGCCCTTGCTCAGTGTTTGCTGAGCAAGCAATGACTGCCTGCCTCAGCCATGAGCTGCTTTGACATTGGGCACTATTAGCTGGGGCTTCTGCAAGAAAAAATTGAGATACGAACTCCAGCGCTCTTGATTCTGTGCCATCAGAGGACAACTTTTTGGTCAAGGGACAACAAGCTTCTTCCCTTGGTAACAGGACTTACACCTCTTTGTCGTGAGTTGTTTCTCAACCTCTGCCATGAGGTTTCTAGAGGGGCTACAGAAGTTGTCGAGAAAGGGGGATATACCAAACCGGAGCAAGTCACTTGAGCCTTGCAGCCACTTTAGCTACCCAGGAGGAGATGTGCAAGTCTATGGTAGCTGTGTGACCAGCCACTGATGGCAACTAAAGCCTTGAGAAGAAGGGCTGTGGCACCAGAATACTTCCTTACGGCTCTAGACACACACAGGACAGGCAGTCTAACACCAGTATCAGGACAGTGTGGGAGTGACCTGTGGCCCCAAGCCAACCTGTTGTGCAGGTGCCACCAGCAAAAAGGAAGTTTCAGTGAAGCATCTGCTACAGACCTTGCCTCCTATGTTTCTGCATCCCGATTTGTTTGCTGTCATGTGCTTTCTCACAGTTTCTACTCTCCCAGACACACCTGAGTTTAATGTGCCCACACATGAGGAAAGGCTGTGAACAATTTTTTTTTGCCACCTTTCATTAGAGACTTGTGGGCTTAAGGAGGAGGGAGTTTAGCAGTCACAGGTCAGCAGATCTCAGTATTTAATTTGCAAATGCCCCTTCCAAATGCCAGGGCTGAATAAAACTTAAACTATTATTTCTCCAAAAGAAAACCAAGTGGACATAATGAGTAAGCCATGACCCTGTTGTTCTCAGATACAAAGGAAAAAATCGCAGTGCATGTTTGGACATATTTGTCCTCCACCAGCATCCAACCCTAAGCCTCATTTGGGCACAGAAGTTCACAATTCACGTCTGGGTTTGCCTGTCTTTGAGTCACACCTGGACACATCTAAGTGCACCCAAAACTACCAATACTCTGATTTTCAAACTTCTTTTGAGCCCTTATGTTCTCCACAGTCTTTCTGTCTCTTTCCTTGTTTGCCACAGAGGGGTATCTTGCATTAGCAGAAAAAGCAGAAGCTAATGGTGATGAGGGAAATAAATAAAAAGCTTGGTTCTGCTGTTTGGTCAGGCAGCTTACCGGTCACCACAGGGTACGTCTGGGGTCCTGACACATTTGTCCCCAGGTCTGGGTTAGCAGAGGTGGATAGACTTGATTTGACTTCATCGAGACCAGGGGTCAGAGCTGGGAGGGAGTACTCATTACCCTGGGGAAGAGAGGAGAAAGACAGCTCGCTATTGATGCGACGGGAGAAAGGGAAGGGTATACAGATGGGGGGGAGGAAGAGGAGAGATGCAAACCCCTGCACAGATGGAAGAGAAGGAGGAGGAGGAAATGGAGAAGATAAAGTGACAAGAGGGTTGAGGGGGATGGAGGGGGGGGTGTCCTAGGGTGAACTATCCCACCCGCCTGCTTGATGCTGTGAAGGGGAAGAGGGGTGAGGGATCTGGCCTGTTATCTGTGGTATGGCTGAGCCTTCGTTCAGTACTGTGGGGATGGGGATGGCTGTCTGTGCCAGCCCAGGGGAAAAGAAAGGGGAAATCCACATCCCCTCCTCTTGGCTGAGGGGAGGTGGGAGGTGTCTGCCCTGGTGACAAGGACAGCTGGGGCATAAGGACTACAATGACATGACTAGGACAGGCAGGCTGTAGGAAGCAGACAGTGTTGGCCCACTGTCGCCAGGGTCTCTGCCTGGGTCGCCTGCCTCCCCTCCACCGTTACCTCTGTCCTAGCTTTTTAAAAACAAAGCCTCATCCCCTGCTTCTGTCACTCTGTGCAATGGGGTATGAAATTGGGGAGGGGGGAGCCACATGGCTAACAGAAGGGTGGGAGGGGGAGAGCCATTGAATCTGAAAGGGTGTCCTGTCCGAAAGGCTCTGGTAATTGCCTTTTTATTGTGGCAGCCTCCAGACCAGACGCGGGAGCTGGAGAAACCAGGAAGGCTACAAAACAGCAGGAAAAGTTGCTCTGATTAATATTACGTTAAATTAAAACTGATTTTCTGCTCTTTCTCCTCTGTTTTTTTCCGTGCACTTCCCCAACCCCCTCCCCACATCTTCCCCTCCTCCAGCAGGCTCCACGCATGCTGCCCCCTCCCCGCCCCTGTCCCTGCTTGGCTAGGACTGCCTAGTCATTTCCAATTCCTTCTTGTATTGATCTTCCTGTAGAAATCAGTTTTGTAATTAGCTGCAAATTAGGCCTTCTACTGGGGGTGAGCCTGCCCCCTGATTTATCACCAGAGTAATTCGCTGTGATCGGAGAGAAATTAAAATGAACTCAATTAGGCTTTGGATTTGCTTTATGGGCCCTGCTCAGAGTTTCAGGGGGAAAAATGACTGTGCTGGTGCTTAATAGTCTAATGAAAGTAAATAAAGGTTATTCATTGTAATAAACCCAGGGACTCTGGGATGAAGGGAGTCCACAGCCAGCCTCTCCTTCTCTTCCTTTGTTGGTTTATGGCTTGGGGCGGTTTAAAAAGACTTTTGATTTTCATTTTATTAAGACAAACAGCTTTTGGGATAAAAGGCTGGGAGAGTGGGGGAGTAAAGAAAAGGTGGGCAGAGCTGCAGAAATGTGGAAAACTATGTTGGAGATGAGAGTCAAGTCTCAGCTTTGGGCCATGAAGGAAAATGATCCATTGAAACCCAATCCTGTGGCTTGCTGGTCACCAGTGTGACCTCAGTGTGCAGGAGTTTCTGTGCAGTGCTGCGTGCCAGTGAACATGCATGGGGGTGTAGGCATGTTCATGGCAAGAACAGGCTTGCATACAGACAGGTGTGTGTGCAGAGGGAAAAGCGGTCGTGGGGACATAGGAGAGCACAGTGTGCATGTACACAGTGAGTTCATGAGAGGAGGTAAAGCTTGTGTCTACACAAGCATCAGCACAGTGATACAGTTACAACTGGACAGGGCTGTAAAAGGTACGTGCAGTAACAGGTCAGTGTCAGAACAAAGGGTGGAGAGGGGGCGAGGGATTTTGGTGAGGGAATCTCCCTACCATCATCCTCTCCGTGCCTGTGGGTTCCCATTACCAGGCCAGGCCCTCACCTGCTCAGATTTGATGTGCTCTGATGTTTGAAAGACGTCAGGGTAAGAAGGACGCTCAAAAACTCGATCTAAAGCTTCCAGCTGCTGCTGGGTGAAAGTGTCGCCACGAAGGTGCTTCCGCAAACTGTCCACGCTGCTCTGGGAATCTCCATTGGGAACTGAGCCCTCGGATACATCTGCAGGGCACAGACAGAGAAAACAGGGAGTTAGCACCACCCTGGCTTGGATTGGTAATGGATGCAGGACAAGGACAGAGTGGGAAAGAGTGAGGCTCTCTGCCTCCACCCAGGTAGCTGTGCCACTCCTGCGGGAAGAGGAGGCTGCAGGGATCCAAGAGGAGCCCCCTCCTCTCTGATGGAGTGGCCAGGCTGCTCCAGTGGGTTCTGTGGGGCTCTCCTGCCCAGGATGAATGAGGCTGTGGAGAATGATGCTTAGCTCAGAGATGAATTTCGGTTCCGCTGATTTTCGGTGTTAAAAATTGCCAAATCTCCACTGCTGAGCATAAAATGGGAGCAAAGCACAGCGATTAGCATCGCTAGAAGACCACTGGAGAGGCAGTTCATAGAGAAACAAGAGTGCTGAGAATGGGCTGTACTGGAGACGACTGAGGAAGCCTGCAGTGAGAAAAAGGCTCTCTTACAGCTTAGAGGGGAGCCAGTCTCTGTTGTAGCTCCCCAGTCCCATGAGCAGCTATCACTCTTATAATTTCCTTCTCATCTGATCATATCCTAGATGAGTCTTTCATCTCCCTTAGATAACAGGAAGATCTGGTTTCTGACTCCATGTTTCACCACAGACAAATCTCTCCCTGTGCAGCAACTGTCCCATCCAACATATGTTGTTTTCTGCCCCCTTCACCTATGTGTAGCCTGTGATTTATCATGACCCATATCTCTGTTATAAAACTCCCTCTAAAATGAGATGACTCTTTGTCTCTGCCAGTCTCCCTTCTTATCCAAAATGAATTACTGTGTTACAAAACCTAGTCCTGCTCAGTGGGAATCAGCCCTCCTGGTACTCCTTTGTTCTTTCTAGGAATATAGCTGCCTTCTGGTAGAAGCTTCCCTAGAAGTGCATATCTGTCCCTACAACAGCCCTCTGACACAGTCCAATCTCACAGCAGTGCCTCCTGCCGTGTTCCAGGGTGTCTCTATTTGTGTTGTGCCATCCCATCTCTCTTACTGCCCACTCATCCCCTCTGCTGTGAGTCTGCTATAAATGCCCTGCTCCATCCAAAGTGAATCTTTTCCTGTGATAAACCATCTGATCACCTATATGGGTTTGGTTCGGGTTTTTTTCCCCTGTTATCCCCCAACTCAAATGAGGTGCATTTTTCTCTGTTATAACCCCTTTTTATCTCGAGTGAGCCTCCTGCTATTAGCATCTGTCACATCCGAGGTGAGTCTGTCTGTTATAACCTCCTGTCCCAGCTGAAGTGAATCTTCCTCTGTCATAATCCCTCATCTCATCTGAGGCAACTCTGCTCATTATAATCTCCTCCAACTGTGCTGAGTATCTTTCTGCTGTCACAGCCTAACTTTGGTGTGCCTGGTTATAATCCCTGGCTTCATCCATGCTGATATACCTCCATGCTCTCCATCCCTACCTGAATCCCTACCTACTATGCTTCATCAGACCCAAGTCTGACTGCCTTATCACCCTGACTAATCTAAGATCAGATTCTCCCTCTTGTGCTGCAATTATCTTCCTGGTTTTTCACTAATATGCCTCATACTTAAGCCTTTCTTGGTGGTCTCCAGTCTGTGAATCTCAGAAACCTGCTGTCTGTCAAGAAATTGGTCGAGGGTTCTGTGTAGACCTTTTCCTTCCTCCATGCAATTGTGAGGTGCTCATGGACACATGATGCTCCCAGGAGCATGAAGTGGCATTCACTGTGCAGCATCCAGAACAATGCCACTCAGCTGCTTCCTCTTTTAGCTCATGGATGGTGCCGAGATGGTATTTTCCTGGCACAGTTAATGCCCAACTGGTGGCCCAGAGTTATGACTGAGCCTGCTGCCTTCTGGCTATGAAATATATCCGTTTATAGGTGATTATACGATATGATATAATCAATAGTACATTATATACAGTAGCGTAGTACAGTACCACTCACAAGACCATAGAAAATATTACATATTGATTTGTCCCTGCCAGCAGCCTTCCCTGGAGCAGCCTCTTCTCTCTTTCTTTTCCACCCCAAGTCAGAGTAAGGCTGTTTACTGGCACTGATCCCTGTAGTTTTCTCCTCTCCCCAGGCTTATTTGCACAAGAGAAAGCTATCAATTTCCTGAAATCTGGAGTTCATGACAGATTTGACTAAGAAAACAAAGCAAAGATCAGGCTTGGTGGACTGCACACTGTGTGGGTCAGTACAGTTTTCATGTTTTAGACGGACTGGGCTGTTTCTTCAGGGGATGGCTTTCAGGAGGACTAGGAGAACTCTTGTCTTCCCTGTAGAAAGCTGGCACAGAACTCCTGGGTTCAGACTCAGAAAAAAATGTTTCTCTATCAGCCTCAACCTGTCTTCAGCCTGTGAAGCTGGATTTTGAGGATTTTTCCACATGTGTCTGTCAGTGCGCATGATTGTACACATCGTGATGCTAATACACATGGGTATTTTTGCAGTAGATAATTATTCTGGTATTCTTTAGATTCTGCAGCACAGTAAATGCCTGACCAGGCATTTGTCTGTGGCTGCTGGTTTTGATTATATCTGATTTTCAAGGATGGCAGCCCTATACTCTGCATGGTGTTTGGTGTGAGTGGATGGCTGTACAGTAAAACTTTCACTGATTGTCATTAAACCACATTTTACCCTTAGTGAATTGCCCTGGATGTTTACACAGATTTGTGCACACATGCACATGTATTTACAGTTCTGTCTGCCTTCAGAGCCCTGAGCACGTGTGTCTTCTGCGTGTGCACAGGCCATGCCTTTGTGTGAAGAAGCTGAAATCACAGCTTTCCTGAGTCGCTGTAAGAGTCTCTTTTCCTTCATTTATTCAGGGGCCCTTCAGATCTTGACAAATCTGTCACTCTAAATTTGCGAGAGATTATGGTGCTCTCTGCCTAGCACGGAGAGAGGTGATATATGATATCTGCTGCCCCTATTGATTGCCTGATCTGGTGGCAGAGGGCTGGCGAAATGAACTTGAAATGAACATCATGCCTCAACTCATTGTGCGTATAATACACTACTTAATCCCACATTTTTGAGCCGCTATGGAATTCAATTGATCAATCATGTCCCTCTGATAGTACTGTTTTAGGGGTTATTGCTGCTCTGCTCACTGACCTTTCTATTTATTTATTTATTTGTGTCAGTGTGTGTGCGTGTGCATGTGCACACATAAGTGTGTATGTGTATTTGGGAAACTCAGGACCAGCTGATGAGTGAGGCTCTGTATAGTCTATGGGAAATGAAAGATAAGGATAAAGGGAAGAAAAGGGTAAAGAATGGGGTTAAAGAAGAATGATCAAAGCAAGCAAATGGATAGAGAGGGGTGGAAAAGTTGTAAGGAGAAAGACAGTGCTTTAGTTTAGGTGGAAATTCCTGGGAGGGAGAGGGAGAAAGGAGGGGGATGGGCCACTCTGCCCTGGCCTAGGCTTTAAAATCTGCAAAAGCGAAGAAACTTTTGACAAAGGCCTGTAGGGTACCTCGAGGTGGATCTTGTCTAAACAGCTTGCAGTAGTATTGGGCTTAATAATGGTAGGGTGCACGAATCCCAAACTTCACAGAGCAATTATATGAATTGTGAATATATATTTTACTTATGAAGCAGAGAAAGTTTCACAGAGGTGATCCTGAAAGACAGATTTGTACCTCTTGTGTTGCTAACATTGAGACATTCACAGTCACAGATCATTTTTTTTCTCTTCAAAACCAAATGATTGTAAATCCCCTGTGTTTGTTTTCTGGTGTCAAAACCTATAGAGGACGTGTTTTCATTTTTTTCGCTGAAACTGCAGGGGCCAGACACTTACATCTGGTTTTGGATCAAAGTTGCAATTCTCATCTGAGCGTATGACTCTGTGAGCTGGACTATGAAGAGAAGCTTCAAATAGTGTAATACACAAAGTATGAGAGCTGACAGCCACGTGGATATGAGCAAAGGTGGCGGAAAAGACCAGAGAGGACTTTGGGGAAGAGACGGGGTCCATCAAAGGGTTGTGGATGCTACTGAAGAAAGAGCTTATGGGGAAAATTTGAGTTGGGAAAGACTAGCAGATCCTATAAGGAATGGCAATGTGGTGGGCAACAGTCACTTCAACTGATGAAGAACAGTGCTAGAAATAAAAGCTTAAGGGACAGGGATTTGTCAAGAAAGCAGATATTGGAAGGGATGCTGATCAGAGGGGTAAAGCAAGGCTTCAGCTGCAGGATGAGTCTGAAGATGCCACCTAGGTAACTGTACTGATAGGAAGCACCATCACATTTCCCAGTTCCCTTTTAGTGGCAAGGGAAACCTCTCTTTTAAATCATGAGAATCTTAACAAACAGCGTGAGAGGCAAACCATGGCCTCAGTCACTGTGTCCCTCACAAAAGAGCACAACTGCTGTTGGTGTGATCAGGCCTTGCACACGTGACAGGAAATATCTCTTCTCCTGAGGGGCAGCTGAGGGAGTACACACAGCGAATATTCAGTGTAAAGCCTCAACAGAAGACACAGAAATGCTCCATGGGTGTCACAGAAATATCCTGACAGATAACAAGGAAATGCTGTGCCAAAGAACACCAGAAGAATCTTAACTACATCTGACACAGGGAATATGCCCATTAAATAATTCTAAAAGAAAGAGACATTCCCAGGTCTGGAAGCCACAAAGACACCATAATGGACAAGTAGCACAAAGCAGCATCATACAGTTACTTCCCTGGCTACAAGTGACAGACAGAACTCTTGCTCAGGGTGGGACAGGATCATCTCAACAAATAATTCAGAAGTATTGCTGATATAGGGAGACTTATGGCACAGAAACATGTAGGACGGTCATGAGAAGCTGTGCAGCTGCCACACAAACATGGAGGTACTGTTCTCTTTTGGGGAAGGGGCTGTTACCATCCCCATGACATGTCTGCCTGCAGTGTCGTGAGGCCCTGATCTCAGCTGGGGCCTCATGGCTCTACCAAAAAAAATCACAGTCATAATAAAGGCAAGTGTGACTGGCATGACAACTGCCAGCCAGGTGACACAGCAAAACCCATCTAATTGTCAAAGACTCTGAGGGAAGCACAATTCTCTGATGCAGTGGTGCTGAGCCGGCTGCTGCCATGCTGTCCCTCTGCACCAGCAAGGTGACTCTGTCCTCTCCTGCAGCCTGCCTGCACCATCCCTGCCGGGGTGCTTAACTCAGAGCAGCCCTCTCCCACTCTCTGAGCATTTGTGGCTACATGTGCTGCCCCTTCCCAAGTCACACTTTTGTGTTAAGACTGCTCTTTCCCTTTTTCCGATTTCCCTTCTCTTTTTTCCCTCTCTGATGTGTTCCCGTGTCCCTGTGCAGCCTGGGCCTGTCAGACAGCTTTCCTGGCCGTCCCGGGGGGCCTTTCCCCACACTGCCAGTTGTTGCAGTTTCAAACTCAATTGTTCTCCTCGGTACTGAGGCAAATGGAGTCATTAATTACCTTCTATCGGCTGGGCCGAGTTCAGAACGCGATCGATAGCCAGTGCTTGTCATTCACGGCAGCCAGTCCTGCGCACACCCTCGTGTTGCATTCAGTGCGGGTCCGCAAAGGACCCCAGCACTATCAGACCTCTGCTTCAAACCCTGGTCTCAAGCTCCCGTTGGGAATAGCAGACCTCCCGCATCTGCGTCTGAACTGACCCCCAGCCAAGAGAGGGATCAAGGACAAAGATCTTGTCCTGAGGTAGTGAGTGGATACACATTTTCAGATGGCCAGGAGTGTCTGGTACTCATGTCCTGGTCTACATAAGCTGATCCAGTCTAGCTGTCACAATGTTTCTAGAGAGGCTGCATCCTCAAAAATTATTAAACTGATACTGTACTCCCCCATTAAGGACAAGTGCAAGGACTGGCAGCCCTAATCTGGTGATCTTTTCACCTGTGTAACTTTCTTGCCCTACTCAGTAGGATTTGGAAAAGGAAGGCTGTAAATTTTGGGTTACGTTTCTTTCCATGAGAATTTTTGCAGTCTTTTAGACAGTGTGAAAGAAGATGTCATCTCTAGATGGGTCAGTTCTGAGTTGCAGCATGTAGCAGCACGTAGTAGTGTTGCAAGAATTTTGAATGCTCTGATTGTGATAACCGAAGTGGTGGGAATAAAGGTGAACCTCAAATTCAAGTGGGAAGGATCCTAAGTGAGTGCGGACTAGAGATGATGGAGCATGGAAGGGGCTGGCAAGGTTCAGGAATGCATAGAGAAGGAATGTTATCAGGGATCTACGCTGCGATGGTGAAAGAAGATACAGTACAAGTTCAGGCTATGTAGCATATCCTGCAGAAATAGGGATAGTAGGAGATAAATACTGGAGGATTATCACCTCAAGGAAGTGCATCAGCCTTCATGAACTCCACAGTTGTTCGGATTCCTGTGTCCATTTGCCTCAAGGGAATCCACAAGCCTGAATTTCAGTATGCTAATTGATTGTACTGTGCTGGTCCATGTGTCTCTGTAATTTAAGTGTGTCAGCAACACATAGAGTGTGTGTATTTCTTACTTACATGCTCAGGCTTAGAACAGAAAGGCTCAGAAACAAAGGGATTTTACATTTTGAAATGAGGGTATAGCTCACATGAGGAATTGGTGAATAAGGAAGGCTGCTCATGCAGGGAAGTGAGTGTGCCTGACTGAGGAAGAGTGAGATGTGTGCTTGGTGCCTGACAGCAGTGCTTTTAAGACAGGGGTTGTGTATGACTGAGTACCCTAGATGGAGCAGGGATGGGCAGTGCAGCTTTAATACAGGGCTTACAAGAGCAAAAATAGCAGTGCTCAATGAGAATGCAAATGTAATGAATTGTGTGTGCAAATGTGTAATGAAGTGTGTGCTCAGATCTGTCTTGGATTATCATGGGAGCATGCAAAATGCATTTAAGGAAGCGAGTGTGTATATGCATATGAAAATCATATGTATTTACTACTGTATCTAAGTGTATGATGGCAAATTTGGACAAGAGCATCTGGGAAACTAAGTCTGTGTTGGATGGTAAAAATAAGCACATCCAGCCTTACTGAAAATGCCTGCAAAAATCTTTCCAGGTGTTAGGATGCAAGCAGCTGTCTCAGATGTATATACAACATGTACTACAGCATGTGTGGGTGTGCAGGTGAGGGGTGTTAGCCTAGGTAGTAGTTTCCTAGGTCCAGTATCTCTTACTAGTACTATTAAGCTTTACTGTTAGACAAATAGAAATGCAGCTGCCTCCAGGATCCAGTACACTGGCTTTATGTTGACAGAGTAGCAGTCAGCACTCTCACACAATGAGCCAGATCCTCTGGTCAGTGTAAATCTGTAAGTCTCTTGCATTCAGTGGTTATACTGATTTACACATCCTAAAATTAATCAGAAGGGTTATCCTGATTTATGCTTTTGTGATGTCCACAACATTTCCTTGGGGACAGCTGCTGCTGGTGCTGCAGGGAAGCAGGGCTCCAGAAGCTATGCTTTCCCTCTGCCAGAGAAGATGATGTTCTTAGCATGATTGGCATGACTTAGCTCTCTTCTCTCATCTTCCTAAGCATGTTTCTTGGGGAGCTACTTCTTGGCAGGATCCCTCTTGGTGAGCATATAAAAAAGGGTGGCTTTTGTTAGCTCCAGAGGACAGAAGCAACACAAAAAATTACATCGCATGCAGCCCTAACTGTGCTTGTTTAGAGAAACTGCTTGCATTTATGAAGTCTTTGGTGCGGAAAGCAGGGTTGCAAATGACTGCATCAGAGCGACAGTAAAGGCCATTAATTTCCTGTTATGTTTTCCTGTGTTGGGGGCTTTATTAATTTAATTTTACACTGTTGAACAACAGCGAGCGCTGACACCGCCACACTTGGAGGGTTTTTTTTTCTCAAGCAGTGCTTTGCCTGACATGCAAATCAACACTGCTATCAGGACTGCTAGAGACAAGGCAGGGAGCACAGAGCGGGACTGTCACTATCCAGTTCCATCTCCCAGTTTCTGGGAATCCCTGAGATTCCAGTGGAGAGCACTGAGAGGACACCAGCATAAAGACTCAGCAGATCTGGGTCAGACCATGGACACCTCTAATGCACAGTCTAGAAAATATGAATTCCTCTTTAGCCTGCTGGGTTCCATTGGCTTGGTCCCCTACTCATGTGCCTCTTAATACTTGCTTTCCTTCTGTTTCTCTTGGTCTAGACTTTCTGTTCCTTTCATTCCACCTATTTTCCCCTCATACACACTTTTACCTTAACCTCACCAGTTAAAGGAGTCTGTACCTGCCCCTGAGCCAGATACTTGTGAATCATGTTACTGGAAGCTCTTCTGAGTCAGCACTAAACCAGTATTCAAGCAGAGTGTTTTTAGAGCTGCCATTTTTGACGTGCCATAAAACAAAGGCTCCAATCACTCAGAGTCATTAAAATTCCCATGGCATTTTTTGCAAGAGTGCAGACATTAACCTGGCTGTCCTGAACAAAATCCAGCCTGAGTGATTACCCACAGCATATCTTAATTCTCCTGTGGTTTCATTTGGACATGGCACAGCAAAATTTCACAGTTGATGCTCTGTATTGTTCAACATCTGCCATGGTCCACCTGAGAGTCAGCCACATTTCAGTAGAAAATGAGATCTTAAGAGTGGGAAGGTTAATAAACAACATATGATACAGGATGGATAATTGTGAAATGCCATGCAATAAAAGAGCTACAGACTTGCAATAGGCAGCAATGTGCTTGAAATGTCACCATGCAAACTCTTTTATTTTTTTTTTGAATGCTTATTCCTATAATAACTGTAAATCATTAGTAGTATAATTTGTCATCTTTCTGCATGAGGTCTTGTAAAGGCCATTATTGGTACATGAAGGAACCTATACTGATGTGACCTCTATAAAATGTATATTGGAGATATGCTCCTAATTGTAAGAGGTAGTCTCCAAACAAGAGACGACCCAGTCATGGGCAGCAATCAGTTACACAAACAAGTGAGGTCTGTGCAGAGAAGAGCCATAAGTATCCTTGAGGATTAGCTAGTGGAGTATTGTTTTTCAGTTGCTGGGATTTAGTAAAGTTGTCCCAAACTCTAGAACAGTTCTGATCTTCTTGGAAAGTCAACCCTTCTATTCGAAGCCTACCTCTTAGACTAGATGCCAAAAGCCAAAGCCGAAGAACAACAGGTCCTTTGGGAAACCAGGCATGGAAGTATATCTGTCCTTTATAACAGCCTTTTCTAGAGCATTTAAGAGAGCAGTAGAAGGCACTCAAGATTTGATGGACATTTCATACCCAATAACCACCTCATTAAGGATTAATCAGATGTCTACAAATCTGTTCCAATGCAGATCGCCTAGCTTAAAAACAGAATAGCTCCTCTGAGCTCCCAAAAAAAGGCAGGGCCAATGAGAGAAAGAAATCCTGACCTGATGCACATCCAAATGGAAACCATGATACCCATGACCTAGCTCCTGTTCTGGCACTGTACTCCTGTGTGTTTTCCTGTAGCTGTTGAGCTCTGTGGGAAGAGGACTTTGTACCTTGAACCTGCTGGGAAGTAAGCAGTAGGATGCTTGGATGAATGAAGGGAAAGAGATAGGAAAATGTGGATCTAGGTATTATTTTTAGGCCCCTTAACAAAACTTTGACATTTTAAAGGGCCTTAAGATGGGCATGAATTGCATTTGACACCTATTTAAAGCATCCTTTATTTTATCTGATTGACGCTTGGAAAAATTGCCTTCAAAGAGTTATGGATGGAGACAGAAGACAGACATGCCTGGTGTGTGTAAATAGATAGATACAAATATGTATCTGTAACTGCTTCTTTCCAGCTGTCTACTATTAACAGAGTTGTCCTCCATATGCAATATCCAGAGCTTACATAGCCTCCGCAGACCAACATAAAATGCTGGTTTTTTCAGGTCTTGCTTGGCAGCTACAGAGATAGCTGGAGTAAATCCAGTGCCTCCTGAAAGCATCTTAAAATGTTCACAAACTGCTTTTTTTTTTTTTTAACGCAAGGTCTGGTGATGAAATTAAACACACTGGTTTTTCTTTCTTTCTCCCCTCCAATCAAATTGCCTCCTTGCCCCTCTTCTATCCAGCCAAGATTCTCATGGGCTAATCACTTGGTGAGATCTTGTTGTTCCCCCTGGGATCCAGTGAAACAAGGCTAGAGGATCTGATACTATCACTTAGGGAAGTAAAGAGCTTCTGCTTTCCTTCCAAACAGCAGCAGCAGCAGCTCCCATTTGGGGAGGAGGGGTTTCTCTGGCCCTGACTGAGAACAAGGTGCTTAGTGTTTTCCTTTAGCACAAGAAGACACTCCTCTATAGGAATGATTTACATCTATTAACAGCAAGCGATGCTTAACATTACATTGATGTAGACTTGGGAGTGCAGAGATAGTCAAATTAGGAGCTAATTGGTGCACTGGGGATTGACTGTTGGGCCCCCTTGGCTGCTGGATGTGATCATGAAGAGAAAGAGAGAAAGAACGGGAGAGAGCGGGAGCCATCCTCCAGCCAACGCCTCTCTAAAGGTTGGGATTCCTGAGGCCGCTGCTGTCTAGTGCTGTCAAGGTCAGCAGGTTCAGGTTCACTGAACGGTCAGGATGGTTTGAATTACTGGCACTGCCTGCCGATTCCTCCGCTGATCGTGATCTGTCTTCCAGCATCAGCTGCAGGATGATGCTCCCCAGCCATGTGCTGTGTACGAGGTGGGGCACAGGGAATGTCAGAGAGGCAGATGCTCTTGTTAAAAGGACAAGTTTTTAGGAAGATTTAAGGAGCCAAGGCAATGCTGAAGAAAGGCACATACTCCAACCATTGAGCATGTGGAGACCAGGTTTCTAGAAACAGCTGTTGTGATCCATTTTTCTTTTACCTGGATACCTGCCCCCTGTAAGCTTATTCCTTTCATGAAAGTTAGGAGAATGGATTGAACATGGCATATCAAACCCTTCTGGGGTGAAAAATCTGTCAGGGAAGACTTCTGTCCAGTTCTATATAGGTAGAATGCTTAGTGAGCAAAGACTTGCACATTACTATGTGCAAGTCTTTATGCAAACAGCACTGCTTGGACGTTTTCTCCCCAGACACACACAGCCGTGTGAGCAGGCCAAAAGGCAGGGGTAGCCAGCGTGTTCCTACAAGGCTGTCTGCAGAGACACCAGAAGGTGCTCAGAAAGCTGACTGCCAGTGTGCCCCGCAGCAGGCAGGCTTGAAGCCACTGAAGGGACCTCACCAGAGCAGGTGGGGAGAAGCCGTGTCTGCAGGGGTGTGAGTTTGCATAGTCAGGCTGCCAGTGTCACAGATGTGTGCCTGGGGTGGCACCAGCATGTGGCTGAGTGCCTACGTATGTGTGTGTGTGTGTTTATATTGTACATGCGCTGTCCAAGCAGCCATAGCAGCAGTGATAGCAGAAGTAAGCATGTGAGAGAGACTGTGGCAGGAAAGAGCAACAAGAGGGAATCAGAAGACAACAGGGCTGTGTGGAAGTAGCGTCCAGTGTTTGTCTTAGACAAAAACATCTCCACAGGCATCCTTTACCTGCTTTCAATGGACTTGCACTACAGAGAAATCTGGCCCTCTCAGTCTGTAAGCTGAAGTGCTTATTCTTGCTTCTTATTCTGAGCTCTGTTGCATACCTCTGTGAGTCAGCCAGCTCCTGGCACAGTCAGCTACATGTGCTATAGTTAGGGATACGTAGCTTTTGTACTCACACCTCTGTCTCTGCTTGCCGCACACATTTCTACGCCTGTTGAAAACTCTGTGTAGGGCTGAGAATGCAAGGGACTGCCCATACCAGGTGCCCACACACAAGGTCTCTTGCACAGCACCCTCAGTGCTCACCAAGACATGGAAGAGAACAGGGTTAATGTCATGCAATCTCCTCTAAGCTTAGCACAGGTATTCTAAGAAGCTCTGTCTGTGGCCTGCACTAGGAAGTATGTTGTGCCTACCGTCACCTCTCTCCAACTCCTCTCCCAGTTCCCTCTTCCGCTGCAGAGCAAGGGGTCAGAAACAGTGCCCAGTATCATGCTGGTTTACATTAATGAGATACACACAGTGTAATCCAGCAATGGAATCAGTTCTACAAAAGGAGGTAATAGCAGGCTGCCATGAACAGAGCAGCTCAGGTAATTGGTTTATCTATCTAGAAGCAGTAGTAGCAATCTCTGCACAGACAGAGTAGCAGTAAAGTCTCTTCCTTAAGGCTATTTCCTTTGTCTTTTCAATTGCTTGCACATCCATGTGAGAGAGAGAGAGAGGAAGAGAGAAAGAGCTAGAGAGAGAGAGAGAGGGAGAAATGTTAATTTGTGAATTAATGGCTTTT
Organism: Falcunculus frontatus; assembly: GCA_013398115.1. Classification (NCBI taxonomy): domain Eukaryota; kingdom Metazoa; phylum Chordata; class Aves; order Passeriformes; genus Falcunculus; species Falcunculus frontatus. The sequence continues at coordinate 48,001 of VZRV01010982.1, read as the reverse complement.
CTCTGCGGAATTGTAAATTCAAATGTCACCTCACAGGGTGACACTACGCTGGGCTGCTGAGGAAGCAATGATAAGATCCCCCCCATCCCCATGCCGACATATACCCATGCCCCTCCCCTCCCTGAAAGATAGCTACGAAGTGGAACATGCTACTTTTAATTTGCAGTAACACCACAGCAGAGGGATGCAAGAATGACTGCTTTCCAACCCTCCCTTCCACAGGCTGGGACACATCTTTCCCCTTCTACCTCTACCTCCTTCCACCCTCTCTTCAACCCCTCCCATTTTAAACTGTGTCCAAGACAACACATTATCTCAACTCCCCCCACCCTGAACTAATCAAAGAATGAGCTAAGGGAGGGCTCTTTAGAATAGATGCCTCTGCAGCCCTCTCCTCTCCTGCAATAATCAGGTGAATTAATGACCCTGAAGTTAAAGTGAGCGCTGATACTCAGGCGTTGCAGCGTAGGGGAGAAAGCCTTCATTGTTTTCAAGCAGGAGGCGGGCAGCAGCAAGGGAGATTCATGGATGGAGATTGAATATGCAATTTTCTTTCACCTTGCCAAGAGCTGCCCCTGGGCTGTGCCTGGCCTAAATTTTTTTTTTCCTCTTGCCATCTCTGCCTTATCCGGCCCTCCCACCTCCCTTCCATTCTTTCCAGAAAATTACCTTCAAAATTGATTTCCACTTTTACAAACAAATATAATGGGAACATGAGGGGGGAAAAAAATCTTGGGCTGTGATGAATTAGGGCTGTCAGGTGCTTCCAAGTCTCCTTTGTTTTTGTTTTACTGCCTGTTAAGTTCTTTGTTTTTCCAGCAACTGGGAATAATGCCCCTGCCCACACAGTCCCTATGGTCCATGGCTACCTTCACAGGATATGGCCACCACTTGATGCCATCACTGTGAGCAAATAGCCCCTACTAACAGACTGCCCCAGCCCTTCACACCAGGATGCAACTGATCCCATGGAAACATTGCATGTCCCACACTGCTGGTGACCTGGGTCCTACAGCCCAGGTACAGGTCTGTAGATTTGCCTCTGATCTTCTTCACCCTGCTCCTCCTATTCTCCCATTGCCCGATTCAGCTGATGGGCAGATCCCAGCTCTTCCTGTTCTGACAGATCAGCCTGGGTCATTGGCACATCACCTTGACCCATGTTTTGTCTCAGTGCCACGTCACCTCGATTCCACAGTAGTGTTGCCCTTATGTCTCACTGCCATGTCACTTGACCCCAAAACAGTGTCATCTCTCACTGTCACGGCATCCTCATCCACTGTTATACCAACAACCAACAAACCTCTAAAACACCATTTTCCTGCACATTGCCAACTATTTCTGATTCCTTTTGCAGTTGATTCTGTCATCCATTGCACATTAACCTAGGACCCTCATGGATTCAGACACTGTGCTCCCTCTGACTCCCATACTCTTTACATCCATGAAAAAATGTAGGGGTCGCCTCTCTGATTGCAGGAAGACCCAATGTAAAACTCATCTAAAGTGAACAAGAAGATCCAGAGAGACAGGCATCTAGCAAAGCTGGGGAGCAGCCTTTGCACAGGTAGACTCATGGAGGAGGCAGAGACGCTGGGAGGAGTTGTAGCTGCCTGACTCCTGTTGACACATTAGCTGCAACAGCCCCTCCCAAGAATGAGTCAAAAAGTGGAAACAGATCTAACCACAAACTAAATACCCATAATAAACAGTCAGACAAGCACACACTCATGGTACTCACAGAAATTAATGTAAAGAAAAGCTCTATGCATAAGTTGCACCCACAAAACCTAGCAAATAATATTAAAGACACAAGAATGCAAACTCGGACACACAGAGGTACAAATGCAGATGCATGTCAATTAAATGTAATTTCTGAATAAATAACTTACAAAAGTATATGTACACTAACTAAATGAAAACCTGTAACTCAAAGTAATTTCCTTGAATTAACATGTACAGAATCAAATAATGTAAACAAATACAAACTATTTACATAAATAAACAGCCTTTATACAGGCAAGAACAACCAATATGTGTGTGTATATATATATATATAACATACATACAAATATATAACCTCAATGCAAATACACATCTGTACAAACTGTATACAGAAGTGCACAGCACTAACAGGCTATATATTCATATCCAGCAACCACAAAGATACAGTGATACTCCAAGTATGTAACAACACATACACTCAGAATATACATACAAATATGCAACATTCACATATATGCTCAAAATGTGAATACAAATACCTGGCATTTATAGAAATACATAGCACTGATACTGAGCCATACATGCCCAGACATCCATATGATCCACAGTGTGCATTCTCCTACTAGGCAATATTATACACAGCTTAACATACACATTTTCCAGGTCTCCATAGGCATGCACAGAAATACGGGTCCAACCTGCCACTCACCCCAGTACATAAGCACAGATAAGTAGAAACCAGTGATCCTAACATGGAAATACAGGAAACAAACAGGCATGCATTCCTAGAGACACAAATACGCAATCAGAGATGCACACAAATACAACTGAAGCCAGACCAGCTTGTCTTCAGAGAATACCAACCCCTGCCAAACTAAGCAGCACTATAAGCTTTAGAAGCAAGGCATTCTGTCCAAACCGCTTTCTGTGATGTAAGCTGTTAACTCTCCCTTACCTGACTTCCTCCTGAGCAATGCGTACTCCCCAAACTCCCAAGGTCTGTGCAGACACGCTCACACAAGCATACGTATCCCGTTTCTTCTTCTTACAGGCTGACCTCCAGACTCCTGGTGCAGCAGCCCACATTTCTGACGGTGCTGTGCTGCTTATTCATTGTCCTCTGCTTTATCCAATTTCCCCCTCCTCTCTTTTCCCATACATACTCTCCTTTTTCTGACATCCTCCTGCAGTTTATTTAGAGAGGTGCAGGATGAGTAGCAGGTATTTTTCTTATGTCCTTACAGGAGTCTCACTAGCCAAAGACCTTCAGGAGGGAGAAGTGGGTGGCTACCTAGAATAAACTCCCTCTTCAATTTATATTTTCATCTAGAATGCCAGGGAGTGTTACATAGACTTGTGTGTATAAACACAGTGAGCCTGGTCCCCTGTGACCGCTCCTGTTTGCAGAGATACACCATTGCTGCAAACTGCCAGCCACTGGAAACTCAGCCGTGCTGCATAAAACAACACAGTCCCAGGGAAAGTAGGAGAAAGACATCGTGAGAGTGTGAAAGACTCCAGAATCTGCTCATCCCATCTGCACAGCCATAAACTGCTGTGTGCACACCCCACAACTGTGTGTGATGGTTGGAACATGGGGTTAGCACCTGAGGCAGTATAACTGCGTGTGTCCCCATTGTCATTAAGACTATTGCTGACCTGCAATAAAGCAATGATATAGAATAACACAAACAGCTCAGCTGTGGTGACAAAAAATCACACTGTGAAACAATGCAGGCTCCCCACAGACAGTAGTGCCGTTCCGTCACCTGCAGGGGTCCAAACACCCTGTTGTCTTCAACAAGTATTAGGGTTTGAGGAGAACAGAAATACGCCTAATATGCCCAGAGATGAACATACATCAGTCACGACACAGTCAAGTGGAATGACTCACTCATACTCTTTGCAAACATATGCAGGCAGCATAGAAAAATGAATGAATGCATTTCCCTACAGGACAGTTACAGGCTAGACCTCTGCTCTGGTACAGCTCCAGCACAAGGAAAGCATCATCATACTGCAGATGACAGCATAAGCATATTGTATGTTCTGAAACAACACCAGTGTGCTGTGGAACACTAATACCATACTCATGAAAATATACCGTTCTAAACATGGTGCTGCAGTGGCATCACTGTATTGACTTCACTGTCATGGCCAGGTGACAGTCTGTTTTCAACCAACACATTACATCAGCTGCAGTAACAACTCTATGAATTGCAGTGACAGCACAGTAGAAACTACACCAGTGTACCAACAATTACCATGTTGAAACAACCTTACTGCATGCCACAATGTAAACGTACCACAAGAAACAATTCACAGCTGCTTCTGCAAAGAGTGTAATGGCCTTGAGTGTAATGGGGCAGCAGAACAAGTAGTGATACATTTAATCTCATCATTAGTGTCACAAACCCACAACCTACAGTTACAACAACAGGATAACCACAACAACATTGCCTGCAAAACCACACTGGTGCCACTGACAATGACACAGTCATCGGAAATGTCAGAGCTACATCTCTCAAATTATATTATCCGTGCCACTCTGAACAACACAAATGGGATCATACTTGCAATGGCATTCTCAGCTGCTGTATATCTGCTCAAAAACTTAGACACATCACACACCTCTCCACTCTGTGTTACGTTCCACTTGAAGAAAATTTTGAACTCAAGTCTTTAAAACAGTCTATGTCCTGGGGAAGTATTTTAAAAAACAGCTTTCAGTACTGGGACTGTCACAGATGTCCCTGCCTCACACTCCACCAGAAGGAGGCATTTGTAATTTCCCTACATGAAAATGAGGTTATGGCAAGGTGGGAAAAGTCCCAAGCTGAACACTGTCAAAACCCTGCTCTGCACTCAGAGTCCCCCCATTTGGAGTGAGGAAAGAGAAAACCACATGTAACAAAAGCACTCATTTTCAGTAGAGGATGTTGTGGCAATAACAGTCAGAAAATTACACGAGCAGCACCAAAGACAATGCCAGTGATGCTGCCTATCCTATAGCTACGGAACTAACAGTGCAAATGCTCCTACAGCTAGTGGGCACCACCCTGTTTGGCATAGCTCAATCCCATTTGAAGAGTATGGTGAGCCATCTGCACTGATACAGCTAACATTTTCTGGAAAACACCAGCAGACCTGTAGAAATTTTGATGACTCTTCACTGTCCCCCTGCACTGACACAGTTCTGCGTTACTGGCCATCAATGTAACTCACTCTAATCATTAAAATGACAGGTGAAGAAAGGAAAGGAGAGATTTCTGCCTTCTCAGGTTTGCTCCTCCATCTCTGCTGGGGATTCCTTTACTGCAAACAGCCTGAGTATTATTGCCATTTACAGTAGTAATCACTCCGTCCCCTCCTCTCCCACAAACCTACTGCTGATATTAGCACTGATCACACTAACAAGCCTTTGGGTTTTATTACTACTGATACTAATAATACTGGACACATTGCGTCTGCTCCCACCAATAACGGGCTGCAGATATGATCCCTGCTAATGCCGATAATACTGGGGGATATTATCTCTGCCATTGTCAGCACTGCATATATTATTGCCAGTAATGCTGTCAAATACTACAGATACTGTCAAGGACCAAGATTAATAACGCTGAGAATGTTACAGAACCAACCTCACTGGAAGATGAATCCCAAATGAGAATTTGGGTTTAGACAGGAAGTCTGTTTGCATCCTATTACAGAAAGAAAGGGCCATGTCTCATAAAAGTGCTTTTGTAAAACTTGCTGAAGTTTCACCGAGCTGAAGATGCTGTGGTATGCTGGCAGCAGTTTGATATACTGTTTTCCTGTTCTCTAATTATCTATCTATAGCCATCTATCTGTCTATTTATCTATCTTTCCCTTTCTCTGCATTTCTCCTTTTTTCTCCTTGTACAGTGCTCAAGACTACAATATGAGTGATACTAAGTTTTTGTTAGTGCCTCTGGGTCAACCCAGTTCTTGTTATTTTAGCTATTAATTAAGGGGTTATGAAACAATAGAAATAGTTGCATATTTTTCCCCTTTGTCGTTCTGGACGTTTTATTGCTGCTTCTTAGTCTGGCAATGACCCTGCTGAACATGGTTGGCTTGCCTTCTGAGTACTACAACACTCAAATCATGAAGAGCCAGGAATTCCTGTTTTCAGACGCAGCTTGAAATTTTAAGACCCTCACTGGTCTTGGGAAAGTCATTACATGCTGCAGGGTCACCTCTGCCTTTGGAAGATGGTGGGTGTAAGTGCTGGGAAAGGTCAGAGGGAAGTTACAGCTCTACTGGCAATGCCCACAGACCACAAGAAATGGCACACACTGTGCTACACAAATGGTGATGAACTTTTTTAGTCAAATTATTTTAAAAATCACAGGAGACAAGCTCTGTCTAATCTATCACAGAAGTCAGAAGTTTTGCAATCACTGATTAAAGACTGAAACAAAAGGGTAATGTGGTCTTAACAAGGTAATTCCTGATCATCCTTTCTCAGCATTCACCTGAGGAAGGCATATTGAGTTTTGAGGAAAGACTTGTGACCAGATAGTTCCTCGTTGTGACTAGTAGACACTCAGAGCTGCTTCCCAGCTAGCTCTCTCTCAATGCTGTAGGTTTCTCAGGCCACCCTTGCACTTGCAACCAGTCTATTTGGTAGGTTGGGATTCCCACTGTTCCCTCTAACTCCCTATGAGGGACACACCTGGCTGTCAGCGTCCATCTCTGAGCCCACCTCATGCATCCGTCTGGCTTCTTCTGTCCAATTTGGGAGTTCTGCTATATCATCTTGACACATAATTATCTCTCCTCTTCTTAATCATCTGTGCTGCTGTCTAATGTAGGCACCAGCTGCAGCAAGGAGGACCTGGGGGAGGGGGTGTGCTCAGATAGAAGCTCCTCTGTCTTTCTCCCACCCTGTTCCCCCCAGCCATCACAGAGGTTGCTAACAAGGTTTTCAGAACTGGTGATTCAGGAACAGCTTGGTACTTCCCCTTTCTGCTGAACTGCATTCCTCACAGAGGAATCCTTGCAGCAGAGCTGGTCCAACAGAGCGGAAAGAAAGAGGGAGCAGTGCTGCTTCTTCTGCCTCCTTTAGGGAAGAGCCACTCCCTAAATGCTTGGAAAGTAGATGTGCAAAGCTCGCAAGGGCTTTTCAATGTGAGAATAAACCCTGCAGTTAAGAAAGAAACTGCAACAAAGTGTTCAGAAGCTCTGGGAAATACTGAGAAGGTGTATGCATCCAGCATGAGCATGAAAGAAATACTCACACTGGATCTCTTGACAGATTTTTCCTACTCCCCATCTCAGCTAGGAACAATCAGAATCTTAAGAGCTACAGAGGAGACTGCCCAGGAATGAGTGCGGGTCACTGGCTTTGCAAAACTTCCACTTGGCTCCTTCTAACCTTAGGACCTAGCCCTGCAAAGGGACGAAGCTTTTCAGCACTTCTGAAGGCCAGTGTGAGCCCAGATAACTCAACTCATGGTTAGAGATGTTCAGCTGCTAGCTTGGGGTTCCATGTGAGCTTTCTCTGAGTTAGGAGCACAACATGTCCCTGCAGCAGATATCTGGGATGGCAGGATTAAGGCTGTTATCCAAGGCAGTTGCAACCATGTCATATAACTGCCACCTAAAACTCCGAGAGCTGAAGACAAGCAACATCTGCAGGATTGTCTGGTTGGTACCTTTTTGATTCCTAGTGGGATTTGTGGGCGCTCGGCCAACAGCAAGGAGCTGCATAGTGTCACTTGCCTAAATCAAATCTGGGATGAATTAAGGAGAGACACAAAGAATAGTTCTTACTGTCAATATATTATTGTGAAGTGTCACAGTCCTAGATGGCTGCTCTGTTGTTTCTGTGTTTAATTGTACTATTCCAAAGAAAGCTCAGGTTCTGAGGCTGGAAGTGACTGTGTGGCTGCCTCTAGAGTGGAATGATCTTTCCAGGTATAGCCTGAATAGTAGCTAAAGCCGTATCGAGGAACTTCATTTCTAATGAGATGTGGAGGCACCATGTTGAGAGCTGGTGATCACCATGTTGGACTGTATGAGAGTAGGGATTCACAAAACCCCCAAGTAACTGCCAGGAGATCTGCGCAACCATTAGAGAAACGTGTCATTCAGTTTGAAATGTCTATTTCCTGTATAGGTAATGATGGCAAATGCTGGAAAGGTTTGCAATACTTGTAGTCTCTTATTCCTGACATTTTTTGACTTTGAGGCATTGACTCAGCCCTTCCCTTGCTACGCTTTTCTCTTAGCTGGGCCCTACTGCCATCTAGCTGGGAAAGGGATCTTCCTCTGGGGCCCGATCCAATTTCCAATGACATCAGCAAAAATCTTCCCATTTGCTTTATCAGAAGCTGGATTGGGTCCTTGCATCTAGTTTTACTTTGTGTTAGGGAGAAAGGGAACATGATGACTGCCTTTTATGCTTAGGATTATTGTGTTTATTTGGATCAAAAACTTACAGATGTGAACCTCACCAGAACCAACACTGAGAAAATGACTAACAAAACCTCAAAACGCAGCATCTGTCTCAGGAGCGCTTTCTCTTCTCACCACATATCACAGAGAACTCTCATGTGCTCTTGCACTGCACGGCCTTGGGATTACAGCACACACAGCACACTGAGCCACCTGTCCTAAGAGGTCTTTCCACGCAACAAGCAACTCAACATACTGAAGTCAGAGCTGAACCCAACAAACTGGTTAGTCAGTATTCTTTAAAAAGTTCACTTCCTGGCCCTCAATTTTAGAACAAATCAAATTAAAAGAGCCAGATTTAAGGAAAAGTGTTTAAAAGCCACCATAAGAGCACCAAGACCTTACCCATCCCTCCTGACTCAGTCTATTGAGGCTCTGGCTTTTGATTCATTTCAGGATCTTTGCCCTGAATACTTCGCAGCAAGTAGGAAGCAAAAGGAGAGATAGCTGAATCCTATTTCCTTAGAGCCTTAGTGAAAGGCTTAGAAAACAACCTTAGGGTCACAATACTCAGAAGACCTCCTGTTCTGCTTTCAGACTGTGGCAAGCATGACAGTTCTGCTGCGGTAGATGCTACTCATTGAAAACTGGGCCCTTGTGATCAACAGCTAACGTAGCTCATGGCACGTCACAGGGCAGGAACTTGTTTGCGAGGGGAATGAAAGGCAACTCCCACATTGCTGGTGCTTCTCCGAGATGGCATTTAGTTTGAAATTGAGTGAGTCGGGGAAACCATGTTTACCCACAGTTCAAAGTCCGGGCACCTGCTGGCACCTGGGGAGTTCAGTTCCAGCCGTTTCCAGCAGTGAATTAACTTGGGATCAGCTCCAGCAAGGAGACGGCTCTCTGCCTGCTGAGCAGATGTCTGGAGACGCAGCCTGTCATGAAAGGGCCTCGGAAGAAGAGCATTCCAAGCCAGCAGGGCAGTGGCGGGGAACTGGTCTTTCTTGCTAAAACTGATCTAGCCCCTGGAGCAGCTGCAAACCTTGGCCTGAAATTGGAGCCTGTACGTGGGGACAAAGAATATAAAAGGGAGGATGAGCTTCTCCCCTCCCCCTACCTTCATCACGTTTCCTCTTCTCGCCATTCGACCGAGGAATCCCCAGGATCCCGTTAATGGAGTAAGAACCCACTGGATCATTGGAGGCACTGGAGACAGGAGGGGATGCTGTGCTGGGCACTGGACGAAAGAAAAAGGGGAAAAGGGCCATCAGGAGAGCAGCACAGCACTCAGGGATCCCCAGCTGAAAGTTATGCATGCCACCAGTCTAATAGGAAAGCCTGGGCATGAAGCAGATTCCCAGTCCCTTACGCTGAAGGACTTACTCTACTGTATGCCAACAAAGCTGCATCCCAGCTTTGCTTATCCATTTCTATACTGTAGCTTCACAGCCTTCCAGTACAGGGCCATTAATAACAAGTAATTATATTCCATCAAAAAGCTAAACTTTGTTGTTACATCCCAGTTCAGATCAGGCTTTCAAGGTAGCCGAGTGAAATGCTGCATAGGCCACATTCTCTAGTGACTTCATAGTCCATCCATATTTTACCAGATCATTTCCTCTCAGCATTTTTTCACCAGGAGTGCACATGTTCTATCTTAGGCAGACTAGCCTCTTACATGCCCACCTGAAACACTTAGTGAAAAATTTCCTTCTTAGCACAAGTTAGAAGCACTTCAGTGCTGGACTAATAAATTCAGTTCCCTACTAGAACAACTGGTTGGTGATACATGCTACCACCCAGATTAATGAAAATCTAGTGCCTTTCTTTGGTACTGACCAATATCAATAGCCAGAATGCTCTGGCCACTTGGCTATTCAAGATTGCTCATGAATTTCCAATATATCAAAAATGACAAGTTATCCAGATTAGAAATGATCCCTTCATGATAATCAGGCCTTTAGAAGGTAGAACAGGTAGAGCTATGCATCCAGCAGGCATACCTATTGTGTCCCAGTGTGTCCCAGTAATGGAGAGAATATCCCAATTCTCTTACAGGCCACTATTCATCATTCAGCTCAAGCACTGACCTGAAACAATCAATACCTCCAACACAAGCCTTTCAGAATGGAGAAGAACCTTTCAACACTATCCAGTGTAGACCCACACTTCCCAGTACATCCCAGAGCAATGAGAGACTCCCCTAAAAGCACTATCCCAGCTCAGCCATTGCATTCCCTAGACATTGCACTACTGTTCCAAGAAGGAATATTATCTGCCAGCTCCATCTGTTGTGATCAGTGATTGCCAGTCCAGTGAGCAAGTCCAGATTAAAAGGGCATCCAGAAATGCTCTTTCATATTGGCCCATTAATTCCATTGTACTCCTGAATACAATTTGTGTACAGGATTGTATCTACCAGCTCTGTCCCATGCAGATGAGCATTTTCCAGTAAATCCTTGTGTAGCAGCAGATTCTCAATAACCAACAGAATCTAAGAAAGTCTTAGGCTACAAATAAGCCACTGTATTTCACAGTATTCCAGAATACTGCATGTTTTTCCTGCTCTGATTGGTCACTAGATAAAGCTATGCTAGCAACAGCAGAGATATCCACCATACAGCCCACAGATCACAAAGTATCTCATCACACATCTAACTCTGTACCTTTAAACAGACTAGGAGACATTTGGTCCCTGTGTTACAGCCTCCATCTTCTGTTCACCTCAACAAACCAGCAAAACATCTCCCCCAGAAAAAAAAAAAGCATTTTCTCAGTGAAATACACCCATGGGATACCTGACTGCAGAGCTAGAACAATGAAGAACTTAGTTGTGAGGCAGCTGGAATATCTTACCCATGTTTATGTATTACTAGCGCTAAGAAATGGACTAGTTCCAGCAAAGGGAGAGGAGAGAAGAAAAATTTGTAGGGGGCAAAAAGACAGTCAGAGCAAGGACAAGAGAAAAGGTGAAGACTGGTACTTAGACAGGACAGCAGTAAATACTTCTCTCTTGGGAGGTGAAGGAGAGAGCATGAAGGTGAAATGGATGTTAAGGCAGAATCACTTGGCCAAACCCCTACTTTGGACGAGTTTCTCTGTGATTCACCTCTCTGCAATGCAACAGGGGAGACGAAGAATAGAAAACTCTGATTTCCATGGAGGCTTCTTTCCCCCCACCCCCTCCTCCCCTTTGCTCTGCTTAGCATCTGCTTGTCAGACTTTGTTCCCTCAACTAAGCTTCATTCCCATTTCCATTTGACCTGTCACCACCCCTGATGCCGGTCTACTTACCAATAGTATGTCCTGGTGCAGTCACACCTGTCCCACTCCCATCTGGTGTTGGGTGAAAAGGCTGCTGAACTTTGGTTCTGATGATCCTGGAAAAGAACAAAACACATTCAGAGCTCAAATGCATCTTCTCTGTGCCTTTGCAGACTCAGAGTCCCGGCTATCAGAATCTGAAGGCTTGATCTGAGCTCTCAGTGCATCAGAGTGGCTTCATTTGCCTTGTGGTCTTGATTCTACTGCTTTAATAGTCCAGCTCTCAGGGAATTGTCCTATTTCTGCTCTGCCATCTTTATCCCAAACTTGGGTGTTCACTGCATAAGGATGGTGTTCAGTGAGCAAGCTAGGATTGTCTGTGTGTTAACATCTGCATTGTCATTTATGGTCTGATCTGTGAGCATAATCACAAGGCAGTCTTTGCAGCTAATAGAGACATTGCTGAATTTACAAATGGTGTAGCTTTAATTTTGTTGTCTACCTGAAGAATACCCTTCTGACTGACTAAATGCTTTGAACTATGGAAGGCTTGCCCAAAGCCCTTGCCCTTCATAAATGAGAAGGTGAAAACAGAAGGCATCTGTAGGGAGTGGTGATGGGGTATAGATCACCAGGAAAAAGAAGTTCCATCAAACAAGGCAAAATTTGGTGTTCATCAGGTAGTGAATGAAACACAGTGTGGGAACTCAAAAAGACATCACAAAGCTCATCATGTACCTCAGAATGGCAATAAACTCAACTGTAATTTTCAGTGCTCTGTTTCTTGTTACATGAAATCTTTCACCTCTGGGTCACTGGTTTAAATCCAACTGAGGTCAGTGGTGAAAGAAAATCACTAGTACCTAGTACCTGACTGGCAAGATCCCTGACTACTGGCAGATATTGGGCATCTGTGAGCTGGGAACAGCTGTTCCACCAAGGAACTCAGCAAATAAGCCATCAGCTGGGAAGGCCATGGAGACCAACTTCCTTTCTGAGATTAAAACAAGCCTCTCCTCTCTTCAACCACTCCAGTTAGGGTGAAGGCTGCAGATACTCTTCAGTCTGAGTTTCTGGAACTCTCAGCCCTGCATTATATTAGCTTTATTTTCTACCCAAAAATCTTTCCAGAAAGTGAAACCAAATAGAAGATTCTCCCTGCCCACTTGAGAGCTTCCCTTCAAAATTTGTTCTAAAGAATAAGTTGGCAAAACTTCAGAGAGCAAATGTGTGACTAGTGGATGGTATGGCATAGATACAGATAAGCAGAGACATTGTGAGGGCAATTTTAAAAACCACAACTCCTGCGAGTGAAACCTTCTTAGGAAAAGAAAGAGAACATCTCACCTCAGCATGTTAGAAAACTCTGCTACGCGCTTGATAAAGCCTGACCAGTAGCTGGAGCGGCAGAGAGGCTGCCTGGAACATAGCTGGAGAAAGAGAATGTCAAGGTTCTCGCTGGGGGTGGAGATCCAGATCCTCACTCCATACAGGTCAGTGGTACCAGATGCCCTAATCTATAGTTGCTGAGAACCTATACCGAAAAGTGTCTGAAGGTCTCAGGGCCAGATTCTGAGGTCATGCGGCTTGTACTAGGTGAGGAACTGATCTGAAAACTGTGCTAGGGTAAATAATACAACTTTTTTTCTTCTTTTCTGTTTTTTTCTTTTTTTCCCTCTTGTCTCACATTCCCCCTAAAACCCCCTGAAGTGCCACTCCGGTTGTGTGAGTTTATTGATTTCCCCCAGCCCAGAGAAACAGAAAAAGGGGATGGGGTGCAGGCAAAGGGATGGAAATAGAAAGCTATAAATTATTTGTGACAGGAAAGCAATAGTGCCAGAGTGCTGAGCACAAGTCCCGTGTCACTATTAGATTCCTTTTAGCCTGATGACACTGTAAAAGAGGTTAAGTGTCTGATGGAATCGTACACCTTGGGGGCAGGGGCAGTCCAGGAGCAGAACAAGCCACAGAGAGCGGGTATATCAATTCTCCAGGCCAATAATATTCCCCTCATTGATCGCAACACAAAGTTCAAAAATCTCATTATAGCTAGGCAGTCCTGGAACTTTTTTAAAATCAATAGAGTGATATAATGTATGTATACTTTGTATAAATGTTTCTATCCATCCATCTATCCGTCTATCCAAAATCTGCCTGAGGGTGTCTAAGTTAACCTACACATTATACTGTGTTATGTTCTATTGTAGTGTAGCATAGTGAATGGATTAGAAGATTTCCCCTGCAGCCTTAGATGACATATTATAAAACGTCCTGTTAGCACTGAGGTGACATCAGACGGTTCCATTCATACTGAGATATAACATCAGATTTACCATTTGTACTGGGAGATGGCACTAGACAGCTCAGTTTCTACTGAGGGGAACCATAAGATGAGTCTAATTATACTGAGATGGCAGATCAGGCTGTGCTGAATCATGCTGCATGAAAATTGCAACGTTTCAGAAAGCCATTTAGAGTAAAAACAGCCTGTGAAACGCTGCAGGTATAAAATGCTTGTCCATAATATTCCAAAAACCCAGGCAGGGGATGAAGGGGAAGGTTGCATTTCCTTCCCCAATCAGTTCGAGGTCTCTTGGCTGAGAACACCAGTTAGTGCCAGTTGTGACTGTGTTTACTGAGATGTGTCCATTAGGAACTGGAATGAGACTCACCAGCTCATTGCACCAAGTAGCTGTCAGCTGGTAATGATTTTCGGTCACTACCAAGCAGGGCCAGATTTCTGCTAGTGACCCAGAGGTGAAAGGCTCTGTTCAAAAACATTCCTTTCCTAAGAATGAAACTGGTTTTATGTCAGGAGAAAGTGTCTGGAAGCCATGAGCAGAGGGGAGCAGTTCTGGTTGTGCAGCCTCCGGTGGCTTGGGTCAAATAATTTTTGGCATCAAATGCACAGTGAACCTAATGAGGTCTCTGGTAGAACATGTTTTCTATGGCTAAAAGAAGAGGCAGGTCTTGAAAAGGCTCCCCCCAGCAGTGTTCCTTTGCCCTAAAGTCATGACTGAACTCTAGTGTCGTAAGGAAAGAGGAGAAATTTCAGGATCTTAATGCTCAGTACGGAAGACGGCAGTGCATCCCCCTGGGTCGATTCACTTAGGGACAGTGATAAACAGCAGGCTAGCTAGGCAGCACTGCTGCTGCTTTAAGAGGCTTTGAGTGAGTCTGTCCTACACAAGACCACCTAATGAAACAGCAGATGAAAGATGAACAGAGCTGACCTGGCCCCGTAGCAACAAATGCAGCATAATAATGCTGTCTTTAAACTTCAGTGTTGCTGAAAGCTTCTCACCCTTACCAGGGATTGAAATACACACTAAGCCAGCTCTGCTGCCTCAAATCTGGGATTTCTGGATTACTGCTGTATAAGAGGTCGCAAAACCTTGATCACCTCTTGCTGTCTTTGATGGCTTGTTCTTGCCTTCAGACACTGGACAAAGTCAAGTCTTGCAGATTACATCCTCAGCGCTTCCCAGAAGCAGAAGGGACACAAGTCTTGGCACTCCAGTTAGCAGTGCTGATTTCTTGAGATAAATGCCGATATTTTCAAACATCTTTTTCAAAGAGAAATTGACCCTTTGGACTAAATTCATCCCTGCTGTAATTCCATCACAATCAGTGACTTCAATACCAGCGTTTGTATTTAATTAGGAACATAAACTGGTACTTACTGTAAATTCCCATTTTTCATTTTCCTGTGGGAGATTTTTGCACAAGTTGACTACTTTGGGTTTTGGATAGTATAAACAGATTTAATACATAACCTTCTGAAGTTTCAGCAACAGGACATTTATAGATCTTTGATTGCAGTAAAGCAACTGAACTTCATTTCACAATCTGAATTTAATATGCGATATTATCTTAAGTAATGGCATATAATGTCATTACAGTAAATAGTATCATACTGTGAATTATACATCCATCCTGGAATTCATGAGTTGCCATAGTTGGCTTGTAGTAACTCCTTCTAGAGTTAATACTACGTACAGCACCAGCTGAAACCAACTGCTTATTTCCAAATGCCTTTGACTTTCTTAAATGTTCAGTATTAGATCATGACTTTCCAATGTTTGATTTCTATTTCATTATTTTTATCAGTTTTAGTGCAATTCCTTTTGTTGATTCTGAATATAGATAGGCAGACAAAAATGTTCTCTTCTAGTATTACAATTGTAACAAGCTCTAATCGAGAGAGGTAGCAAGAAATATTAGAAGTTAAAATTAGTTGAGCCAGAGTGCTTTCTGAGAAGAACTTTCATTCCTTGTAAATAAGCAAGTAGAAAATCACTTCTAAACTTGTCCAGAAATTACTTGCTAAAAGAATGACAGATCACAGGAAACTCACCTTGCTTCTCTGACATTTCTATCCAAACTCTCTTATAGCCTAACATACTCTGTGGTTTCTTCTCCCTTACTATGGCTTGCAGAGTCTTTTGACAGTATCTCAAATAAAAAAATCATACTAGGGCTGATCAGAGGGAGATAGGGTAGGACTGAATCATCTGGAGTCACAATCTAGCAATTCTTTTAATCCTGGAAGAGCAGAATGAAGTTGAACTGAAGGAAAAAATGGTATGTCCTGCTGCCTCAAGAAGACCCTGACACGTTTCAGAAAGCACGGGTATCCCTACTTTGATCATATTCCTTTGTCGTGGATTATTTTTGAGAGTGGAAGGATACACTCAGAAGAGCATCAAACTCCTTGTAATTGTTTTGGAGTATTCATATTTTGAATGCTCCATATTAGAAGCACATTACAAGACCCCAGGGTGTGCATTACTGAGCAATTAAAGCGGTTCTTGGAAGGCTAACATTGTGAAGCTTCAGCCTTTTCTCTGCAGTGTGTCCAGGGGAGGCTGTGATGGCCAAGGCACACACACCCTGCTGTGCCTCACTGCTTAATTAGTGCCGGGTTGCACTGCTGAGCCACGGGCTGTGCCCGCGCTGCGCACAAGGCAGCCTGCAGGGGACACGGAGCAGGGCTAAGTGAGACACTGAAGCCTTCTCTGCATCCCATGGCTTCCTACAAAAGGGCTTGTGACCATCCCAGTGATGCTGGCAAAGAGGGAGAACATGGGATGAGAAGAGGTAGCTTTGGGGTCTTTGGTAAAAGCCCCCGTAGAACCAACAATATCCCACCTGCAGATTGGTGCTGCAGAGGCATAAAGAGCTCTGAACGTGGCTTCGGTTCAAGTAGGAGACAGTCTTATGTTTCTGTGCATAGGTTGAAACACAGCTGAATTCACAGTTGAGCAAAAGAAGTGGGGGAGGGAAAAACTTGTTTGCACAAAGTTTGAAATGGAAAGCAAGCTTTGTAACGTGGTGAGGAAAAACAGCCAAGGGATTTGGGGGTGAAGGAAGGGAAATAGAAAGTCCGATAGTTAGAGCCTAATCCGATTTGGGGAAGGGCTTCAGTTCTTGCTCTGTCATGGACCTCTCTCATCAAGAGTTTGGACAAACGGCATTTCTCTCTGTGCTCTGTTTCCTGCCTGAAGTGTGAAGATAGGAGCATTGCCGTGCCACCTGGGGCACAGTGAGGACAGCTGGAAGGAGGAGTGAAGGGCTCAGACTCTCTAATAAACAGGGGCCAAGTAAGTGCTCCAGCGAGCTGTAGCACAGTATTGGCTTAATTCTCCTGCTTGAAGCAGAAGTGGCATGTACCCTGCTGACAGTGGCTGTATGTGAAGGGAAAAAGGCAAAAGCAACGGGAGTTGTATTTCAGCTGCACAGGCTTTGGTGGTCGTGTTTGAATTTGCAACAGCAGATGTAATTGGGAAGATCAGATCTGCAGTTGCTCCATAAAAGCCACAACATAATTTCTCCTCGGAAGTAGGGTGGGAGCAGTACAAGCTACTGCTCTCAAAATCTCCTGCAACACTTAAAACCCTCAGAACAACAGCTGACATTGTCAAGAGCAGCAGACTCAGCTTCCTCGCTAGCTGGCCCGGGGCTCTGGCACTCCCTGCCAAGACAGCAGAATGCCTTCAAACCCTGCCATATTCAGGGGCCACAAGCAATATTCACACATTCAAACTTGTTCCTATCGTGAAAACTGCATTTTCTTCTCCCTGCCTTTTGGAAAAAGAGGGAGAAGAAGCGTGATCGTGTACTATGTTAGTATATAAGCACAAGTATGACAGATTAATTAGATTGATTAGATTGATAGTCCTAAAGGTGCATGAAGAGGGATTATCTGTTTCCTCAAAGCTTACAAATAGATGAGAGGCCGAAATGAAGATGCCTTACATATCTCAAAACACAATCCCAGTCCTCTCTGAGAAGAATTGACTCTGTATCTGCTGTTAATCTGTGTAGGTCCATCAATTTCACTGGGGCTATACTGACATCATCCCTGCAGACATGGGGAAAAAAGTGTCACTTTGTTCCAGGTTAGCCTGCTCACCACAAACACGAGAGAAATCCCAATCCTGCCCATTTCTCTCTCTGCATTTCTTGGCTGCACTCTAAGAAGACGCATGATTCACAGCATCAGTTTTACTATCTGAAGGGCTTAGAGAGGAGCTGGGATTTTTTTTGTTGTTTTAAATCAGTGACCCATGATGACACCATATGGTTTTATTTCATTTAATTTGAGCAGAGCATTAGCGTTCAGCTTCTAGCAGATCTCTACCCATTCCAGTTCTGCTGTGCTACATGGTACAAGTGCAGACATAAGGAAGAGGGGTGGAAGGAAAGAAAGGTGAAGATGTCTGCCTTCTGAGAGTAGATGGGCCAGGCAGGAGGCTGGCCTGCCACCTCATTTTGCTGAGCAGTAACATACAACTTCATGCCCCTGGTACTGGTGATTGACAGAGGTTAGCCCCATGTGTATAGGTTGCCCAGCCTGACCTCCTAGAATGAATTGCTGCATGAGGCTGTAAGCACCATTTTCCCACCTGGGAAACAGGTGTGCTTGAATAGTTGCTATGTTATGCAGAGCTGTGGCTACAGAGCCATCAGGACCCAGGCTGCCTGGCTTAAAGCTGGCTAAAATATGTCCACACAAGCTGCACTCAAGCAGTGATTGCAGCATGGAAACGTCCTCAGGCAGGTGTTTCTACTTTTATTACACTCGGTTCACGTCTGGAAGGCTTTCTTCCAGAAATTCATTAAAATCCAAACATCTAGAAGATATCATTCAGTTAACAAAATATTGGAAGCAAACTTGATCCTGGGTTTTTGACATCCTGGTTTTAAGGTGAATTAAGGAAATCTTAAATGATAAAAAGAGTTCTACTGGTCTTGGATGTAGAAACACAGGCCTGGGAGGAACCACCTGGGTCATCAATTCCAGATTTTAATACCACGGGCAACCGTGGAGCAGACATTCAACTCAGAGCATCCATCAAAGTATCCATCAAAGCAGCTACAGATCTACCTTTCCCCCTCAACAAATTCATAATCTCTGCAACAGAAGACCAAAAGCTACAAAACCACCAAGCCATAGGAAGAGAACAGGAGAAAAACATTGCCAGTAGCTAAAGTGCCTTTCACTAGCAAGACATTTCTGCCCTGAAAAGGCCCAGAAATTTTTGACCTCTTAGGAATGAATTGTTTTCTGATTACACCTATACTACAGTGGTGTGTAGTTCAGTGTGTCATCTTCTGTTACCTCTAGACTGGCCGGCTTGGGTCCTGCCAGCAGTGTTGCTGCAGCAGCATGGAGCTGGCATGGGGCACAGCCCCATGAGCTGCCAGCACGCAGTGACTGCCATGCAGCATGGGCTGGAGCTGTCAGAACAGTGGCTGTACCAGCAGGTGAGTTAAGAAGACCTACAGAAACACATGGGCTTGCCAAGGTTAAATATCTTAATCTGGAGTATGGGAACTTTTAATTGAAAGCTTTGCTTTGAGCCCATTTCCAGTTATTAAAATTCAGGAGTCTGTGCTGAATTCCTTGTGGACGTTCATTTTGATTAACAGAAGACATGTGTGTACTAGGAAGGGAGTCTTGAACTGGGAGGAATCAGATAAATGTAGATAACATTCTCAGCCCTCTAGCGAGTTATGCCATACCTGGTATTTTGTGTAAAGCCTCAGATCTTGAAGATAAACAATTAGTTCAGCTTTCATTTAATACCAAGGTATTTCTGGCTTTCATAAGTGCAAGGTCCGGGTGGAAGTGGGACCTGGCTGCCTCCCAAGGGGCCAGAACTGGAGGCAAGTGAAAAAAAAATTCTTATTTACAGCATTGGGAACTTTATGCTAGTCTCTTCATTTTGGAGGGCACTGACTCAGGACTTTTTAACTTTTGGATTTGGTAGCATTGTGTATTAGCTGTGTATTGTCTCTGTATCCTGCAGAGTGATGCAGGATGCAGTACTTGCTTGCATGTGTTGGATAAGTAAATGATCCCCTTTACAGGGGTGTCATTAGTTATGTGTCCCTTATGCTTGTCAGAACTGGGGAAAATTTTCACAGTGGACCCTTTACCATTAGAAGATTTTTGCCAAAATTAAAAAAAAAACAACTAGTGCTGAGAATGTGTCTGTTTAATCTAATGTTATTTTAACCTTGGGTTTTAAAGAAATAACAAAATTGTAAGAAGAATGTAAGTCTTACTAAAATGAAAAAATTGTGGGTTTTCCCTTTAAAATTACCTTTTCAGGTGAATTGGTGACTATGCTAAAAAATAAAAATAAGAATAATATGTTTCAATTTTATTGAAAAAGCAGCTTCCAGCTACACTGAAATGTAGCTGTAGAATTTTAATAAAGTTCTGATTCAAAAACACATTGAAAATATTCAGAGAAAACCTGAGTCTTTCCCTTCCTGTTCTAGTCCTTGTTGCTCTTGGTATAATTTATTCCTTGCTTTATCATGCCACCTGAAGCAGTTAAGCACAGGTGAGCACTTCAGGGTGTGGGTGCTACAAAGGCTCCCAGCATCAAGTTGGTGCCTGTCTCTGTAGAAGGCTGTCTAGTTTTCATATTTATAGGACAAAGCCAGTTTTATATAGTGAAAAGATAAATCTGTAACCAGTCTGTTTGGCTCGTGTAAGTCGCTGTCAGGCCTAGTGTTTAGAGATAAAGGCTGTATGTTTGTGTGTCCATATCATGTTGGCAAATGCATTAACATTTGTTTCTTAGTATGTTTTAATTCACCACACAGCCAGCATACTTGTTTATCTTTGCCTGTAGGTCTGCATTTATGGCTGTGGCTACATGGAGTTAGACATTTGGATCACATATTATATGTGCAGGCCCCATGAAGAATTAATAAATATTTGTTCAACTATTTGAAGTTTTAACAGAGTTTTATAGGAAAATACTCAGATGTGTGGCTTGTAACCATCATTAGCTACCTGTATGGATGTTTTTGTACAGTACACACTTACTACAAATAATAAGTCACAATCACCTAGCAGTAGTCTTTAATAAGGCTATAATATCTCATGATGTAATAGCTGACATATCTGAATACTGATACATAATTAATGTGGAGCCTTGCTGTATTATAAGGCCCATACCTCTCTGTACATTTGCATAGTTGTATAAGTTTGTGAGTGCAGATCTGCTTTATTTTTAAAAAACATTTCTGGCTTCCATCCAATTAACTGCAGAACTGGGGGTTTCTGTGAGCCTTCCATCCTTTTCTGTTACAGTTGCAGTGGCTGGTAGAGTACTCTGGCCTCTGGGTACCCTTTTCCTGGCTCCTGGATAAGTACGGCCTCTGTCCATAGGAGTTAGCCATTTAAGGGTTTATCTACATAAGGCTCTGCAAAATAATTTGAATTAACTGAATGTGTGAAATTAAAGTGGTCTAGTTAAACTGCATTATACCTCTGACTCCCTTGTTTAGAATTAAGGCAGCTTTAATTTACTTTAGCTTAATTCACTTTGGAAATAAAGTGAACTAAATTCAATTTAGGACACTCAAATTTTGAATGAGCACCTGAACAATGTTTTAATGCTTTTAACCAATGTACTTGCAAAGTTAATTCAGATTAATTTTCCCGTTTGCCCCTGTGTAAACAAGCCTGTTTTCTATTCCCTCTCAATGAAACCATCTCAGCTGAGACTCCTTCAACAACTCGGAATTGACAACCAACCTCCCAAGAGGAGCAGTTTAAATGATCCTCCCACATGCACAAGTGTTTCCTTATCCCTACGTCCCCATGCAGGCAACTTTTCTCCCAGTGAGCTTTAGTGATCTCTAAGACTGATTTGTCTAGAGCTTGACTTGTTGAACCAGGCACTAGCTGAGGTAAACACAGAAGAGGTGCAGCAATTGTTTAACACTGTCTGAAGACCTAAGTTATAAATATTGAATTATTCGAATTTTGCAGTTTAGGATTTTACAGTGGAATTCTATATTGCCAATTACGATATATTATTTCTGCAAATCATGATATTCTAGAGAATTTTAGTGATTTTATTCAGTTCCATTATTTCAAAACACGGTCCCCTTAATCTGAATTAAGTACTTGTTCACCTAATGAATCAGAATGCCTCCAGCTGTAAATCAACATGTATTTCATTTTTTTAATCTAACTTAAGTTCAACAAGATCAGATGCAATCAGGATTCATAGGCAGAAGAATAGAGAGGGACATAGGCAGTGGTATTTAAAAAACTATATTTCCTTTACATTTTTTCTTGAATATATTGTAGTCTAAGAAGACAGGAGGTAGCATAAGGTGAGCCAAAGGTTCTATCTTGTCATTTTTAAAAGGCAGTTGCAAAATCAATCATGAACAGAAAAACCTTAGAAGTAAGACAGAAGCATATATTAATTCAAGAATATTAAAATTTTTAAAGCATCATTATGGAAATTTCAAATTTTTCATTACCTTCCTTAATTTTAAAACACACTGTGTATTAGGTCAAAAGATACCTTAAGAAGGAAGTGCTGTCAAATATCTTTATCACAATGCAAAAAAGCCCTTGAAAAATTGCCTTTTGGAAAATCTCATCTCAGAGAGCAGCTGTCCTAAGATTTTGCTAAAAGTCAACCAAACAAAAAGCCCTAAGAAACCAAAGAAAGCCACTTAAATGTCCCAAGCCATCCAGTTCTGTTTGATTAGATGGTTAGGCTATATTTTTGTGTGCTGTTTTTTATGGAGTTACTGCTTATGAATAATGTTGTTTGATGGCTACAGCGATCTCAGATCTTTGGTGGAAAATTAGCATGGTTTCACTGAAACAGCCACAGCATAATGCAATAAGGAGACAGTCGTATATATTAATATGCTTGTGCAGAATGCACTTCAGTGTATGTGAGCATCCATTTATGTGCAGCTAGCTAAGAGGATACCACTGTAAGTAAAATCTAGGCTTGCAGAAGCAATGACTTTCAGCGTGGCTGTGCAGCTGTATGGGGCTGTACTGATGGATCAATGTGTGTGTGTGTGCTTGTGCTTTTGTACAAGCAGACCATTGCAGGTCTGTCTGTCTGCAGGTGTGCTCCTGCTTCTGTGTGTGATCTGGCTGCGCTGCTTTCTGAATATCAATGAGCTTAGTAAAAGCATGTATGTATTTGTATCTGTGTGTGCATCTCTCTGCATATGGATGGGCTTGCACGGTGTCTGTAGATCCGTTTCTTTGTGTGATTTGTGTGTCCCTCCTGTGAGATGAGTGCCTTCTTGAGGCCTGATCTCGGTCACTGTGAGTGCTTTCATTCCCGTAAAAGGCACCGTCATCCTGCGGCAAAAACACAAACTGGGCACCAGGAGACCTGGATCCCTGTTGATGGGCTCTGTGAGTGAGCAGAGTCTTTTAAAGCACTCTGTGCCTCAGTTTCTCGTTCCAGCCTTTTTTTTAACTGAGTCTGTGGACACGCACTCCCTGCTACTACATGGGCATAATGCAGTGCCCTACGTGAATGGCTCTATCTAGTTCAGCCAAGACACGGAGTCCTGAGAGGACCTTCTGATGCTATGCCACTGCCTCACAGTAACATCCATCCCTGCATGTACCTGCCTTTGTGTGTTCGTGTTTGGGGTGTTCATCTGTGTACTTTGTGGCTGGCTATTTGTAGTTTTTATCTCCCCCGTGTACAAACAGAGCAGGGGAAGATGGAAAGGAAGGAGTTATTAAATGCCAAGCGGATATGCAATAAATCCCATTGATTTTACAAACTCCAGCTTGTCTTCAATCTCTTTCCGTTCTTTATCCTGGGGGCATTGCAACAAAACCCTATTTTAAATACCTTTTCTTTGCCTTCCCCCTTCCCCCTCCTCTCACTCCCAAAAAAGTGTCAATATTTTATTTGGATTTTTAACTTCGCTCCATAACAGTTGTTTGACCTCCTGACTCATGTGAGTCACATAAATTCTGGGACTTTATTCAGGAGCCATGTTCCTTCTATTGAATAAGCAATTTGGGAGGGTGAATTAATGACTTGTGCTGTTGCTGGAAAGTCCCTGAAGAAATATTAAAATTGCTTGCAGACTGAATCAATACTCACTGAACACCCAGCATGAGGACCTGGGCTTTTTAATGGCTGCAAGCAGTGGCACTGGGTAGAGGAAGGGGAATTCCTGTACACACAATGCACGCAGGCACACACAACCAACAGCAGCCTTCCCCCAGCCTTGCCGGCTGTTTCAATAACAGCATATTCTTGTGCACGCAACCTGCTACGAGCTGATGCCTGCTGTGCCGGGGAAGGGACTTACAGTCCGGTTCCCCCATCTCTGTCCCAAGAAAATCATTCAGGATTTGCAAAAGCTGGCTGTTTGGACTGTATGTTAAGTGCTTGGGTTAGCATGGTCTGGCACAATCTGCGAGGCACAAGGAAGGTTGATTATTTGTGGCATTATGAGCACGTTCTGTGTGTGACTTTGCTTTTTGCATCTCTGAAGAGTAAAGACAGTAGTGCTGTGTTAGGTTTGGTGTGCTGTTGTGGTTTGGGAAGAGGATTTGGCTGTTTTGCAGAGGCACATCTGTGAGATGGTTCTGTGGCTTTGGGTGCTGAACAGTATTTTCATCTATCTGCAGTGTGAATTTCTTTTGTTTGTGATATTCTGTAGGATTTCCTTTCTTATATTGGCTTGTGTTCTGGTGAGGCTTGAATGTCATGCACGCCTGCTTAAGAGTACCTGCATGATGCTTTTGGTCACTGAGCAGGTGTCACTTCACTAGATCAGTCTATTTCAAGGCTGTGGGTGCAATCCTGAATGGTTCTGAGTGCCCTGGGAGTCCACCAGCCTCACCAGGACATGAATGTGCTCGGTTGTGCTGCTCAACAAGGCTTTTACTATTTGCTGCGTGCTAGGCTGACAACTGCCAGATTTTGTCCATACCCTAAGACCCCTCTGGCAAGGGTGGGTTTTGTTACCAGAGTTTTCAAGCCTCCTTTGAGAATGTGGCCCCATGTTTTGGTGTTTTGCCCTGTGGTCGTGAATGGCTGTTTTGTATTCGCTTGTTGGGCGGCTGTTATTGTGTATTAACACCAGGGTGGGTGTGCTTTGTATGACCGTATGTCTGTCTCATTGATTCCATCAGTATTATTTTGTAATCGTGTGATTGAGTTAGTGTGCATTTCAAGGCTCCTGTGTATTGAATAATGATGTCAGGGATTGGGTTGTTTGACTGGGTAATGGCCTCTTTTCAGTGTTGTAAGTGAATGTGTCCTTCTCCTGTTTCCCTGTCTCGGCTGGGGCAGGATCGTTTACACTAGGTGATTCCTTAAGATGCTCACATGTATTAAAGAATATCCCTTTGGCTCACAAGCTCTCCCTGCCAGTGGGGCATGCTGAAAGTATGTCTCTCGTGTGTGTGTGACACTTGGGGTGGCATGTCTGTCTGGTTCTCAGCTGCATGCTTCAAGGTGTGTGTGCCTTCTGGTGTAATGCAGGGGTTTTGCTAAGACCTTTCAGTTATGTTTTTGGATAAGTTTCTTCACAATTACGCGCAACACTCTACTATGCAGTTTCAAATAGATTTGACTGAGTCTGTGAAAGGATCTATGAATTATTACATGTCTTCAGTGAAGTGCACGCTTGCCTTTGCAAGGGTCTTCTTGTATGACTTTCTACACTAATGCATAGAAGGGCGTCCGTGTCAGTTAACAGATGCCTCTGATCTGTGTGTGACTGACTAACAATGTTCCCAAGTCTGAACTGACCTGTGTCTCTCGTATATGTAAGAAAGAATGGGATTCTGTGTCAGCAGCATTTAGCAGTAAATATATGTGTTAAATTTTAAACGTACAATGAATCTCTGGGTTTGTACAATGGCTTCTGACTTGTGCAGATATTGTGCAGTAATGCTTTAAGACAGTGTGGCCACATTTGGTCCCTTGGAAATGAACAAGAGAGTTCAGTTATTTTTCACCTGATGATTATGTGTCATTGCTGCATGAATTTATTTGCTCTGCGCAGGCAATGTGTCTGGCATTGGGCCTGTTCTGTCCTTCCCCAGCTATCAGGATTTAGCCCAGTAGCAGTCACGTCCAGACAAAGTCTAAGAAAAAGGCTGTGAAAGATGCAGAAAACTTCCAGAGAGAGTTGTCAATTGTACCCTTTCATCAAAATATCTCATCAGGGAAAGATCTATGACCTCCTCTCAGTCAGGCCATCTAAATGGTTGGGATTTAGCAAGGCAGTGAATTTAGCTTATATTTTTCAGTGAGGTTGCTAACAGGTAACTCCTTACCCATCCTTGCATTAGCTCAGGCCTTGTTACTTCCCTTGCTGCCTTGTTTATGCTCTCACACTCTTTCCCCCACTTTCTCCTCTGTATTCTGGCCTGAATTTGACCTTGAACAGATTACATGATCCTTAGCCCACCCACTGCTTTACCAGCTCCCACCCCTCACACTGGGGTAGCAGCATTAGGGTAGTAGGGAGAAGGGAAAAAAATGAGGGAGTGAGGAAGGGAGAGAGGGAGGGAAAGAGACCTGTTTGAAAAATAATTGGAGGCTGTTAAACAGAGGAGCCCAGCATATCACTCTAGTAATGGAAATAAATTCCATTGTATTTGCATTTTAATTTTCCACATAAACAAAGGCCCGGAGTTAGCTGGCTTCGCCAGAATCACCGGCCAGAATTTAATTAGAAATGAAAAGTTTATAGGGTCCTCTTTAATGCGATTAATGCACAGTTAACATTTATCACATACATATGCTGGAATCGCCTTTTTTAAGCAACCACCGGCCATGAAATGAATTTCTTTTCAACTTTTTTAGCATGCGTGAGGAAGGCTGTCTCTGGTGAGGCGGTCCAGTGAGCACACTCCTGACAGCTTGGTAAACTGCAGCCCATAGAGGCTTAGTAGCCCCCATCCTCACTGAGGAAAGTTCAAGGTGGCTTAGAGGGAAGCATGGTCTAGTGGTTAAAGCCTGAGGTTGGGAGTCAGGGGATCTGGGTTGTATTCCCAACTCTGCCACATGCTCACTGCATGACTGACTTGCTCTCAGCGTCTGTTTCTCTGGGTGTTAAAAATAAAAGAGAAATCAGCTGGAAGAAGATATCTCAGCCCCAGACCCCTCCATGTCTCAGTCTCTCCAGCAACTTGCCCAGCCCTGTTTTATGGGATCTGGATTGGATCCTGTACTGTGCTGACCTCTCAGCTCATCTCCCTGTGCCAGCTGCAGGGACAGGGGAGCATCCACAGAGCTTGCCTGATGTGAGAGGCTGGGCCTCCTGGAGGGACTTCTTTACAGCGCCCCAGCTGCCTGCACATTCATCTGTATCTTGCATGGGCATGGGTTCCTATGGATCTCACAGTGCTTCTGTGAGATACTCATCTTCCTGCTGAGGAGCATGAGTCAGGAGTGGAACAAACTCCGCCTTTTCAGTGTGGGAGCCCTGGCAGCCCTGCCATGAGCACCTGTATTCACTGCTGAGACAGCTTCATGTTTCTTAAGGGGATCCTCACATGCTGTTTTGGTCCCAGAAACTGCTAAGAACAGCCTATGGGATACTGGGTCTGTCAAGCCTGAACTTCAGATACTAACATAAACCTACTCAGGAGCAGCTACCAGCCCTCCTTGTGGAAGGGGTAATTATGCCTCAGTCATCGTGAGGGGCCCTGAGAGTGCTTATAAAAAACTCGAGCTTGTCTGTACATGGATGCTAGGGAAAGCAAGTCTAAATCAAGAAAAGTTATCAATATCCTTTCCTTGCGGAGCGCAACGGTGAGATAAAAGGCCAAAGGTGAACACCTCCCCTGTGAATCTGTGCCCCTGCCAGAGCCAGGAGGGTATCAGACTTGTCACCTCCCTGCCTCCACATGAGTCCCAGAGGAGACCGTGGTCCCTTTCTCATGCCCCCCCTCCCTGCTCTGGCTGTGTGACAGACAGGCTACAGCCCCCCTCTACTCCTGCACTTCCTTCCCAGTCTTGCAGACAAGCAGAGTAAATAAACCAGGCCCAGGGACACAGAGTGTTAGCATGTTAGGGACACAGCAGGGGAAGGAGGAACATGAAACCTCTATTGATCCCTTGAGGAATGATGTCCCTTCCTTATCTTATCAGATTCTCTTCACTCTTCAATTATAGTCTGTTGAAATTGGCCTCTTAACCCAAACAAGATAACCTGGGTAATGAGGAGAAGAGTGCAAGGGGAGGGGAGAGGAGAGAAGGGCAGAGTCCAGTGCATTAAACTATAGCTATAATTAGAAATATCTCCTTTAGTGTAATCTCCTCTGCCCCTACTATCCCCAGATATCCTCTTCCTGCATCATGTGTCAGGTGAACTACCACATACCCACTCCCTGACAAATGTATCATGCCATATACACCCCTCATTCCCTCAGCTGCACTTGGTACCCAGAACAGGCATGTGTCCCTACATTTGTACATAACATTTTCTTGTATATATGTATTTGCCCTGCCATACACCTTTAGTGTTCACACATATCAGCAGATGCCCCTTTGTCACACACATGCTTGCACATGTGTTTGTGTTACTGATGCTGTCCATCTCACCAGCTGTGTTTTCTCAGCACATTGGTGGTATGGCTGCCAAAGCACCTTATCCCCATGTCTGTCCAAAAGAACTGCTGACAAAGATATGAGCACTGCTAGGACTCCCCCCTGCATCTGCTTAGAGCCATAGTTCATCAGTGCGTTTACAAGACTCTCTGGCCATCAGGAAGCAGTCGCACAGAATCCCGTGCAGAGTCCCACGTATTGCCGTGCCTTTGCTCACCACTAAGACTCCCTGCATGTAACTGCAGAGTTGCGATGTTTCCATGAATAAGACTATTCTTAGTTCTTACACAGACCAGTAAAACCTACTTGCTTTAAGTCTATACTCCCAGCTGGACATGTTGCCCTAGTGATATGTCCATGCTCTTCCTTGTACATATGTCGTGGGGTGTAGGGCATGTCTCACCCAAATATCCATTACAGAGAAGATTGTCTGACGGAACAATAGAGACTCAGCGGTTTATCTGCACAAATGCACCCAGGTTTCCATGCTCAGATTACTTCACTCTGCACAGAGCGATCCTGGAGCACGTTCAAGTGGTGCAGAAGGTGCTTTCATTTTGGAAAGGTGGTGCTCTGAACAGTGCTAAGGCTTCATTTACAGGTCTGGCATCCTCCTCATGAACGCTTCAAAAGACTGTATTCCCCAGGATCACTTTATCCCTTGTCCTTCACTGTGCCAGGGGCATTTCCTTGTATACACATCCACCTGAAATAGGCCACACTCCCTTCCATTTCACGCCTCCCTGTGCCACCAATTCTCCCAGTTTTGTCTGTGGGGAATGAAGAGCCACGGGTATGCCATAGGCATGTATTTTTCTTTGAATATTGGCAGGTCACAAAAACTCATGTAAACTGCAAAGGGGGTTTAGATGGCACTCATCTTTCCAGAAATTTATATGTGCTTTCTCATATGCAAGCATACAAACTCACCCATGCAGTTCCTCCCTGCTCTCCAGCCTGCGTACCTCGCAAGAATCTGCACGCAGCCAGACCCACTTACTCTGTCCCCATTCTGGCTGCCCTCATACTCACAGACCCTAAACTCGGGCACATGTGTAGCCTGAAATTGTTAAAGCCACATAAGGGAGTTGGATGTTAACACTGAATGACTCAGCATCTTGTTTGGTACAGTGGTCCAAACTGCCTTCTGGAAAGCCACAGCAGGTCTGATTTTGACACTATACAACTCAAATCTGCTTTAGCCTTTCACTCCATCCTTATCTCTTGCCCTTTCTTTAGCCAACCCCACCCAATTGTGCTCTCTTCCTATTCTGGCAACTTCATGTTGCGGCTCGTCTGTCATAGTCAGCACTACAAACATTGTCTCTTTTAAACGCTAAATTTGCTATTTGTTCCATAGGGAAAGGAAATTTGTGACACTGCACATTTTCCACTCTGCCTCTGCTTGCACTGCCTTGGCACATTTGTACGTAGCGTATCCCTGAAATACACTTCCCCTATGCACTTGGTTTGCATACATGATATCCTTTTCTTCAGAAATATTATTCCTTCATTTTCTTTTCTCTTATACATCTCCTCCCTTCACATTGATTTTATAAATGAGTATGTGTTTTTTGTGTATGTGTAATTTATATATAAATGTTTAATTTCTCAAGTTCAAAAGTCTGCATTTAAACAGCCAAGAAGTGGCCTAAATTTAGGCAAATATTAACAGCAGGCACTATTACCTAGCTACATCATGCTGTGGTCTTTCTTTTTAGAGGCAGATGACCAAAACTTGTTCTTAAAAGAATCTTTAGAGAAACATGAGTATATTGAAAGGCAGTAATCCCTTTAAGAAGAGCCTAAATATTAGTGCTCAAAGAATCTAGTGCAATTTTAAAGTGAGAGCTTGAAAGTAGGCAGTGGGGTAATGAGGTTGCTGCCTTATTTTGCCCTGGCTTGAAACAAATGAGGATTGGTTTTGGGAATCAAAGGACTGGGATATTAATCCTTCCTGACCAATAAAATGAGTACTCTCTTTTTTTTTGCCAGAACTGTGCAAACTACCCTGGAACTAGAGGTGGTACAGGGCATCTTGTCTGACAGATACGTGAGGGTTTCTTTTGTGACTTTGTTGTCTGGTCACGGTCTCTGCTTTTCCTTGTGTAAATTAGCAAACAGACACCAGTCTGCCTTGCAAAACATGGGTACCACCCTGCTCAAATGAAATACAGTGATGGGCATTTTGAGCAGAGCTGATCAGTAATCTTGAAGCAAGTTGTCTCCCAAGCAGAGATGGATATTTAACCCTTATGCCTTATACTGAGACAAAGAGGGAAGGATTCTTACCTTGGAAGGAGGAGAATCTGTTAAAAATAGAGCTAAACATAGGAACAGTAAATTTGCCCCCAGGAGAGAACAATTATTAGAGGCAAACTCCATCATGCCTGTGTATGTATGCATGTGTGCATGTGTTGGGGGAGTTGCTAGAAGCCTGGGGAACAATATGCTGCTGTGCAGGTTTTAGAAATGCTACAGGAACTGCAGAGCTAGGGGATGACAAAAACAAGAAATGTAGTATTTCTGTTTTTCATAGAGGCAGAGACAAGCCACCAGAATCTCCCTTTCTGAGTTAACAATGAGGTTTGAGTAAATGTTTAATATATAGCATTTTCTGGGAAGTGTATCTGTGGACTCACACTCTGTTAGCTCAGGCTTTTGGTGCATCACTCTTCTTCTTCTCTGTCAAAACTAGTACACACATAAATCCCAAGCCAGACAAAGGACAAAGGAATATCCTTCCCTGACTGCATCCAACTCCTGCATATGTTTCCTTTTGCGTACCAGCATTTTGTGTCACTATGTGCCTGCTCAGAGACGTGTTCTCTACCATATACCAGTATGTAGTATCCAACCAGCAGCCACATTTCCCCAAAGATACCTATCTGCCTTGCACTCAGAGTCCCTGTATAAATGTCCTATACAAAAAAGTGTGGTATAGTTCAGCTTTTTTGTTCCCCGTGCCCACCTCTAAACACATAAACTTTTCAAATTTGCCTACTATATATTAATTTACCCTCTACACTCCTTCTCTACCATCACTCCTTCTCCATGTCTATATGGACAGGCGTATTCTCTCCATATGTCTCAAACATTTCATGCATACATCCTGTCATTCTTCATACCCCAACCACAGCTATTCCTCTCCTATGGCTCCAGGATTGAACTACTGTGTTGTCCATTTCCCGGTGACAAGGGGTCTAGTTACAGGGTTATTGATTGGTTTTCATGCAGACAGATGGATCTGCCTTTGGTCTCCCCACCAAAATCCACCTCTGTATGGGCTGATTGTCACTGCTCCAGGGATCGGATTTCACCAGGAGACCACCCTCCATGCAAACATCCTTCACCCAGGCCATGGATGGTAATAAATGGAGTCAGGCTGAGCCATAATAAAAGCAATTGAGTGGGTTACCTGTGCAGACATGAGATTTATACCTCCTCATATTTGATGTGATTGTTTTATTGAGTTCTCAGTGCAGTTAGGATGCCATTTATTTATTTATTTATATGCCTACTTATCATGGAAGAGGGGGGAGGCTCTTTCAGCCTAGCTGGTGTTCAGCCTCCGTCTTGTCAAATATGAGCCCATAGAAAAGGACTCTCCAGTTTTGTTCTGCTTTTTAGCTAGACTTGGACTTGATGAGTGAGCCCTTCCCACATATCTGATTTCCTATGACAGACAAAGATGTTTGTTTCAGGACCCCTGAAACCTTGAAGACTGTCTGAATTATGAACCTAGTAGAAGCTAAGAGGCTGGTGTAAACCAAGACACATGTATATACTGATTTTCTAAAAGCGCCTCTTGAAAGAAATTCCTATTTACGCTGTGCCTGTTTTGGACAATGGTTTGTGATCTATGCACAGAGCCTCTTTATGCTATTGCAATAGAAATAGTAAGCACTAGCATTGCTTCTGACTCTGTGATCACATGTGAGCATTGAGAAATATTAGCAGGTGTAAATTGATTGGAAATGAATATTTGTAAGTGCACCCTGAGGAGTTTGGAAACCAAGTGATTAGATTTGTGATTTTCAGCTGGGTAGATAGCCATGTAAATGCTGCAAAATCACTCCAGTTACTGGCACTAGAGAAAATTGGAGGCTAGTGCTGAATATCGTAGTGTCTAGTATTTCATCACAAGCCTAACGGTGTTTTTTGTGGGTTTTCCAGCTCCTCTAGTCAAGTGGTAGCATGAGAATTTCAGTTGTCATTTAATAAAGTATGTTGCCAGTGTTTGTGGGGGCTTGAAAAGGGACCTGTCAGTTCTCAGAAGACTCAAAAGACTGCATTGTTAAGATGTTTTTAAAGTTGTTTAATAGGAGTCAGATATCCAAATCCTCTTTAAAATTTAGAGTAGAAAGGAGAAAACAAGTAAAAACAAACCTACATTGTATTGCAAGTGCTCATGATTCTTATGCCAATTACACAGTTTAGGCTCTGCCTTGACATTTTTAAACAGTTGAGACTGACAAATACGGCAATGCAGCTATAGGCTCCAATAGATTAATCTGGATTACAGTGGAAAAACTCCTCTTTCCTGTTAGTCTCAGTTTAAAAAATAATCATTTGGGAGAAGAACTCAGACCTTTCTGATGCTTTCAGGAGTAGTAATCGTTGTTAGAGTCATCTACACACAGATGGGATTCCTAAACCCCCAGTGAGCTATGTGGATGTCAGACCACATAGCAAATGGCAAATGTTTTTAGAAGTCTCTAGCTTTCCATCTGTAGAGACCAACACCAAAAGTGGGATGTGTAAATATTTTGCTGATTTTAAGTGGAGAGCCTAAATTCCATTTGAATTTCACCATGCCTTAATTAAGGACACTGGAATCTAAGTGAAGCTCAGCCTTGTTCAACTGTTTTGAAGGCATATACTATTATTCAAGTAATATGAAAATCTTTTGTTTGAATAGGCTTTAGGGTTAGACATGGGAGTTTTCTGACATTTGATATATGTCTGAAAACATGACTTTGTTTTGTATGCACCATGTCATCATATCATAGAAGGTCCAGCTGGCCTGCTAGACCACTATCTATCTCTTTAGCCAACACAAGATTATTTCTTATTGTATATTTGCTTGTTCTTAATGCCATCTAGTTATATATATTCCAAGAAATCAGGAATTCCTATGGGATGCAATTCCACATTTTAATGGACCTCCCTATCAGGGGATACCTTCTGCTACCATTTAAATATGTTTCCTTTCTTATTTCCCTCCCTTCATTCCTGGCTATAGTGCTTTGTTTAAATGTGAATAATTCCTTTCCTGTTGGAAGGACTGTGCCCTTCAGATCACTATATTGTTCTCAGCCCTTCGTCATTTCTTGGCCAAGCCACTTATATTTTCTCCTCTTTTCTCCCAAAGTCAAATGAGGTTTTTTCACATAATAGTGATTCTGGTAAATGAGGTTTAGTTCCATAAGATTCACTCACCCAGCACAGAAGTGCAGCTACCTCTATGGCAGAATGCAACAGTAATTCAGTGACTGCAAAATCCTGAAAATATTCAACTTCCAGCAAAAATCATGCTTTCTGTACATCTATTAAAAAAAGAAGGGCTGGGATTTTTAGGTGATAAAAGGGCCGAAACGGTTCTGAACTTCGAGGTTCACGGAACAGGGAGTTCAAAACTTCCCAGGCACAACCAATTCTACTTGCTGACTGCCTCTGTTGAGCTAATATCTCTGCCATATAAAAATTAGAAAAAATACAGCTAGCTTATTGTATTTCCCCCCCCACAACCTTCCAGTGGCCAGATACGATGAATAAGACAAAGAGAAATGCTGTGAGCATTCATTTACTCTTTCAGCTGCAGTAACATTGTCTGTAACCTCTGCTTTATGAGCCTGTCCTTTATTTGCAATGATAAAAAGAAGATAATACCAGGTTTGTGTCTGATGGAAAAGAGTCTGAATTTAAAGGAGTACATTTTCTGTAATGAAGCCCTGTGTGACCTGGTTGCATTCTTTGCTCAGCTGAAAGCAACTGGCAGTAGAAGTCTTCTACCTCGAGAGCATGCCCTGATGCAGGAAATCACATAGGAACCTTAGACTCAGCATCAGCTGGGAGAGAGGATTCCTGCTAGAATCCTGAGTTTCTTCTGTGTGCACTAGGAAGTGCCAGGTTACAAGTCCTGGTAGTCTCCATTTAGTACTGTCGGACAAGTTTTCTTCACCCCTCCTTTGCACCAAAACAATGTCAGACAGAGGCAGATCCAGTCTACGTGACAAGTTGAATATTTGATCTCAAAAAACTGACTTGTGGCTACTAAATACTGGCAGTGGTGATAGGTTTGTGTGACACACACGCACACTTGCAGGGTAAAACTCGGGCAATTCACCCTGAGTTCACTGCAGACAATGCAGTTGTCACTGCTTTTGATCTCTATGAACAAGCTGCCATTAGAGATACTCTGTACTCTTCCAGCTTCTCCCTTGACTCATTACCTGTCTTCCAAGAATTCCAGATTTTTCTGGAATTTTCAGGGGGAAAAACAAGAAGCGATTCACCAGCGGCTTTGGCCAGGATGTCCTTTGGGGAATTCTCAAGTGCTGCTGGCTAGTGAGGGTGACTCAGAAAGCTCTGTTTGCGTAATACTGATTTCTTCCGCATATCACACAGCCCCTGCCCTAATGCGCCTGGTTTTTGCCAGACAATTGTTTGTCTTGAAATGTTACATTTACCTCAATTGCATGAGCTAAAGCCTCAGCTGATGTAAAACAACCTAGCTCCAGTTTTGAACTTTTTCTCGTTATGTGTTGAACTCGATGGATGTTTTTAGTGAAAGATCATACTGAGTTTTACAAAGGTAACTAAAAGCTGTTATTTTCATTTTACAGATGGCAAAACAGACTCCTAAGGAGTCTGTGTGACCTGCCTAAGATCAATCAAAAAATTAATGTCAGAACTGGTGAGAGAAGTCTGATCTTCTAATATGCCATCCTTTGCTCTAAACTACAGGCCTGCCTGCCGCCACTGAAATTGGCCGTATGCTCAATAATATTTCAATGTACAAGTATATTTCAGTGGTCTTTATAACCCAAGTCAATGTATGTGTCTTTCCATATGTATTTTTAAAAGCACATCATTATTGGAGACTTCAACTAGGCATCATTAGCCAATTGCTATATTGTGAAAATGGAAACACCTCCCTAAACCATGTGCTTAACACTAGAAATTAATGTATACCTAAGAGAAGATCGAAAAAGCATCCAGCAGTTTGACTAAGATAATATATCCACTAACCTCTATTCTCTGCCATGGGGCATTAGTTAGGTCTGTTCTCAGGAACTCAGGGTCCAAAGCATATCCAGAAGGCTGACTGAACTTTGAAATGCTTTACCTTTGGCGTGCCTTGGGTAAGGACTAAGTGGGAGTCCCTAGTACTGAACCTGGCCCTCGAAGAACTGGGTTAGAGGGACAAATCAGGGAGAGGTTGTTTTGCTTTGACTTTCTGAACCTCATTCATTAATCGAAGATAATTCATTAGTTTAAGAGAAGCAGGAAATAGTGCTTAAACTACAATGTCCATTACATAACTTGCATTACCGTGAATGTATGTCCATGATGTACTCCATCCTATTCCTACTAAAGTACACTGTCTAATTCAAAAAATTTTTCTGGGATGATTATCATCTCATGAAACCTCTGTTCTTAGGCGAACTTTATGTTCTGCTAA
The DNA here is from genome assembly GCA_013398115.1 of Falcunculus frontatus. Classification (NCBI taxonomy): domain Eukaryota; kingdom Metazoa; phylum Chordata; class Aves; order Passeriformes; genus Falcunculus; species Falcunculus frontatus. Next base: position 12,007 of record VZRV01010982.1, on the reverse strand, counting down.
ACAAAGGAAAAGTTCTCACTAACATCTGCCTCCAAGTTCATTTTTAGGAGACTGCCACAAGGAGCATCTAAATTTAGCAGTGTCTAAATTCAGTTGAAATACTCTTACCTGAAGTGACCAAAGATAACTGGTTTATAGTCATACAATAGATGGAAAAGGTTTGGGCTGGCAGAGTGCTCAAGAAGCAAGGTGCTCAAGCGATTTGAAGCATTAATTGCTTACCAAAGAATTAAGATCTTCTGTCATTTGCCTGCTTCTCAATTACATGCACTGCTTATATGTGTGTGAGTTTACACATATGCATGTATATACATGTTTGTATATATGTACGTGTGTGTACCTACACATACACAATTGGTTTATACTGCAGAATATTTAATGTATAAAGTGGGAACAGGAAAGCTCTTGGTGTACAGATAACTGATCTCGATCCTGTCATTTCTGGTGCACTTTGCTTATTAACTCGTATACTCTCTAGACTTTTTCCCGTAATTAAAAGAAATCTACTGCATAGCAGAAGACTTTAGTACTTTTTCCTGACTCTTGACAGGGTAGTTAAGTCATGGTTTTTGCTAGAGCTTTTATCTACCCTTTATCTGCATGAGTTTGGTATGAGCAAGTTTCTGATAAAACTCAGAACTGAATAACACGTCGTCCCAAATGCATCCTGCTATTCTCAGTCCAGTAGTGATAGATCAGTGCAATGTAGGCACACAGAATTAATGTATTACAGTAAAAAAAAAAAAAAAAAATTAAATTGTTTAAGGGAGACTTCTAAAATTGAATTGAAACTGTGTTGTTTTGTAGTCTCTCACCCAAAAGTCTTCACTAATGTTAAATTAATTCTCAGAAAGAAAATAAAATGTAATTAATAAATTTTCAGAAAATCTTATAATAACCAAAAGTAATTTTTTCTATTTACAAGGAGATCTCCATTTTGAAGCACAGTATTCACAGTCTGTCTAGGGATATAGGTAACTTCTATTTCTGTAAATGCCTTGCTAATTGGCTTAATATGTTGAAACACTCCTGGATGTAGCTCTAACTGTTTTAGACACTGGGCCAAACCAGATTTTGCTTTGGAAACTCCATGTTTTGCAGAAGTAAAAAGACAGGTATTTATTGATGGCTAGGTTTTTAAATTGTCATCTCTCTGAAGCTGTTCAGAGCCTGAGTGTTAGATTAACTCCAATTTGTGATTGGTGATCAGAGAGATTACAATTTACTGCAGGCAAGGGATTTGCTGTTACAAAGAACTGACCCAATTCTGCATGTGAATTTTTACAATGAGGGAGAGAAAAACATATATTTAAATTGTGAACTTAGTCCCTTCTTTGTGTTTTGTGAGTTCTGTGAGCTGGAGTCATGAAAGTCATTGGAGTGATGAAGTTCCTGCTGCTCTCCACAGCACTAGGATTGGGCCCTAATATATTTAATATTTCCTATTTCATGGCAATTTTTTCCCAGTTCGCTGTCCTGTTCTTGCCTAGGACAGACTTGCAAATTTTACAGCCTGTGTTATGGGCTTACTTCCTCACAGATGTGAGTTTTGGGGAGCCTCATACAAAGATGAACAGTGGGAAGTTAGGTCTGAATTTTATAAAGGAATGGGGAAAGACTAAATCTTAGGAAGCTAAAATGCTCTTGAGCCTTGGGGACTACACACTCAAGTACCATGGCAGTGGTGGGTCAGAGCTGAGCCTCTTTAGTGTAATAATACTTAGCAGCTACTTGTCCTCAAAGTATTTTATGAGCACAGTCTAACTGACGTCTGTTTCCACTTCTTTCTGAGAAAAATCAGTTTTCATTTCCAGTGTGGGGAAACTGAGGCACAAAACTCCCAAAGTCGTACCGCAGACTGGTAGCATGGTGGGAACCGAATCTGGTGCTCAGCTTTCTGCCCGGGACATGACAACTCAGATGTGAGGCACTGAGTCCAGCAAGCATAAGACTTCAGTGACTTTTGGATGCTGAGATCTCTTAAGCTAGCTGAAGTATAAATATATGTTGGCTCCACACATGCTATTTCTCCAAAGAGCCTATGGCCATTCCTCTGGACTTCCATACCACCAGCTCTATTCCTTACAGGGATAGCTGTCTGTCCTTCCACAGCTGCCTTTGTAAGGTGTCTGAATGTCAAACTGTTATTATTTCAATACCTGACTGAGAGAGTAACACAGACCTGGAGGTTTTTTAGGAGGGTGTATAATTAGCCGATCAGTATTATGTTACCCTGTTCATAACTTAATAACCATTTTAATACAGATGGCACACACAGGGATAATTTCCTAGGGTAGCCTAGCAGTATATTACAGAGACAGTGTGTCTGAGGGAATCTTTCTTAGCCAAGGTACATTCCACTAGCTAATTCTACCTGCTGTTTTCAAGATGATTTGGGATAATTCCATATCATTTGCAAAATATTAAAACCCATTTATATAGGATGCCAGATTTAGAAATACACAGTCTGAGTTATTAGACATATTTTGATAAATCTGCCATGAAAAGTGCAGGACAAAAAAACCCACTGTGTTTTCCTTGCTATTTATTTTTTGCTTCCCTTGCTATAAATACACCAGGTTTTGGTTTTGTTTTTTTTTGATCTGGCTAAATTTGTTATATATCAAAAGGGCCAATATACCGATTTGTCCATTTTGTCTACGTAGACAGTACAAACGCCTGCATGCTTATTTACACATACCCTATGCATGTTTATTTGACTGAGAAGAGCCATACACTTGAGATTGCATCCAAAATTTCACGTATTTTTACTCTGTTGGTGAGGTATTTCATGCCTACGTATGTACCTTTTGCAAATATCTCTGCGTTACTCTGTTTCTAGAGATTTTATTTCTGTGGGCATAGTCAGGGTATCTGTACATACATAAGACTAAAACAGTGTAATTACCTTTACTGTGTGCACAAGAGCGTTGTGTTGCCAAAGTGTGAAGGTCTGATGTACGTTGTGTTTGAACGTGCAGGCATGTGAACAGTCTGAGTGCTTTGACGTCTGTCAGTACTCGATTACATCTATTCCCTTTTCTCCTGCATCGATCCTGGTTTTTTGCCTGTCATGTGGTTATTTTTGTCACCTCAAACCTGAGACCAAATCTGAGTCCCTCCAANTGGTTCGCTAGTACGAAATCGATTCTGCAGCTGCCCAGCCTTCTGCGAGGGCAGGGATCAGACCGAGTCGGGGCCACAGGGACCGCGGGGAGAGCAGCGCTCCCCAGCCGGGTAAAGAACCGCCCGGCAAATTTAGCCGTTCCCTCGGGCTCCCGACGGGGAGTGAACCGGGGGAGTGGGTGCAAGGGAATCCTTCCTCCCGCTCTCAGCGCCTCGCGGCTGTGAACTCGGCTTGGCAGAAGATGACGGCAGCCTTTCGGCTCAGAGCTCTAATACCCTGGCAAGGCTGGAGGTCATCTACACCGGGTAGGGGTGTTCGAGGGACACGAGAAACCCCGGCTCCGCAGCCCGTCACCCCTCCAGCCTGAACAGCACCCAAAGCTTGCGGCAGTGCCGGGGTGCTCGGCGGGAGCTCAACTGCTTTCAGCAGCGCTGCCCCGGCCCCCGGCTGCCCCCGGGCCAGGCGGCGGGCACAAGCTGCGGCCCTGCGGCAGCGAGCCCCGGGACAGATCCGCGCACTCGCTGCTCGCTGCAGGCGCTGGGGGAACGGGCAGTTGTTTTCGGTCCCGCTGCCCGGAACTGGGCTCGGAGGTCACGGCGGGGCCGGGGAGCGCCCGCTGGACCGGGCCGGGGACTGGCGGGCCTTTCCCAAGGGTCCCGCTGCGGTCAGGGGACTGGAGAAGGCTGGATCTACCCTGACCGAGGAAAGATTAGGCCGTCCTCGCTGTTGGAAGGGGTTTTATGGGGCCGTAAAGATGCGACTGGGCCGCGAGCTGCGGGGTTGCTCTTACCTGTTTATGGAGGAGACACTGGGGACCGTGTCGTTGTCGCAGATGCCCTCGGCCAATAGCCTGTCCCGGATCTCCCAGGCGAACATTGTCGGGTTTTGTCTCTTGTACTCGGCGATTTTATCCACTACTTTGGGGGTGGCCACTTTGGGTTTGGAGCCTCCGATCACGCCGGGCTTGATGCTTCCCGTCTCGTAATACCTGCACAAAAGACGGTCAGTGACCTGCCGTGCCGGGAAGGGCCCCGCCATCCTCGAGCACTGAGAGCCCGACTGCCCCCCAAAGCGCCCCGCGGCCCCCTGCCCCCTGCCCCACCTCGGCTTCGGCCCGCGGGTACGCGGCATTGGGCCGTGGCCGCTCGGGCGCTGCATATCGAGGCTCCGCGAGGCACCAGGCGGCCTGACCTGGGGCTAAGGCAATCCCTTCGCCTCTGTAGGNGTTTTTTTTTGATCTGGCTAAATTTGTTATATATCAAAAGGGCCAATATACCGATTTGTCCATTTTGTCTACGTAGACAGTACAAACGCCTGCATGCTTATTTACACATACCCTATGCATGTTTATTTGACTGAGAAGAGCCATACACTTGAGATTGCATCCAAAATTTCACGTATTTTTACTCTGTTGGTGAGGTATTTCATGCCTACGTATGTACCTTTTGCAAATATCTCTGCGTTACTCTGTTTCTAGAGATTTTATTTCTGTGGGCATAGTCAGGGTATCTGTACATACATAAGACTAAAACAGTGTAATTACCTTTACTGTGTGCACAAGAGCGTTGTGTTGCCAAAGTGTGAAGGTCTGATGTACGTTGTGTTTGAACGTGCAGGCATGTGAACAGTCTGAGTGCTTTGACGTCTGTCAGTACTCGATTACATCTATTCCCTTTTCTCCTGCATCGATCCTGGTTTTTTGCCTGTCATGTGGTTATTTTTGTCACCTCAAACCTGAGACCAAATCTGAGTCCCTCCAACAACAAAATTCGCACCCTAGCAGCCGGGGGAGGAAGGGGGGGGGAG
>VZRV01010981.1:2785567-2806566 GCA_013398115.1 Falcunculus frontatus | reverse complement strand
TCGGCACTGAACTTGGCAAAACTAACACGTATTCTTTGAGTTACATCTCGTCTGAAACTACCCTGAGGGTCAACCAGACAGAACTGGTCAACACTGTGGACGGTAATCCTACCCTGAGTGTGGGGTGGCATTCAAGCCTGACATGCCAGAAGCATTTTCCTTCCCTGACTCCTCTCACGCTGGCTGCACACCTTCTGCAGCCACACACAGTGTTTCTTAGCATGCAGGTGAAATGAGGAAATAATCTTTTTTTGCCAGAAAGACATACAAATATACTCTGAATATATTCAATTTTAATTACCGCAAGACAGGAATGCTTCCCATCAAAACTGCCAGAGCTGTATGTATCTTTCCTTCATTCCATTAATTATTTACCTTCAGTTTTAATAATACAGTTAAGGGCACTATATATAGCTTATGCTCTATCAATAAATCATGCTTGTGTGTCTTCATATTTATCCTGTAAAATTATAAGTACCAACGTGCTTGCATGGATTTGCTAAGCGATTCTAGCAACGAAATTCCCAGCAGTGCATCTCTTGGAGTCTTTGGAGGTGAACTCAAATATTCCTCACTCAACGAGAGCTATTTTATGAGACTTTTTATGAGATTGTTTATTTTATGAGGTCACCAGTCTTTTCAGAAGTCCCAACAGTCTCCTTCATCCCGTGCTTATAGCTCTGTGCTGATTTAAAACCCAGCGGGAATATTAAACCTACTTGAGCTGCCCCCTTTCCCTGCCCCCTTCTGGTAGTGGAGTAAACACTAGGAGAGATTATAAATTGGAATCACAGTTTACTGAAAAATTGCAATAACCACAATATTAATAAAAGTGTACAAAAGAGTGTTCTACCCACAAAAGGGTATTCACTACTGAACAAACAAAAACATTTCCCGAAGACCACACCCAGTGTGGTTTTCCCAGACAAAAGCAAAGCACTGACTGGCCCTGCGCTGGGCAACATGGTATATATGGGAAAACAAAAGCAGAATGTCAGGGAGGCTTGTAATTTAACTTTCCCCCCTCACACCAAAAACAGTGGAAAAACAGGGACAAGGCAAAACCTGGTGAGACCTGACAGGGCTCTGAAGCAGGTCAGAGGACCCTCCTCCTGGGCCTGACTTTGTGGGAGAGGGACTGGAGAGCTCGGCAGTTCCAGCAGCAGTTCCAGCAGCAGTTCCAGTGGCTGCTGCGGTCACGGCAGCTGCAGCTTGGGCTCCATGTGGCTCAGCTGGGCTCTGCAATGCTGCTTTCTCTTTTCTTTCTCTTGGAGCAGTTCACCAGCTCTTGGGCTCACTGGCGCTGTCTTCGAGCACCAAACCAGAAAAGTCACAGCTCAGAGGAACAGGAAAGGGACCGCCAGAGGCAGACAGGGTCTAGGTCTGCCAGGCTGACCCTGAATCCTGCACACCCCTGAGCATGGCAAAAGATGGCCACCCTTCCACTTCCAGCCCCTGGCTTCCTCCTGCTGCAACCACATCCCTGCCATGACGTGAATAGTGTGGAATTACACAGTGCTAGAAACTCTATCCCTTTCCCCTATAACCGTAATAAACTCATCACAAGCAAACAGTTAGTGACTTTTCAACCTATCATCAAACCCAAGAATCCACACAGTATCATAAGGGCAATGTACAAGCCACCTTCCCCATCCCCTAAATCCAAGGCACTTTAGTATTCATGTGATCCACAACCCAGGCTCAGTCCATCAAACTAGTCTTTCGGTTGCATTGCTTGAAACAGCTCTCCCGTTTGTTCAGCAATCTCCTTCATCTTCTGACGTGCCTCTTCTATGGTGGTGGTGGCGTTATGGACAGTGACACAGCATTCTCCATCCATTAGGTTTAGCATCCCACACACTCCATTCTCCTTCAACAATAACATATCTAGGGCTAATCGATTCTGCAAAGGCATTTTCGATGCCTGCTGGACCTGCAAATTTGGTTCCCCGAGTGAACGTCCGGTCCAGTTGCTTAACACATGGACTTGCCTAGTTAAGTTCTCCAAGACATATTTGTGCTGTTGGATAACTCCACTGGACACAAAAAATGATTCTAAGTCTAATGCAACATTTTGTCCCCAAGTGTAATAGTCGGGGACTTGAATCCCCTCAATCCACCCTTTCGCATCTGTTGGATTGTGGATTTCTCTCCGCACTTTGTTGTTACGATAAAGTGTATAATTGAATGTTTTAGATGGACACATGGTAGGAAACCCAATAGTACACTGGAGTCCAGCCATATCATACATGTTCAAGTGGGAATACATTTTCCCATCTGAACATGCCCATACCGTTCCCCGTGGAGCTGGATATTTGGCTTGTGAACACTGATACACATCGCCTTGGGGAACTTCCTGTGCTTCACTACTTGAATTCCAGACCCTTCTTCGGTGAGGACCATGTGTAACAGGAATGCCACAGGATAGTGCTGTCTCCAAATTTTCATAAGACCCATTGCATCGGGTGTCTTGGTTTAGGTAGCCATAGTTGGGATAATCCCAACAGGTACACATGTCCCGGATAAAAGTTCTCAGCTCTGAGATGTACCAGGTTTCTATAGGCTCACCTGCTCCTGTGGTACAATCTAATATACGAGAACAATTCAGAAAGGAGGTCTCTGATTTACTTTGGATAATGCTTCTACGGTTCCTCACTTTCCAGCAGATACTCTCTCCATTAGGTAGTGTGGTCTGATGGTCCTTACAGTCTGATTTCTCCACTTCCCATTCCACTATTTTCCCTGTGGGGGCCCTGGAGGCCCATTGTAGGGTAGATATAGGGTCAAAGATTTGTTTCAGAGACCAGGCCCATTCATAATTTGTTCGGTTAACTTGGTGTGCGGTTCCTGGGTTATCGGGGATTTGTATACACCATCCTGCATCCCAATGTAAATTGTACTCGTGTTCGAAAAACCCACCCTCAGCAGGAGAATCCCACCATGGTACCACCGTGCAAGGGATAGAGGTGACATTTTGCAGTGTCTCAGTAGGGTGGGTGTCTAATGACCGATAGCATGTCTGATTCCATAAATGGCTCCAGGTAGAGTCGCGTGGGAGCTGGTAAAAGGCTTTCTTGTATTCTACCCATGTCCCATTTGCATCCCATTGTTGTCCTTCTTTCTGCTCTAGGAACGGGGACTCGACCATTCCCCAGGTAGTATTTCCTCCTGTTTTTTTAAGATTATCCAGTTCTCTCGTTAATATTTCCGAAAAATTTAACCAAATCATCATAAATCTAAACCCCTCTGATGCAGAGTTGGGGAGGTTAATACATATTCCTTGATTTGTATGATTCCAAATATGCATAAATCCTTGAATCAACTCCCAGGCTAAATTTGGTTCAGTACTCTGATGCTCAGTCGCTTGAGACAAAATCATACATCCAAAACATAAGAGTAAAAACTTTTCCCACACCATTTTTTTTTCTAGTAAAAAGGCAAAATAGGCTTAGGAAAATCAAACTAAAAAATACACAAAATGATCCGTCCACTCAACAGTTGAAAAGCATAGGTCCAGCAGTGGATTTCAGATAATCTGTAAAACATACATATGCATAAAAACAAAACATAATTAAAAGGAGGGAACAATCCACCACCCAGGCACACAAGTTAAATGGCTTTTTTAAGGTCAGGGGTACCTATCCCGTTTTTGGTAATTCTGCCAAAACTGGTTGTCCTAGGTAATGGAAAGGATTTGCAGGGTCTTTGGCCTCTTTTGTTCCAGGGAGTATGGGTGGGGATTGAAGACAAAAGGCTGTGAGTTATGGGCACCCATTAACTCCCCAGCAGCTATTGACTCTGTGCACCCCATCTGACACCCCCTTGCGCATCCAGGTTCATGAAGTTTCAGGGTCCTCTTCAAGAGTCCATTGCTGCATCCAGCAATACCATTTGCCTGGGGGTAGTATGGGGTGTGAAAGATCCACTGTATTCCTTCATCCCATGCCCACTCTTGAACCACCCCCGGCAGTAAATTGACTACCGTTGTGGGATTGGAGGGACTGGGGCCATGGCAAATAATTAAACCACAGCTTCAGTCCCTTTACAGTGCTGTGCCCTGCTGCTCTTGCTACTGCCTCATCTTGAGTGAGCTCCGACATTACTTCCACCCTGACAAGAACATACTGTTTTCCTTCTGACTTCAGGAAAGGCCCTATATAGTCCACCTTCCAGGTCTCCCAGAGGTCTTTTCCATGTCATTAGTGAAGGGGTGCCTCCTGCACGGATGTTGTTTTCCTAGTCCCGTACAACATGGGCCACAGACTCAGATGACAGTGTTACACAATTCCCAAGTGACAGGCCACCCTGTGTTACCAGCTCCCTTAAAAAGATCCTTAAATCCTGAGTGGTCTCCCTTGACATGTAACCACACTAGCACTCTCCCACTCCCATTTTTCTTCTCCCTTTACTGCCATACCCACGACACAGCTCAGTGAATCTACCTGATTATTCAACAGGTGAGCCAGATTATCCATCTGCTGGTGGGCAGGAATCCATACAACCAAGAAACACTTCTGCTTAGCCAAGTTTAGGATGTCTTCCCATTTCTCTCACTGCCACACTGGCAACCCAACTGATCGCCCACTGGTTTTGTTCGCAAAATGGGAGCCACTTGGTACATCCCTTAAAAACAGCATAGGGGTTCATATAAATAAACACTGGTTCTTTAGTGTCAGCCTTTCTAACAGTCACCCTGCACATGGCTACCAATTCTCCCATCTGAGAACTTTCTTCTCCCCTTGTCACAATTCTGTTCCCTGAACCAACACACAGGAACACTGCTCAGTATTTCCCTCTCTTTTGGAGGATGCATCAGTGAACCACATTCTTTCCAGGCGGGGCTCAACTTGAGGGGTAGGTTTTATATAAGGGAGGCTCCTGGTCCAGTAGACTGACAGGCAATTCTTGTATTTAGAGCACTCTGGGTGCTCCCTCCTCTATCTGAGGCCTATGGCAGTGATGATGTAACTGTTCATACCACCTTCTTACTGCTTCTCCCTGCACAACCCCCACACCAGGTCGGGTTCTGGCCAGTACAGGTTTCAAGACCTTGAAAGGCTCCACTAGAATAATTGGTTCTTGCCATATGACTTTTTCAGCTCCCTGTAGAGCTAGACTAGCCACAGAGGCACTTCTAACAAACTGAATAAAGTTTTTTTGCATCTTTAAAGCCGTGCAAATAAAACCTGACAGGGCAAGTCGGACCCTCAGGTCCCCATTGCCATATATGCATTGACAATCTGAGTTACAATGCCCCATTTGATATGAAGTGGATATGTTGGATGTATTTGTCCTAAAACCTGATGTAACCCAGCCTCAAATACTAACAATTTTAGGACTTCTACATGGACAAGGGTCCCATCCAAGGTGGTCCTCTGGTGTGTTAAATCATGATGAGGGCAGGCTATGATGGAGAAAGCCAGGATGTGTTTTCCCAAAATTACCAGCAGGGCAAGGGCATGTTGTAGCTCCTTCTTCTATCCAGGAATTTTAATTTGCTCAAGGGAAGTCAAGGTTTTGGGGTGAACACACACTGTTCCTGCCCTCCACCATACTCCCAAGAACTCTACCTCAGAAGATGGGGGTTGCACCTTTTTTGCAGAAATGTGAAAACCTAAATTTTGAGGGTAATTATCTCTGTTTGGGTTTGTCCTACTGTTGTGGCATTGGAGCCGCCCACCAGTATATTGTGAATGTATCGATCTGCTTTCACTCCCTCCACAGGCATCACTACAGAGCATGCCATCCTCTCCAGACCCCACCATTAACATCCCTGGCAGGATGCAAGAACCTGTCCACGTAGATTTGAACAATGCACTCACTGACTCTCCTTTTCACTCACATCTCCCAAGTGAAAATGTCTTTCTTCCTGATGTGGACCTCCTGCTTTCCTTCGCTTTCACTGCCCTCTTATTGACAGAAGCCGTGCTATTTCCAAGCATCTTCATTCACTGCCCAGGCCAGTTTGGGGTTGAAAAACAAGGGTGACATTTATACAGACTTTTACCTCTCTGCACATGACAACTCACCAGGAAGGCAACTATTCCACCTCCCATCTACCAGGCAGGAAAATATTTGTGACTATTACTCCCCACCTCAGATTCCCAGAGCCTGGGACCAGCAATCCATTTCTCACAGGCAGCAAGTAAAGTCTGCAAATACATTTCACACTAATTGCAATCACTGATCAGCACTAGCGCTGCAGACTTGGCACCCTCCCACCCTCAGTATGTTGAAATAGTTTGTACATATTTGATCTCTTCCACTTTTAAAATCCCAGCAGGACTCAGGCATGATTTATTGTGAAGTTGGAAAGGAAAATGGACTTGGATTTTTAAAACTACAGTTATCTGCCATAGGGATAGGCAGAACACATGAGAAAATGCAAAGCATGGAAGGAAATCTCTGCCCTAATCTCAGACAAAAACAAAGTTCAATCATTGTGCAGGCACAGCCACTGCACTGAAGCCATGGTTTCTCTTATACTATTACCATAGTTGATTGTAAAATATGTGGGGAGAAACCTTGGGGGAAAGATGATCACAGACACAAGAGTTACTGCCTGCAGAATTTATGACCTATACTTGGAATATTTATACTGTTTTCAGGGATCTCATTCTTGACCAAGGTTGGTTAAGTAGAGGAAAAAAGGGAGCCAGGAAGTTTTACATTTGTTGACTGGTTTTATGCAAGGTATTGGTGTAAAACCATCAACCAAAGGCCACTTCAGGGCAGGAAGGCAGGAAGGAGCACACTGCTGTGGTGTCATGCTGCTGTCAGGGAAGGGCCTAACACAAAAACACCTGGGATCTCACTGCAGCTCTGACTGATGCTGAGAATGCAGAAATGCTCCCTTCCAGCCCACTCCCTTTGCAACTGCACAGCAAAAACTGCAACCTCCACAGACAGCTTCTTTTTTTTTTTTTTGTGTACTCCTAGCATAAGCACACACCTACTTGCTGTTTATTTATGGAGCTTGCTGCCACAACGGGGCTCCCACAGCCAGACTTCATTTGCTTGGTCTCTCTTTGAGGTCCATAAGGAGCGGAACACGCATCCCAAGCCAAGCCTTCCATGCCCTGTCAGCACAGGCTTCAAAGCCCAAAAGAGGAGGACGCCAGCGTTAACAGGCACAAAACACACACTTGGAAGCAAAGGCTGCTGCTAAGCTTTCTGCAAGAAGCCTCCTCCACACAGAGCTCTACATAAACTCCAAGTCTCTCCCTATCAAAACACTTAATCAAGAAATACAGCGGGTCTTCAAACTGCCTTTGTTTCTCTGGGAAGCTGTCAGCACAAGAACACAACTGAGCAGCCATTGCTCACGAGGCTGGACGTTCTTCCAGGAAGCCTCTCCTCAAAGCCTTTGCTTCAATACACATGGGACCTGCAGACAGAATCAATGTAGGGAACACACCTGGCTTTCTAAGGGGACCTTTTTCCATGTCCCATGGAAGCCATCGAACACATTAGCAACACTCCCTTGGCCATCAAGAGGAGTCATTCCTACCCACCAGAGCTCAGAGAAAACGTGCAGGACAACCAACAAACTCCTGAGGATCAGCACTAACCCCAGCATCATCCTGCAGCCTGGTTACCTCCAACCTTGCAACTGCCTACTTAAAAGCTCACCATACACCATCTGTTTGCCCAGAGGGACCACTAGCCAGCCAGCATAAGCAACACACGGAGATACTGTCCTAGGAACCCAGGTAAGGGATCAGAAATGCTGTCCAAGGACTATGAGCACTTCTACACTGCACAACATAGTGATTGCTATGTGGACACACTATCATCTGCTGTTGTACACCCTGTCTATACTAAAAGTCTCAAAAAAGAGCTTTCTGTCATGCTCTGGACCTGCCGTGGACACAGTCTGAAAAACCCATCAGCTCTGCAGGAAGTTTTACAGGCGTGGTTGGAACGAGAGATCTTAGTGAGACTAAGATAAAACACAAGAGCACGGAAGGCAGTAAAGCCACAGGTTGCTTCAAGGGCCAAGATCCACTTCTGAATCAACCAACTTCCAAGTGTGAGCCTGGGCAGGAAGGTCAGTCATGATAGTGAGGGACCCCAAGTACCAGTGCGGCACCAGTGTGTCACAGCGAACGGCGTTTACTTTACATCGTAAAATACGGAGCTCCACAGTGCTCTCCCAAATGCTTTCCAGAAGCAGCGCTTAAGCTTTGAGGCAAACGTCGCCACGCTGGGCCGCTGCTCTCGGCAGCTCGGGCCGCCACTCACCTGCGCCGGCACCGCGCCGCTCCCGCCGGCACTTCCGCCCTGCCTGGCGGCACTTCCGCCCGGCCGCCGTCACTTCCGCCGGCTCGGTCGCGGCCCCCGCTACCCGCGGGGAGTTCCGCTGAGTGAATTGAATTTTCATTTCGGCTTTTGACGCCTTAATCACGGCCTTGTTTCCCGGCACTGTGGTTACGGCTGCCCGCTGCTTCCGCCTGGCCCGGGGCTCCTGGAGGGACGTCCCGCCGCCGAGCCGCGGCTGGGAGTTCGCCCTGGGCTTGTGCGGCCCAAGGCAGCTTCCCCAAGGCGTTTTCCTTGCGTCCAAACACGGGCCACCTGCATCCCACGGCGACTGGCTGCACACACAGAAATGCCTTCATGTAAACGCAGGAGCTGTGCCTTGGCATTATCGGTACAGTTGCCGTGCCTGGGACTGCAGGTGTTTGGGGAGAGCAGACACATAAAGCTCTATGAACATGGCTGTCATTTATTATTCATATTTGATTGCTCGTTTGTAATACGTGCCAAGCTTTATTAGAAACTATGAAAGAGCTGTTGGAACTTGCAGGAGCTTTGATTTTAATGTTGGTTATTGATTTAAAGCTTGGTCAACTTTCAGCCTTTTTACCTGGGGAATGAATTCTCTGAGGAGGAGAACAGGCACAGATCCTCACTGGGGCTTGGGCTGGAGCAGGTGGGCTCACAGCTTGGGAAGGACTCACCACAAGGTCTCTGATGCCATAAGAAATTAAGCACTGGGCGGTTTTATCCTTTCAGAAAGCTGTGATACTAAAGCAGAATTACAGTCAGGAACAAGTTTTATCCATTATGGTCATTGAAAGCACTTATATCTGTAGAAACTAAGATAATCCTTCACCCTGACAGCAGCCAGCCAGCCTTAACTACATTGTCAGGGAAACAGGGCTGTGATTAACTCATAAAAATTGAAATGAAAATTTCAATCTTTTAAATGCTGAGCAGCAAACATCTCCCTCAGCTTCTTGTCTTCTGATGAGCAACCATGTTCCTGACATGGTAAAGTTGACAACTGCACTATTTTAGGTCGTTGAGCACTCCTTGAAGTAGCAATCAACTTGAAGATGCCCCATGAGGCTTACTGCATAACAAGAGTGACCATGATTCTAACCTTATGGTCAGACATATTCTGGCAGAGGTGTTTGAGCAGTTACTGCTGTTACATCTGGTGCGCTTCGAGATGCTCCTAGCAGGAAGAATAAATAGATCTGCTCTTAATTACATTTGGAGATTTGCAGAAGAGAACCTCAAGAGTGTTAGGAGTGCTTCTCCAAAGCTGCCCTGCCAGACTGCAGTTCATCAGCTGGTGGAGCTCTGCTTTGCACTCCCTGAAGCAAAAGGAATCATATTGAAGTCAAACCTAGTTCAGGAATAGCAGTGCCTGCTGAGAAATTGGGTGTCAAATTCTCTGTTTCACTGAAAATAACTGCTACCCTACCACCACCATCTGCCACTTAATATTGTTGTTCCCAAATTATGCTGGTTTGGTATGCGAGAAACACTGTGAAATAATTGTGCAGGTTTCTTGCTGTTAAACTTCAAGACCAGAAGCTTCTCATCATTTTTATGTGGAACCACCCACCATACTGACGGCTCCAGGACTCTGTTGCTACCACAGGTCTGCCTGACAGAAGTGGGAAGTTTAAGTTACAAGGTCCTTTGGCACCTTGTTGCCTTTTGTGTATCATTGCTTCTGGGGCAGTGAAGGTCATGTAGGGCTGCTCCAAAATCTATTGAAATCAACAGATTGTGCCTCTGATTGAAGCAAAATGAGAAACCAAGGTTTTAGTTTTTGCACTACTCATCNTGGATCATCTGGTCCACCCTCCCTCCTGAAGCAGGGTTGTCCTAGAACACATGACACAGGACTGCATCCAGGTTTTTGAGTATCTCCGGTGAGGGAGCGTCCACAACCTCTATGGACAACCAGTTCCAGTGCTTGGTCACAGGCACAATAACGTTCTCCTTCATTTGCACGTGGAACTTCCTGTGCATCAGTTTCTGACTGTTCCTTTTTGTCCTATTGCTTGGCAGCATCAAGAAGAGCCTGGCTCCATCCTCTGACACCCTCTCTTCAAATACTGATAGACACTGGTGAGATGGATAAAGATGACAGATCTGGGAAAAGAATACTCTGAGCATGAGAACAGGCACAGATTGTCACTCTGGCTTGGACTGGACCAGGTGGGCTCACTGGGAAGGACTCACTGTAAGTGCCCTGATGCTGTAAAAAATGAAGCACTTTTTCACTGTTTGGGGGTTTTTTCGTACCTTTAGAAAGCTGCAATACTACTGAAAAATTACAGCCAGAAACAAATTTTATCCATTATGATGACTGAAAGCACTTAAATCTCTAGATTTCTGTTCATTTTCAGACCAGGCATCAGAGCACCACTGGTTTTACAAAAGCGTGGGGCAGATGCAGTGGTGTGAGTAAAAGACTTCTCTCTCCCACTTTGAGGCTTTCCTGGGGCTGACCTTGGGAATGGTTTCCCATGGACCCCATGAACACACCTCAGTTCTCCCACCTGGACAGTAAGGCAGGGAGGCCGTGGCAGTGGTTCTGTTGGAACGTGTTTGGGTGAAGCGTTGGGACTGCTTAGACCGACTGACAACTGCTTATGGGTCTGATTCCAGGGAATTTAACAACTGGTTGTAAGGTCACTTCCACCTCACTAATGCTGTTAGCATGGAAGTGGTGTAAATAAATGACTCTTCATCCAGTGAAAAAGGATACCCTAAAGGTGTTACAGGATATTTGACCCTACCTGTCTTTAACTGAGTCAGTTCGGTAAACAAGATGGCCTGAGTCATGAAAGGGCCCGCTTTGAGCCCATCTTTTCCTCTCAAACCCAGGAAAGATATCTATGGAGACATAACCAACTGCTGGCTGAATTTTGCTTTGCTTGAGTAGTCCTCTGATTCTACTCATAGAAACATTAACTTTGTCTCTTGCTTGCTGCTGAATCCATCCTGTACCTTTCTGAAATGCTTCACATGGGCATGATCGGCACTGAACTTGGCAAAACTAACACGTATTCTTTGAGTTACATCTCGTCTGAAACTACCCTGAGGGTCAACCAGACAGAACTGGTCAACACTGTGGACGGTAATCCTACCCTGAGTGTGGGGTGGCATTCAAGCCTGACATGCCAGAAGCATTTTCCTTCCCTGACTCCTCTCACGCTGGCTGCACACCTTCTGCAGCCACACACAGTGTTTCTTAGCATGCAGGTGAAATGAGGAAATAATCTTTTTTGCCAGAAAGACATACAAATATATTCAATTATACTGAATATATTCAATTTTAATTACCGCAAGACAGGAATGCTTCCCATCAAAACTGCCAGAGCTGTATGTATCTTTCCTTCATTCCATTAATTATTTACCTTCAGTTTTAATAATACAGTTAAGGGCACTATATATAGCTTATGCTCTATCAATAAATCATGCTTGTGTGTCTTCATATTTATCCTATAAAATTATAAGTACCAACGTGCTTGCATGGATTTGCTAAGCGATTCTAGCAACGAAATTCCCAGCAGTGCATCTCTTGGAGTCTTTGGAGGTGAACTCAAATATTCCTCACTCAATGAGAGCTATTTTATGAGAATTTAAAAGATTGTCAGTCTTCTCACAAGCCTTGAAAATCTCTCTCATCCCCTTCTTCTAGCTTGCCAGGAGTCAGTTTCACATGACTTTCTAAAACATGGTTTTGGTCTTCCAAAGCAGAGAGAAGCAGCTGAATGCTTTCTCATTGGATTATAACAGGGAAGGGATCAGAACAACAAAAACATTATGGCAGTGGCCTTGATGGGATTAGAAAGGTAAATCTGTAAATGTAGCGGTATTATCTGTGTTGCAGAGATGATAAATATTAAGATGAGTTGTTTAAAAAGCAGGTGGCCATGGAAGCAGATAGTTCTGTCCAGAAGACAGAAACTGAAATTGAGAACAGATCAGCTGGAGAGCAGCATGGTGAGCAGCACGCAAGTCTGCTGGTGAATGGAAAACAAAGTACCATGAGGGATCAGTCCAAGATATAAATCTTATTTGTGTTAGCTTTTGTTAAAGAAATTTTTGACACTAGGCTCCTATCTCCATCAGATAGATTTATTGGCACAGATCAGTCACTATATCTGGTAACTTGAGCTAGATGCCTTGAAAGAGGGACCCTGAACAAAGAAATCCTTGGACAGTTATACCCTTACAATCTAAACTCCTCATCCCTCACATGACAGTCTGGACCAACAGCAATATTAGGGTCTTCCTACTTTTCATGAGTTCGCTGTTTTGTTACCCAGTGGTTGCCATGTGGTCACCTTCACACCCTCCTAGGTCAGGATGGGTGGGGGCTTCAGTCAGTTGCGTAGTTCATGTTATAACATGATTGTTACTGTTCATGTACCTGATCTGTGGGCTGTCCACTCTAGCTATTCATTTTGTAGTCCTTGTAAAAAAGAGTTGAGTCTGGTAGGACAAAATGCTCAGTAGTAAGTTGTCACCTGTGCTATTCTGTGACAGCAACACCCCACTGAGTAGAGGGCATCCCTGGGACTAGGTGTAGCAGGGATATTTTAAATCAAATCTCTACTCGTTCACCAATAAAAAGCACACATCCATGCTCAATGTGAAGTGATTTAACCACGTAAGTGAGAGGGAAGGATTGTGTATTTTAAAAACCCAAAACAGCAGAGTATTTACTCATCACTAGTAATGCATCTGCCGAACATTATGTTGCCTTTTGACAGTTAGCATGGGATTTCCTCTTTGTTGTTTTTTTCATCAGTTGTTTCTATAGAAATACCATTTTTATCAGACTAGATGAAAATATCCTGAAATAACACACCTCTTCAGCAAATACAGATATTTCTTGCTCAGTCAGATATATTGTATCCCTATCATACTGGGTTTTCCTCTTGTCATTACAACGTGCAAATAAAACCCAGCTAAAAGCGAGTTGGTATACAACTGGGATTCCAGATAATAGACTCTTGTGGAAATTAGAATGGGCAGTCGAGCAAATGTATTTCTCAAGTCAGGTCATTCAGACACTGCCTCTGAAGTGTGTTGCAGGTGAAAATCCATATTTGCACAGATGGTGAATGCATTTTCATTGACAGTCACTGCTTCACAGAAGGCTTAAATGAAAATAGTCTTGAGCTGACCCTGCCTGACAATGCCCTCTGCCCCTTCTTTTAATGAGGAAAACAACATTTCTAAAATCCAGCTTCTCTGGGCTGAGGACAGTGTCTCCCTTGGCTGCTGCTGTGGGATCTATCTGACAAAATCTAAGTGACGTAGTCAATGCATTCAAATCCACTGTCATAGATTTTAAAGGAAGCCTGTCAAAGTGCCAAAGCCTGAGATTTCAAGCAATTTGAGACAGTTTAAAGTACTGGATATGCTCACATGATTACTCTCCATGGCAAATCTCCTGAAGAACTGGCTGTTTTGTTGGCATTAGAATTTGTTCCTTTCCTCTTTTCAGATTGTTTACTGTTGTATCATGGGGAAAACCTTATACTTTTGCATCGGAACAGGATGAGAGTGATGTGTACATGCTTTATCCAAAACCCTAGTACTAGTCAGCATATATACTGAAAGGAGTCCCATGGGAAGCTCACCTCTCCCAGGCTTCAACTCTCACACGTTGGGAACAGAAAGCATGGCCTCGTCAATGCTCTTGCTTTAGGGAGGGACTTTTATGAGGGCAGGTAGTGATAGGACAAGGGCAAATGGATTTAAACTAACAGGGGATATGTTTAGATTAGGTATTAGGAAAAAATTATTCACTATAGGAGTGGTGAGGCACTGGAACAGGTTGCCCAGAGAAGGTGTGGGTGCCCCATCCCTGGAAGTATTCAAGGCCAGGTTGGATGAGGCTTTGAACAACCTGGTCTAGTGGAAGGTCAGGTGGAACTAGATGATCTTTAAAGTCCCTTCCAGCCCAAAGCATTCAATGATTCTGTGAATATTCGATGTAGATGCCTGCACAGCTGCAGTTCCTAGTGCCAGTGGACCCAAGCCTGAAGTACTCAACTCTAAATAGCTGTGCTACTGCAGCTAGATCTGCCAAGAGTTTTGAACAGTGATGATCACGATGTCCTGATAATTTAAGTGATCTGGCAGGACTAACTGCAGTCACACAGAATTGGGTTTTCACCTTCATCTTCGGAAATGTGAAGGGCTGTGATGGGTAGCTGTGCCTCCTCTTCTTAAGTACTTTTCCGTGAATCTTTATTAGGCCGGAGCAGGTTTCCCATTTCCTTAGGAGTGATCTGAAAAGCGTTGGGTTCCCAGAGGAGTGTGCTGGTGGCGTGCATTTCTGCTTCTCATGTGGCAACACACTGCTTCACCCAGCTTTCTGGCAGGGAGAGACAAGCAGCCTAATGAGAAACAAAAGGACAGCTCAGCAAAATGGAAGAGATACCTGAAAGAGAGGTATTCTAAAGAAGCTACCAGAACTATATTGTTATCACACAAGATATCTAATGCCTAGAGGTGGCTCTGATACATAGTGCTGCATCACTTTTTAAATTCTGTTGCCACCATATAAATAGAAGAAATTACTTTGCCATTCTTCCACAGGATAGGAGTTTGCACCCTGTATGTCCAGAGGCTCAGTGCTTGTGAGGTTTGGTGTATGCATGGCAGCAGGACAGGACCCTTCCCTCACTGGTGGTATTTGGTGATGGAAGTGAAGTCAGCAGAAAGCTTCACCTCTACACACTTTTCTACTAGGCTGACATGTAGGCATCTTTCTAGAATACTCTCTTATGCTTATTTTTTGCCTGACAACAAGTTCTCTTCAGTGTTTTGGGTTTGGTTTTTTAAAATTCATTTTCAGAGGTATTTATAGCTCTTGTGATCTCTCAGTTGCCTAAATCAGGAGCAAAGAACATGACAGTGACCAAAGTAAAGCTCACTGGCAGAGAACCCCCGTCCTGTTAGTGGCAAGTATTACCAAGCAACACCAGCATTTAAGAGCCCTTTTCTTCAGCAGCACAGTCACAGGAGAGATATCAGGGATCACTGCAGTGCTTGCTCAGTGTCTCCGTGTGGGAGCATTGATTGCTCGGGTGCATGTGTTGCACCTTTCCATTATGGTTTGTCACTGAGGGCCATTCTTTTTAAAAAGTCTGTTTGGCACTGGACAGCAGCCCTGAGTGCTGGCAGACTGCCCTCTAGAGACATACAGCAGCAGCAACTGCCCAGCTTTCTTCCCATGGGAAAATGTTGGTAACTCTCCAAATTATCAACTTGGCTCTGGAACGACACTGACCAGATGGCTGTTTGCATCAGAAGTCATGAGCTGCGGAGGTTAATGGATGGATTTGGGCTCCTGAGTTCAACTTGGGAAAGAAGTTGACCAAGCCCCATGATAGTTAGGTATTTCCTGATAAGGATGAAAAGTGTTTCCTCATTTTCCAGCCACACATGCGATATTTTGGTGCTTGGAGCTGCTGGTCATTTGCCTAGCCTAGGATTGCTCCTCTGGTCAGTCACTGTGCCTGAGAACCTCTCTTTCCTATGTAAGATAACAAAATATTGAAAACAGATTCTTTCATTGGTATTCCCTTTGATTTACAAAGCCCCTCAGTGCTGTGGAGGAAGAATCTGGGGGCTCAAATTCCTTGTGGTTGTCCATAGCACCCCATTAATATTGAGATGTCTTTACAGTATTTGTAAAAAGAGTTTTGTCCTCATTTTCTCCAAAGCAATTTGTGGACAGAACCTGGCTAGCATTAAGCTGAGCTACCAAGTCCCACTGAAAAGCAGGGTACATCAGATCAGGCTTGGAATGACATGAGCAGCAAGCATCAGCCTCAGAGGATGCTGGTAGACTATCATAGACATGACCTTTTGCTACTGCCTGTCTCTCAGAATATCTGTCCAGTTTTGTGCAGGTCTCTTCAGCACATCTGGAACAGGAAATGTCAACAGCTGCAGGAAACAACACCCCTGTGCACAGAGAAGGGCAGAGGCACATCTAGATCCCTCAGGTTGCCCATGGCCCTTCCTGTCCTACCTGGGATTGAGAGTATCTGTTCTGTCTCCATCAGTGGAGGTTGGTGAAGCAGAAAAAAAGAGATGTTGGATTCTGCTTCAGTACAGCAGAGGAATAACCTTTGCTTTTTTCTAAGTGCTTCTTGGGAACAACTCAAGAGAATGCTGTGAGGGAAGATGAAGCTCTTGGTGACAGTGATAGGGAAAGAACTAGGAAAAATTTCTCAGGACTGAGAGGTTGAAAAATCTGGGAAACAAGTTGTGGGGTGTGGTGATTGTTCAGGTATTGGAAATAGGACGTCAGAAGGAGTAAGATAAGGGAAAGTGAGAAATGGGAGACAGGTGCCAAATTTGAAAGACACAAGCCAGAGAAATAGATGAGAGGAGAGAACATTTCATTCTGAAAGGAAAGAGCAAATGTCAGTGCAAATTCTGGCATATCTACGCAATGTGGCAGTAACGTTTCTAAATCTAAAGATTGAGCATAGGCATCACTGCCACCAGGAAAGAGATGGCAGGAGACTGAGCACAGACATCTGAGAGAACAGGAAGGAAGCAAAAAGCCTCAAGTGTAGAGATGGGCTATTAAAACTCAGGCCCCTCAGGACACCAAGCCTGCTGTTTACTGCAGGGGTGCCCCTGTGCCAGGGTGGTGCCAATACCACGGGGCTCATTTCATGCTGGTAATTGGACAGGCATCACATGACAACAGGCTGGTGGTTCATCCCACTGTGATCCTCGGAGCTATGATCATCACACTCATTGTCAAAATGCCCCTCAATACACGGCATCCTTTGTCAGTACAAACAGATAAAAGCATGCAAAGACTTTACAGCCTAAGAGCCAATATCGCCTTTGTCCTCTTTTCCTCCAAGAAGGCAGCAAACTACAAGCACTGGAGGATGTAATCCAAATGCTAATAAATTATTGATGTCTCCCTTCAGCTTTTTACTTACTAAAAGGATATCAAAGCTCATTTTGTGAATGGTCCAGACAGATTCTCTTTTGCTATATCCACGATTTGATTCACAAATATTTCACTAAGCGTTAATATTGAAGCAACACAGTGTTCTCTCTTTACAGGTTTAGCAAAAGATAATAGACATGTTTTGGATTACACAGACTCATAAATAGATACAGTGATATGGCACTTGTAACTGCAATAGATGTTTGATTTCATAATTTTAAAAAAGCAGAGCTTATTATTAACTAGGAATAGACTTTTTTTTTAATATTGAAAGCCTGTTGAGATCACTGTATTTACTCCTTACAGATAGTCTGCATAGTTCTTTGGCAGCACATTCAAGTCATAGGACAGTAAGACTTAGTTTATATTTAGCAATAGCTCCTCTCTTCCAATATGCCTGTTTGCATAAGTGAACTAACAAACCATCTGTATTGAAAATATTCTTTACATTACTGTCAGCTTTGGGAGAGTATGTGGCAGTTCCTTAACACCACATATTAATTTATGCTGGTTTTGGAGCAGCAGAGATGTAATTTGAAGCCCTCATACTGCAATTTTCTGGGTAGGAGTCTCCCTGGAACAGAAGGCTTAGTTTTTCTCTTTCAATAAAGTACTCTACAAGTTTTGATGGCCAGAAATGCTCAGGATCTCCATATGTGTCTCATCTTAAAGACAGATACCAGGCTTCCAGGTATATCTTAAAAATGTTACCAGCTCTTTGCAAATTTAGCCCAAATGTCATCTCTCACTAAACAGCAGAGCAAAATTCTGCCTGCTAAGTCAGTGCAATGGCCCAGCTGAGCTCAGAGAAAGGATTATCAACACTTTTACAATGGCATGCTCCGGATGACAGGGTGCTGATCTTAAACTGACACAAACTGCAGTTCCTGACTGCACCAGTTTCTTCTTGCTCTGAATAGAGGCAGCAAAGCTACACATGCATGTTGTCTCTGTTCCTTGCTGGCTGTTTAGAAAGGCTGAGTGACCAGGCACAAATCCCAGAAGAGAGAGCTGATTTTTGCAATATGATATACATATTTTGCAAGCCAGACCGCAAACTGCTTATCACATTTTTGGTGCTACATACATAAATATTCATAATTAATCTGTGTTGGAATAGAGTATAAAGCTTCTAAAGAACAAAAATAGCCCCTTCAGGCATCTCATAGCAGTGACACTGATCCCCTGCATTTCTGAAATTAAAAAATGAGCTTCTTTGCATAGATTTGCAGT
This sequence comes from Falcunculus frontatus, assembly GCA_013398115.1. Taxonomy (NCBI): domain Eukaryota; kingdom Metazoa; phylum Chordata; class Aves; order Passeriformes; genus Falcunculus; species Falcunculus frontatus. The sequence continues at coordinate 2,788,082 of VZRV01010981.1, read as the reverse complement.
AGTCTCTGGAGTTCAAGCTTCCTTTTTTGCCCTGTTCCTTCAGTTTGTGAGGGTGACCTTGATAGCAGAGATTGATACCTTGAATCTGGAGCTACAGAGGTGGAAATAAAGACACCCGGTGAGAAATGACATTTCCAAAGCTTAAATATCAGGGATAGTAACCTTCATTTTCCCTTCTCCAGATCTCTTTCATCTCTAGGCTTTTTTCCCATGTTTTAGCTTCAGGTACCAGCAGAATGCTGACAGTATGGCAGGTGGGAAGATGTAAATTCATGTGCCTTCCAGATCGAAAGCCTGAATTCAACTGGGGGCTACCTATCCTCAGAGACAACTTCCTCTCTTAAAGGTGGAAGGGCCAAGTAGTCAGTTGTTGAGACTGCTGGCAGCTGTTAGCCAAACAGCAGTCAGGATTGGTTTAGATGAAATAAATTATCGTTTATTCAACATCAAAAACAGAGTGTTTGTGGAATGAAAATAAAATCATGAAGCTGTTCAGGCAGCCCCGATGTCCAGTGGGTATTAGATGTATTTAATAAATAAAAGCAACCATTTGGACTGGGATGGCAGAAAAATCTGACAGGCTGAGCTCTGCCAGGTCTTTGTTTTCTGTCCTTGTCTGACTCAGCTTTTGAATATGATGCTCTTACTCCTGGGCTGAGTGGCTTGCCAAGCTGACACCTTTTTGGTGCATAGCCTCTCCCTCTTCTCTATACCAATCGGGCCCCAGCTTCTGAGAATTGTCAACCTTTTTGCCTTACTGAATGGGGATGCCTCTTCACAGCTGCCTCGTGATATACTAAAGCCCATTTTTTCTATCTCCCTTCATGTTGCCTTTAACTAGGGCTTTTAAACAGTCCTTACAAATAGAAATTTGGCACAAATATAAAGTTCATCCCCAGTCTCTCAGTGCACAGTTTTCCGGCTTGGCACATTTCCCTTCTAACCACAACACCTCATCATGCCCCAGCACCCATTCTGTAGCACATTTAAGGGTCACTAAAACCACCTAGGCAAACACGAGCTGACAAGGCAGAACACTTTTAATATCTCTCTTGCCCTATAGGTCTTGGTGGGTGTGTCACAGTCACTCCTTATGCATTCTTTTTGGCTATTTTCTGTGTCCTAGATGTGACCCACTCCCTGCCCATCTGCTGACTACCTTATCCTCCAGAGATTTCCCATTGCATCACTTACAGAAAGGAAATCGAGTGTTTTAAATGTTCATTTTCATGTGGTTTATAAACCTGAACTGTAATCCCTTCCAATGTGCATCTCACAGCTCCTCTCCAGGTCTGAGAGAAGTAAAAGCCAGACTACTTTGGACGTATATATTGGATGCAGCCAAAGAAATGCCATTTCTGCCAGGAGGAGATGTCATCAGGAGAGGACAAGGCACGTGTATCTGTAGCTACAGTGGCAGTTGCTTCTCTGCAGTATAAGCCAGAGATATGTGAGGCAAAGGGAGTTTGCTGATTGTCTCTCATGGACATCTTGCACCCCCAAGAATGGGTAGGTTTCTCAATCCAGCATCAGCCAAGGCTTCTCCAATGCAATGAATATCCTAAAATTCAGATTTAGCAGAACCCAATACTTTTAGAAAATCCAAGTTCTGGGGTTTTTTGCTTTACACATTCACACACCAAGAACCATTCTCTGCTCTACAGTCCTTCCAGACAATCTCTTATGCAGCCTGAGTGCCTTGAAACTGGAGTGGCGTTTTCCAGAGCAGCATGCCTGAAAAAGCAGCAAGCATGTTGTGACAGGAGTTGAAGTATGGATATTAAAGTGAAGGTTGATGCTTCAAGAGTGTTCACGTGCCTGCTTGCAAGATTTTTATGAAGGATTTAAAATATATGCTGCTCTAGGGCACAGAGAGAGAGATGGATCAAATGAGATGAGCCTCACAAGAGTGTAATGAAACATGAAGCAAACATGCCAAGGTAAGATGGTGCAGTACACCAGTCCTGATCAGCAGGACAGCCAATGATGACTGGATGTGCTGAACACAGGATGCAAGCAGGAGGAAGAAATATTGACAGGGCAGGGAGTTTGCAGGAGGCTGCAATTGTGGGGGAAGACCTGTGCAGGAGGCAGATGAAACCAGAGGAGAAGCTCAGGCCGCAGGGAGGGTAGGAAGGGGCAGGAGCAGCTAGGTGCCTCCATTTCTTCTGCCAGCTACTTCTCCGAGAAAAAAGAGGTGAAGGTGGGCAGCAGGGCCGGGGTGCGGAGGCAGCCTCAGAGCTCCGTCCCGACAGCGCTGCCCTCTGGCCCCGGTGCGCAGGTCCAGCGACCAGGGAGGGGAGTGGGGCATCGTGGGGCTGCTTCCGCGGAGCAGCCTTCCTCCTCCTCCTCCTGCCCGTTCTGCTGCTGCTGCGGGGCCGCGTCCCGCCGCCAGCCCGGACGAAGTCGGGCGCTGGGGAAAAGCGGGAGAAGTGGCCGAGGCTGAGCTGCGGGCGGCGGAGGCGTGAAGATGCTCTGAGAGGGGGGTGGCCGGCGGCGGGGGTGTCCCCGGGGC
>VZRV01010981.1:2704376-2784912 GCA_013398115.1 Falcunculus frontatus | reverse complement strand
GGGCGGCCGCAGCCCGGCGGCCGCTGCTTGCGGGGTTTTACCGACGGGCCCCCGGCGCCCAGCACTGCGCCGGCTGCCGGGCTCGGGGCGGCGGCTGGGCCGGCGGCTCTGCACCGAAACGATGCAGCGGGGGCGAGAGGGGGGCCTTTGCCCAGTGGAAGTTTGGCTAAATGAGCCCCTTGGGGTTTGGCCTAGGAGAGCCTACCTCTTCCCTGGGACTTGTGAAATGGTCAAGGAGACTGCAGCTCTGCGAGACACTGGTGGAGGTGGCCGGAGGGGCGCACGGAGCATGAGAACGGGCTTGCAGTCTGGGGCTCTGTGGCTTTCAGGAGTTTGGGGGCAAAGAAGGAGGTCATGCCTCTCCTTTTTCCTTGGGGCCTAGGCGCTCCTGTTGCCTTATCTGCAGCAGAAAACAGTGGAGAAAATACAGCGTAATACGTTTCTTCAGATCATCCGGGAAGCGCTTACTGTGGCCTTGCACATCATAGAGAGGGAGTAATGGATGTGTCTGAGTGTTGACACGGAATCCTGAGCCACAAGGTATTGGCCAGACAGAACTGCAGGGCTGTGTAACAGTAGGTGACAATGTATGCACACTATCCTGCACACTTGGGACAGCAAGCTGTCCTGTTTTAGAAATACCTGGGATTTTCTTCTACACCTGATGTAGCCTTTTCTTCCCACGGTTTTGACAGGTCTGCCACTTACGTCATGTAATCCATGTGCAGTTCATGGAAGTGAGTGAACTTTCTTCATAATATGGAGTTTAAAATGAATGTACATGCTCCTAGGAATGCAGAGAGCAGCCTTAAAACAGGCAGAGAAAATTGAAAACAGAAGTGAAAGCAGCCCTGGAACATTACTGTGTGCAGTTAGTCCGCTTAAAGCTTTTGTTAACAGGTCCCATGGCTCGTCAGCAGTCACGTAATCCTGTAGTCAAAATCCAGTAGCCTCAACAAAGCCTATGTGAAGCTGCAGGATACTTTGCCTAAAACCAAACAGCAGTTTTTAAACTACCTGTAACTGAAAATTGACTTTACAGCTCAGGTTAAAAAAACTAACATCCATGAGTGAAAATAAGGGTTTTCTCCTGTTCGATTGCTTTTTAAACACATGCGACACAGTTCGCCATGAAGAACTGTGGCTGGATCCAGGATACAGCTGGTGTTCCAGCAGCAGAGCACACCAATGTAATTACAGCCCTGCAGATGATCAATAGATATTTAATGCTGGAAGGGATCTTTTGATTTATTTGGTCTAGGACCAGGAGCTACTGAAGGCTTTCCAATGTATTAAGTCTGCCATAAAAACATCTAAGCCATTTGTAGACATGAAAGCACTTGATCTCTCTGCTAAGCACTATCTGTATCTTGCTTCATTCATCCTGTTCTTAGTTTTTCTTCTGTTCCAACACAGTCATTTGCACATTTGAGTCTATATCTCAAATGTCTGTGATATCTTAATGCTGCAGTCCTACAGTGTTGGTCTTTCCTCATGCCTTCCCCATCACCATGTAAATAGTCTTTTTGCACCTGGGCCTACATTTGCACAGAAATGCCCTGTATTGGTATCAAATGGGCATTTCATGGGCTCCTCTGTTAAGCCTTGTCATTTATGGATTTCACTTAGATCAAATGCATGGACGTAAATGGTAACATCGACTGAAAATTGCCTTTATTGGATATTAAATCAATGTGAGATACAACCCTGAGCTAATAACAGAAAATGTGTTGGAAGTCTAAGTTTTTATTTTTGAAAGGACAAGCAAAGGTGCAGCTGTGGAGCAGGAAGGGGAGCAGTAGTCCAGTTACCTGCCTTGGCCATTGCCCTCTTCTGCCAAGGACCACATAGGTTTCCTGCTGACTTTGCTCAGTGTCAGAGCAAGCCCTCAGATTACCTGACAGTGTTCTGGTTTGGGTTTTTTGTACTGAAACATTAATTTCTTGAGCTGAATGTCCTGGAACAGATGTGCTTTTGTTATTAGTGTAGGATTCTACCATTCCACCAACTCTTGTGAAGAGGAATCAAGATCTTTCAGGGAAGGGTATGCAAAGGATTCCTTTTTCCAAATGTCTCAGCAGTTACCGCTGAAGATTGATTCTCTGGAGATATTTGCCTTTGCTTTCTTCTCTGAAATAGCAGAACCTGCTGCTCGGTACTGCCCTGGTTAAGCAGTAGGCTGGCTATTTTTATTGTTACTGTGACAGCCTATACCTACACCGAAGAGTTGATAGTGACTTTTTAAAATTTCTGACAATTAATACCTCAGTAGGGAAATGGTCTTAAATATTTAAATCTTTAAAACTTAGTTGGAAATCAAGAGGGTTTTTTCAGGAAAACAAAGCTGGTGAGTACAAACCTCATTTTTTGTTTCCAAAGCCAAGTAATCACTGAAGAAAGCTGAAAGCAGCAGCCACTTGACATTTTGAAATATGTATTTGTCTTGTCTGTACTGGCAAAGTCAAACAGCAGTTGTCCGTGCCTGTTTTTATCTTCTTTTCCACATTTAAGAATTTAAATTGGGTATGACATAATGTAATCAGTTAAGCTATTTAAATAAAAGGGAAAACTTTGTGGGTCAGTGTTCATGAAACCTATGGTCATTGGCTTTCTGATGGAAATGTTACAGAAAAGAGGGACCACTTAAAACTGCCTCATTTGCCTTATGTTGCCACTGTGAAATGCAACAGGCAAATTTGTAAAGTGTTACTCGTGGTCACAACAATGCCAAAGGGATGTTACAAGTTAAGAAAACATACATAGTGCTTGTTTGCAGGCTACAGCTTTACAGGCTGTCGGGTCAAAAGATACCTGGGACCTTTCCTCTTCAGTGTGCCACTGGAGAGACACCCTCTGCTTGGTACATTGACTCCATTTAGTTATCCAGCTTTTTTATCCTTTTCCCCCAACATATATTTTATTTGTCGAGGCTTATTTTATGTCACTGAAAACACCAGGCATAAAGCCCTTAATAACACTCCCTTTCTCACCTCAGTTAGCTTTAAATTGTCCCCATCTATGGGCTGAGTTGTACCCAGGTGGATGAGAGGTTAAACAAAAGCTGCAGAGAGACCATTGAGTATCAATCTTCAGAGAGGGGCTATTTCCTTGTAAACCTCCCCATTCAAAAGCTGCACAAGGCACTCACACAACAGACACTGATGCCCAGAGAAGGTCAGGAAATGTGAGACGTGATTCCAAGGGAAACTCCACTTTTCCTTCTCCTCGGCTCTTCCAAAACTCATGTAAAAACCTGCTCAGCTAATCCCCTGAATGATAGGTGCTGGTTACCCTGGTGGAAGGCTGTCACCATCCCAAGTGAGTATGATTGACCAAACAGTTATCTTTCTGAGGCAAGGTGCATGATATTCCCCCTCTTGAATTAAGGTCAAATAGGACAGGCCCCTTTCTTCCCCTCCTGCCCTTGTTCTATTCAGCAGACATAAACCAAAGAGTGCTCCTCATTCCTTGTTCCAAATTATTTCCCTCGTAGAGACAAAGGAAAAGGTCCATCGGGAGTGGCAGTATTTTTCATGATCCTGCAGTTTCAGGCAGTATTTGCATTGCAGATTCTGTCATAAGAAAATCCATGCTGAGCCATCGCATCTTTTTTCTGCTTTTGTTCTTTTTGTTGTCCCACTTTATCTTCTGATCACATGTCTGTTCTTGGTGCCCCAGAGTTGGCTGTCTTCTCTGCAGTTCACATGAGAAACTGTCAAGAGTTTTTAAAAAACAGATAGGAAATACCAAATGAATGTATCTGAGCTCTGAAGGGCAGCCTGGGCTCCAGCTGTGTGGGCCACTACAGGCAGAGTCTTCTGCTCCTTGCCACCATGACTGAGAATGAAGTGAATTGCTCCTTCAGGCTGACTTTTCCAATCCCTCCAGTAAGGGAATTTTCTCAGTGAAGCACTGGACTGTAGCAACTGTAGAGCTTGTGGAGTTTTGCTACTGGAGGGTTACAAGGACGAATGGATGGTTTAGGCAAATGGATGTCAAGTGTGTAGATGTCGCTTCAGGGGAAAGGGACAGAGTAGATGACTTGGTGGTAGGTCCCCTTCAGACTTGGTTTCTACTGCTGTTCTTTCAGGTGGACAGACAGTCACCTGATATTGGTGGAAAAGCAATGGGTCTGCACACTTTTTGGAAGCCCCAAATACTCTCCTTGTTCTCCCTTTCTCACTTCAGAGACCCCAGAGGATGATCTCCCTCAAGAAGGGAAGTGTGGATACCAAGGACACTTTGCAATCAGTGCAAGCCATTGCAAGAGTGAGGTAGGCGGTACCTTCTCCGTGGGAATGGAGCACTTTACTTCCTCTCTGTTTCTACACTGTGGAAGAAAATAGCTCAAATTGTTGCCAGTGACCAGGGACTTTGTGGAAACAGAGAGTAAAATGAGTAAAATATCCCCAAGTAGTTCATAGTGAGTAGGGCTTGTTTCTTTGTGTGTCCTAACACATTGTCATGAGTTTACACCAAAAGTAGTGGCTGCTGAACTATCACGAGCACTGTGAGGCCCTTCAGTTGTTACAGTGACACTGTTGTCACATGGCTGATTAAGGCTGTGTCTGAGTTTTCATGTGTTCTACTTTTTGGATAAAGTATGGTTAAGTAGTTAATTAGTTTTTCAGTTCTAATAATGGAAAATATAGTTCACTTTCAGATTCCAATCATTCATTGTGCTCCTCTGAGCTTAAGACCTGTAAAGTTAAAAATAGCACGTAGTGAAACTTTTCGAGGTCGCAGTTGCTGTAACAGCTCTGTTAACTCCCCAAAACTCCAAGGGGGCAGCTTCATTTCAGCAGCACTGCACAGGGGAGCCACCCATGTGTTAGAGTGAGGATGCTGCCGCAGTGGAGCTGGACAGGTCTCTGCCAACAGCACCACCCAGGGCAGGGCTTGAGGCTGCCTCTGACAGCCACCCCTGCCAGCTCCTCCCTGAGTGCTGGCTGCTCTGCCCACAGCACATCTCCCCTGCAGTAAAAGCAAGGAAGAAAAGTGTCCTGCCTGAAACAGGCAGGACAGATGACGAGTGGGAAGGATGGAAGAGCCTGGCTGCGCATGGCACGGGAGGCTGGCAGCCTTCCCAGTGCGGAGTTAAGGTTGTGAAGCGGTGTCTGATGTAGCTGGCAGCCTCTCTCAAGGTGCCACACATGCCACTGGCAGAGGATGAGGGGGCTCACACCCCCTGAAATGTGTGAACTTTTGACCGCCCTGGTTTTACATCAGGTGATTATTGTACAGAGAATCCCAGCTCACACAGAGCACCGTTCCTATACAGCTGAGGTGTTGCACATCCCAGTTCAGCATTCAGCCAGCAGAGGCCTTGTTCAGGAAAGACTGGTAGTGCTGAGCCTCTGGGAAGACAGGCTGGAAACAGCCCCAGCTGGTGAGAGCAGGGCCTCGAAAGGTAGGAGCTGACAGCAAAGGGCAAAGAGCCGGTCACAAAGGGTCCCACTCCTGGCAAGGAAGCCAAGGGTAGGTAATTGAGGTGACTGGCAAATGTGGAGTCTGAATAACCTGACCTTATCAGGGAAGAGAGTGGGATCAGTCAGAGACTTCTGCAGGTCATGGCTTTGGGAGAGAAGTGATTTGTGGTGATGGATTTATCACTGGAGGCCTTCTTCATATCCATGTGATTGATTGCCCTTAGGAGCTGGCCTGAGAATTGTGTAGTACAACACACCCACAGGAACAAGCCATGGCATCTTCCCCACCCTGCAATGGGCAGAGGGAGCACAGAGCACCATGGAGGCAGGGGTACAGTACAGGCCAGTACAGTCTTGCCAGCATGAGGATTCCTCTAAACACCAAAAATAAAGAGAACAACTCCCTTACGGCTTCCTAGAGGTGAGGTGGCTAGGCAGAAGTGCCAGTACCTGGTGGAAGAGGGAGAGTAGTGAGGGCATGTGCTGAAAGGGTGGGAAAGACAGACTGTCTTCAGGCCTGAGTCGTTCCATGGTTCTCTGCAGGGGACTGCCTGTCAGCAGGCCAGGGCAGGAGCTAAGTCCTCTGCTTCCCACCACCTGATACTCAGAGTGGCAGGGTACAACAGCTCACATGCAGGTGATGTACCTTCCTGGAGTGTGCTGCTGCAATGCCCGTGGGAAATCACTTTATAAGTGCTGTTTTTTCAGTGTCTTCAGGAGGTGTAAGAAGGTGTGCTGACGGCATGATGTAAGCCAAAGTCAAGGCAAGAAATAAAAGCCAGGTGTCCTTGATGCCTCCTCCAGCCACCTAGAAACAGAGACTAGACAAGAGTAAGGGAATAAAGACAGGTATTTATTTGAAGGGCCTTCAAGGTACACCCTGGGGGAGCCAGAGGCTGCTTCCAAAAATTGGACCCCAAGATGGACGACAGGTCACGAGTTCTTCACACTTTTATAGGTTTGGACCATTTGCATATCAGGGTTAATTCTCCAATTAAAGCCCCAGTTTTAGCGATGTAACGCCCCTCAGCTTGCCCCCCTTAGAATCTTTAGTTTACACATTTTGGGCCTAAAAACAGCCTGGTTGTCCTTGAAGGCAAAGCCTGGAGAGGCTTTGTTATGTCTACCCAGTATGAGAGAATAGGAATTACAGGCCACAAGGAACTTCAGAGTTACACTCTAAGCAGTACAGAATTTGAAAATAGAAAAGTTAAAACCTAAGGCATCATCCTGGATCTCGGGGTCCCTTTTAACCATTAGGTTTTTAAATGAATTTTCAGTGAAGTTTTCACCTGCTGTGCTGTCACATATTGCTGCAGAATGTGTCACAGAAAAGCAAGAGAGAGAGAGAAGTGATATTTATAATGAAAACTTGTTTCTCTCAGGGAAGCATTAGTTGCTGGAATACTCCCTTATCTTAACTGGAGCACCATTTTAAAAACCTGACAGCACTGAGGTCACAGCTGTGTTCACCAAGGTGCAGAGATGGCTAAACAAACTCTCCAAATCTAGCAGAGCAGCTGAAGCCAGAGTAGTGGCTGGGTGTTATTGCGAGGGATGCTCAGCTCAGCAGCATGAGGGACCTGGCATGGCCACGGCCTGAGCTGCAGCAGCCCAGCACTGTGGGGCTGGCACTCCCTCTGCTGAGGCGTGGTTGAAGGGCTCTGGCTGGGAAGTCACACATAGGAAGGCTGGAAGTTGACAGTTCAAATCACTGAGCCATGTTGTTCTGGTTTTGCTAAATATAAGGATGGCATGGCAAATAAGGGAGAATAAAAATAAAATGCCATGGTTCTGGGCAAACCTTCATTCTCAGGTCCCTTTGAAAGACTTCCCCAGACTTCACTGGAGCTTGGATCAGTCCTAGATCATATTTCTCCTGAGGACTTGAGAGTTGTTTCTGTGTCCTTCATTTGAATCTCAAGGTGTTCCTTTAGACCGAGCAAAGATTAAAAGGGATTCATAATCATGAACTATTTTTCTCATTTACAAAGTGTCTAAACAGGCATTCAATGACTAGGCTGCAAACTAGAGAACTGGTGTGGAACTTATCACTCCTCCAGCTTCCTCCTCACAAGGATATCTTTCCTGGCTCTCTGCTTTTTCCCACAGGGAAACTGGTCCATAGCTGTTGTCCAGCTTGGCTCCAGATCAGTCCCTCACTTCCCCACGTTGAGGCTGAGGGAAGGCTGGCCAGGACACAAGACCTGTGGCAGTATTGAGAACACTAAGGCACAGGACATGCTCCTCAAGGATGAGGAGAGCACCAGTGACCCTAGGAGGCTGGGAGTGGGAAGGAACAAGCTTCCATACCCCTCTGGACTACGGCACTAAGATCGTGGGTTGCAGGCTGATGCTGTGCACAGCACAGGAGAACACACACCTGCTGGAGCACAGCCAGCCTCCTCTCCCTGTTTGCTCCTCTCTCACCCCTGGGGGCTGCATCTCCTGCATAAAGGTGGGAGCGAGGCAAACACTACAGGATTCCTGTTCAGCCCAGCTGAGATTTGGACAAGCACAGGCTGGCAGATAGCTACTCTCCCCTTCTTCCTTCCCTGCTGTCCCCATCCCTCAAGGACTGAAGCAGTGGGAGCTGGTCCCACTATCCCTCCTGTTTTCCCTTGACTGGTGTCAATTTTCCCTTTATCTCAGCAAAGCCACTGGTACCACCAGTGCACCAGTCAGCAAGCTGCACCTGGCTGATCCAGGGGCTGTGGTACTTCCGTGTTGCCGGCAGCATGCCAAGGGTGCAGGGAGCTGGGTCTGGCTTTCACAGGATGGAGCACACAGCTGAGGATCGCTCCACTCTGCAGCCACAGGACGAACAGATGGATGGATGCTGCCATCAGCCCTTTTTTAGGATGTCCCTGTAGTGTGGGAGCAGGGGCAAGGGCACCTGCCCGGACACCTCCATGGAGCATTGCTGGCTGTGGTGGAGAGCGAGCGGCTGCCTCTGCATGAGGCAGGCTGCAAAATACCAGGTGGCACAGCTATTTGTGTCTCATGTCATTCACTTGGCCTTACTAATCCAACAGTGGCTGGGAACTGCATCCCAGGAGCTTTCCTGTGGTTATGTGATGCTTTTATCAGTTAACTGATAAGTGTTGAAGTAAGCCTTATACCTGTAAAATTTACCCCATGTCTACTAGAAACCACCAATATTCAAGGCAGGGGAGTACGTAATATGAGCTAAGTATGATGGGTGCTTAAAATGCAGAAAAAAGAACTGTTCTTGGAGTTACTGTCTTGCTCTGAGGCAGCTTGAATCCCAGCTTTCCTTTTCTGATGAATTCATACCCAGCATTGGCATTACTGGGAAAAATCCTCTGCCTCCAAATAGGCTTTTTTTATTGGTACAGAGTCAAAAGCCAGTGGCAGCAACATCAGCAATTTGAGGGGGAAAGCAGTAATTTTGTTAGTGCGGCATTTTGGTGATCTTGTAAAAAGCTGCCACAAAAATAGCCCTAATTTCTATTTTGTAAATGGTGACCATTTTGTTGCTAGGATTCCTTGGCACTGAAGATGCAACTGCACAGTTTTCCTTGGAGCAGGGTGTGGAAGCATCACTTATGGATGTGTTTAGGGCCAAATTCTTCACAACAATCACGTATGCACCCTTGTATTGTCACGAGTGGCTTTCCCATCCTGCTGCAATGAGCAGCATATGTGTTGGCAGGGATCCAAATGTCTTTTATTTCTGGGATTTCCTTTATTTCTGCTTGAAGAACTCAGAAGTATCCTGCAGGACCTGATCCCAAATCTGACATTTTAGAGTACTGTAGCTCCTTCCGTCTTGACCTCTGCTTTCCTCTTCTTCAGATGCTGGCTTGAATTCATGAGGATGATTGGTGTGAAATAACAGACTGTCTTTGTATGGTATTTCAGGGGCGTCCTAGCATCTGAAATTCAGATGGATCAGCAAGATTTTGTGCCTTTTTGTAGTTCTGACTTGTCCTGCAATAGGCTCTGCTGCAGAAAGGATTTAATGCCACCATTTTGTGCACCTGCCTACCCTGAGGTGTTCCCCCTGACAGCTCCGTTGATGGAAGGAGGAGATTATGTCTCTGCAGGGATTTAAACAATGAGAAACCAGGTGATCCCTGCTCACCACAGGAGGGCAGTTGCCAAAGCAAACGCCTGAGCCAGTGACACTGCAAACACGTGGAGTGCATGATGCAGGTTCTTATTTTCAAACCTAGTAACAGCATTTCTGCTATGCATTGGCATCATGGCCCCCACCTGCAGGAAGTTTTTATTCTCACAGGAGTTTCATGGCAGATGAGCAAATAGATGTGCAGCAACCAATCTGCTGTGTGTTCAAGGACTGGAGGGACATTATCTTGGATGCAAAATGGCTTTTTTTGGTTGCCTTCTATCCCTTATATTTCCTTTTCCTTGCTACTGGCTCAGCGGGAGCTGGGGGTAATGGGCTTCTTGCCGTTCGAGATGGATGGCAGGAGGCATTTTGTTTCAGGCTCCCCAGGAGGGGATTGATGAGATGACTGTTGTAATATCTCCCTTTCTCCTTACCAGGCCTTATTACTGATACCCCATGCAGTGCCCAGATTGGGTCAGATGGTGGAGGAGCACTTCTGCCCACCATTACACCAACGTCTGGGTTAGCACAGCCCATCAGGCTCCTTCCTCACTGTACTAATGAGCATCAGACCTAGGAGTTCCTAGGAGCCCTGGAAAGCAGTGAGAGCTTGCATTTCTCCTGCGGTTGTCATTTCCCTGGTCACCCCAGACTTCTTAGGCTGGTCTTTCAGCAGGATCACCTGAGGAGCTAGAAGATGATAGCTGCACCCACATCTGTTGTGGCTGCTTGGGGACAGTGGATAGAAATATCCTTGTTCTTGCATCACCCCTGTCCGCTGCAGAAGTGGTGGAGCCTTTTTCAGCACCAGAGGCTGGTCCTGGTATCAGGGCTCTCCTCAATTCTGATTAACAGCACAGCTTAGGGCTTGTCTAGCAAGGACTCAGTGGTCCTCTCTGTGTTGTCGTGCCATCAGGAGGTGGAACATTTTCCCCTGCCCTGTCTTGACCAAGATTTTGGAGTCTGTCATAGTTAGAGACAAAGCTCTGTTTTCATCCAGACTCTGGTCACCACCTGCCAAAGTGTATGACTTGTGGTTATTGATTACTCTTTCCCTCTCAAGTATCTCATTGGGATATATTAATCACAAACATAAATCCACAGAGGCAAATTCAGTTATGACTGGTGTTTATTTATCCATAATTTTTTCTTCTTTCTTATCTGATTTTATCTCTTTTTTTGCAGTCCTCTGTCAGTGTTTTCCCCACTCCTTTTCCCCTATGGACAGGAAGATTATTCTTGCTAAATAAGAGCGGAAAAAAATACAAGATTAACTCCTTGCTTACTTGAATAATCCCAAGATGTGGGGTTGTTTTGTTGTTGAAGACAGTCAAGTCACCCTGTAGCCCCAAAGCCAGGTTTGGCAGAGAGCAGGAGCATGCTGTGGTGCCACATCCTGCTGAGATACAGCTGCAGCATTGGCCCTGCAGCAAGCTGTCACCTTTGTGGGAGTCTCTGGTCTGACTTATCACAGCCCTACCCTACCCCCCAGGCTGTGGGGAGGAGAGAGGGGCACAGGTCTGTTTTTTGGAGAAGTTCCCAGCAGTGAGAAAGCAGCCATTCAGGAGTATCTGCTTTCCAGGTCATGGATGGGCTGGGATAACTGCTGGCTCATGGAATGCTTTGGTGTTTCTTCCATTAATCTTCACCCAGGTCCTTTCTCTGGGCCTGATTCCCTCCTGCTCCTGCCCAGGCTGGCTGGTCTCTTGCTTCACCTGCTAGCACCCTCTCCCTGCCTCAGTGGCACTGGCATTTGGAGCGTGTCCTGGCTGTCCTTTTCCCTCTTTCACTTCTTCCCACCTTCCGTGTTTCCCCTTCATTTCTCTAATTCCATTCAGGCCACGTCTTTGCTGCCCTCTGTTTTCTCTCATTCTTTCATTTTAGACATGATAGCATTTTCCTTCGGCAGATTTGCAGCTCTTGAGGTCAGCCATCAAGGACAAATGCACGTGGGATTTAAAAGGACAGGAAAATCTTTTGACATGATTTCCCCAAAGGAGAATTTTAATGCTTTTGAAACTGGGGAACACAGGTACCTGTCTGTGAACCGGGCACAGACAGTCAAGCTTGGGCCCCAAACTGTCCACAAAACAAACAGAATAAATTCAGGCTGTGGCGGCATATTTTCTGCTTATACAGCTCATGCTGGAGTTTTCAAGGAGACTGAAGAATAAAGTCTGACAGAAGAGGAAAAAGTCATTTTGTCAATAGACACATATGGAGAAATAGCAAGGATAAGGCCAAATTATAGATCAAATGTTTAAAGAACATGACTCCTAAATAATTTGGTGTATTTCCTTTAGGCATCACAGGCTATTTCTCCCCCTTTTCTTCGTGTCAGTTTGGCAACTTTCAGTTCAAATTTATTGTGCCAGTCAAAATTGGCGGGAGATGAAACAAGGGTTTTTTCAGTGTCCCCATAACCATTTGCATGCCATGAGCACTGCTGAGGCAGCTAGAAAGAGAGATGCTTCAAGCCCACACTGCTACATGGCTACTTCTGGAGTCTAGCAAGGACTAAACATGACAGCTGCTGCTGAAGGTCATACACTAACAGCAAGCTAGGTGATAATGTGCTCCACTGAAGCTTTGGGAGGGTTTCTCTTAGTATTGTATGCAGAACTGCTCATGGAATTATTCCTGGCAGTGAACACTGGAAATGTGAGGATCACCTCAGTGTCCACATAATGCTTCCAGCCTTGTTTTTGTGATTGACACTTAGCTTTGTGAAAACAGTTGTGTTGTATAAGTTAATGGGGTATTTAGCCATTAGACTGGCAGAGTTCTGCAGGAATAATTACCAGATTTGACACTGTTCACTGGAATTAGGCATAAAATCACTGCTGGTAACATTTACAGTTGGCACAAACATTAGCAGGCAGGTCTGTAATGATGAGATGAGCACAATTCTCCTTAGGGATCTCCTTCATTTGTTAATTTAGTTACTCAGTCCAAAGCCAAATCTGAAGTTACACATTTCAGGGTGGAGAGTGCAGCCAACTTTGCAGCCATCCTCGGAAACAGTGACTCAAAAAATACCTGGGAGCCAAGTGAGTGAGAGGTTGAACATGAACTCCTGGGATGTTGCTGGGCAGAAATCTGCTAATGCAGCCCTTGAAGACCGTAAAAAGGGGGAGTGAGTGGGACTGGAAGGTGATTTTATGTTTTGGTATGATGCTAATTGAAATAAGTGCTGAAGTCCTGTATTTACTTGCAAGGTACAGACTTAAGAAGGATCTCAAGGTGCTGAAGAGGGAGCAGAGCACCAGGAAGAGCTAGAGCAGTGAAGTGAAGGTCTTGAAGACCTTGGCTCCTTTAAATTGTCAAAAAGAAGGCTAAAAGATGTCATAATTAGAATGGAGCAGTATCTTCAGAGTGAGAAGGCAGTCATATGAAAGGAGCCTTTCATCACTTGGAGAATGGGCATCCTCACTGCCATGAATGGGGGCTGAAGTGAGACAAAATTACAAAGGCAATAAAAGTTCATCACCAGAACAAATTTCAAAGGGAATTGCAGGTTCTTCATTTCTTTTAAGCTATCAGTTAAAACAGAGTCTCTTTATGGAAGATGAGCTTTTACCAGCCACTAGTTTCTGGGCTGTCCATAGGATGGCAGAGTGAAATTGCATTGCCTGTGAGATACAGGAGCTATGAGGAGAAGGCGTAGTGCCTCCCAGTCTTTAGGTGTAAATGTAAATTGGGTTGTAATATAAGCTGAACCTTCCTGACCCAGTTTAACCATGCAAAGTTGGTAGGAGAAGTTTCTGTGACTACCTGTAAGGGCTGAAGAACTCTCTATTGTTTATTCTCTAGTAAGACCCCCTGCCACTGGTGGATGGCCAGTGGGGTGAGTCCTGCTGTCGGGCACGCTTGTATCCAGAGGCCAGCAAAAGCAGCGAGCCAACATTGGCAAAACAGAGGCACCAGAGTTTCAGTTTAGGCATTCAAAAACCTGGGCTGGTGGAATCAGTCTGGATGGGTTTCTCTGAGTGTGGCACTTCCTCCTCCTGCTATGGGGGGAGCTCCTTTAGAAGAATGAGGATAGCCAGACCACCTTGACTTGTGCCTTGAGGAATTAATTTGTTCTATGTACCCATCAAGAGAAAGGGGACCTAGAGTCACAAGCACAATTTGCTTATCCAGAAATGTGTTGTTCTCATTCTTTAGCATCAGTGTTAGATTTTGAATATGCTTTTTAAAGAAAAATCTGAGTTTGAGGCAAAGTAATTTTTTTTTCATTCTTGGCCACCCCCAGTCCAGTCACTTTCAGGCTCACTTAGGATGGTTACTGGCTACAGTTTACCTACCAGTGTCTTAAATCTGGTCACTTGTGAAGAGTCAGGGGATGGGTCAGAGAGCCAAAACCCTGGCCACCAGGCCTTTGCTCCTGCCACCAGAGCATGCTCAGCTCCAGGCGTTAAGCAGAGGATGTGCCAGACCATGCACACCCCCTTGACTTCTCTCCACGCCTTTACACTAGGCGAGATTAACAGCCCAAATCTGCACACTCCTACAACACAGAGCATGGTTTTAATGGTTTTAATTATGGTTGCTGCAGCCAGAACCTGACCTGGCTGCTGTTGAGCCAGGAGGAGCTGGGTGGGTATGCCTGTGCAAAGGAGGCTCCACCTCAGCCCTTGGAAACACGCTTTTCATCTTGGGCATCTGCCATCAGAGGGTGCCTTTGAAGGCAATTGCCTTTTCAGCCACTGCCTTGATGTTCTATCATTTGCAAACTGAGTTTCTTAAAGGAGAAATAATCGAAATGTTGCCAGCCTGGAAACTCCTGTCTGCCACAGGTGTCAGTTGAGATTCCAGTTCTCCATCAGCAGTTGGGGCTTTCCAGACTATTTTCCAGCAGCTGTGGCCACAAATTAAATAGCATCTATCATTTTAGTGTGTCAGAACGCTCCACACCACCAGTCAGCAAACAGACCATATGGAGCTGACTGAGTGGTGCACAGGTCCTTTGCTCTGTCTGAGCTTTCTGGAAACAATGGGCTGAAAAACCACAGAGCAGCGCTGTGGGGCCGACTGACTGCCTGGGGCCAGGGACAGCTCAGGGCAGGCTATCTCTAAACCTTGCCACTCTCCACAAGGTTCACAGCACAGACATCCACAACTCTCCCTAAACATGCCACCTTTCTCTCAAGGCATTTTTCTCATTCATGCTGAGATCTACCAAAGAATATGGAAAATATTTTTGGTTACTGTTTTTAAGTGTGAATTTTGGCAGGTGATTATGGATAGTTTTGGTAAGAGTTTCCAATCCAGTCAGGTGCAGTAAGAAGGGAGGCCTCTGAAAGCAGTTCAGCAGCATGCCAGAGCCTAGCAAGATGTTATTTAGAGCATGTGTTTTTAACACAACTTGAAATTCATAAACAGGGATACTGACAGCTCAGCTGTGCTGCTTCATGGCATTCCATCCAAAACAGGAGATTTTTACAATTTGTACTGTCATCAGAGCAGGTTGGGACCTTTTGGGTGAAACATTTGATTTGACAAATCCATTCCTCTCCACACTACTTGGCTGTAGAATCAAAGAACAGTTTCTGTTAGAAGGGATCTTCAAAGATCCCCTTGTTCAGCCCCCTGCCATGGACAGGGACATGTTGCACTAGACCAGGTTGCTCAAAGCCTGTCCAACCTGGCCTTGAACACTTCCAGTGATGGGTCATCCACAACTTCTGTGGGCAGCCTGTGCCTCATTTAATCTGTCAGGATGTTTCTCAGGTCAATGTTGAAAGCAAAGCACAAAGCAAAGCCCCCCACAACCAGGAGAGGGAGGACATCTCTCTTGGTTTGGGTTAGAGAACCAAGCCCCTTAGTCCTAGCTGGTGGACAAAGTGCCTGGCAACTGAGCCTCCATCTATTCTAGTCTCTGGCTCTAGCTTTCTGTCAGGCTCTCTGTCTTTGCTTTCTTCAATTATGTTTCTCTGTGAAGATTTTCCAGGAGTTACGCTTTTATTCCACATCAAAACAACACAGATGCCACAGCATTCCTCAAAGGATGCAACTCCTGTTCACTGGCTAGCCCAAGTTATCATGGAAATTATTAGTTTCCTTAAGCATTTATTGTACTCATCCAGAAATACAAGCTCGCCCTGTTTCAATCTGAAACACTATGCACGGAAAGGAGAAAATTCCACACAGTACCACAAACATCATTCTTGTAAGAAGGTGGTATGTTAATTAATAAAGTCTGGGAGCCGCAGGTTTAACCTATTAATGAATTTGTTACGCAGAGAGAGATTAAAAGATATATTTCCTTATTAGATTTTTGAATGTCTGATACTTTTATAGTAGTTATGTTCTATTTCATGTCTTTCTTATGGTGTTTGTAATAGTATAATTGTGTTAGATAATTATAGGGGATTTCAGGCCAGGTTAACATGGTCAGAACTTGAAATAGGCAGGACAGCTGTGGGGGTAGACCCTGGATGAGAGATACTTTTATAGCTGAAGACCTGCAGAGACTGGGATTTGCTTAGGAACAACAGCAGGAATGACACAGTGGGTTAGAAAAGCCATTGTGTATTTTCCAAAGAGTTTTGAACCCTTTTGAAGGCCCTGCTGAACTGGACTGGTAGGTGTGTGAATCGGATGTGGCAGTGGGCTCTATGGCTGCATGTCTTCACTAATGCAAAGAGGAGAGAAGCTGCCTTTTTTGCAGGCTGCAGTGAGAATAGTGGAGAAAATCTGTCTTGGGCTGATCCAGCCCTTTCAGTGCAGTGGGTTGAAGACCATTTCTGAAGTGCCTCCAGAGGGTGCATACAGAAATGTCATCTTGGACCTGCAAACCTCTGAGCTACTGCCAACCCAGCTGGGTGCTGCTCTAGGACTGGTGGAACCAGAGCTATCTCATCCCCCAAAGGGGAGATGGTATTTCACAGAGATAAGCACATTAGGAGGCATTTGCCCACTCTGATATGGCCTCTGATAGTCCTAACCAGCAGGGCTGGTTGACCCACCCCTTGGGCAGAAGCCAGCCTGTGGGTTGTAGGTTGGACCACAGAGAGGTTGTTAGTCAAGGCAAGTGAGATAAAGGGAAGGTGGGATTGCAGTACCTTTGGCAGAAAGTGCCCTAACTGGCATGGGACAGCCTTGTTGCCTGGCTGTGCCCAGGGCCAGGCTGACAGCACTTCCAACAAGTCATAGAAAAAAATGGGTGCTGGAGCTGCATGCATGACTTAAGCACTCACCTTGCATTAAAACTGGCTGCTGGGCATTTTTGGTGGGTCCACTGGCACTCTTCACTGTGTGAACCATGAGCGATTTTAAATGAGAGGTACCTGCAGAAGCCTGAATGTGAACACAAATTCATGGGTTAGGATATTGTCCTGCTGGTCCTTCTGCACAGTCTCAGGGCCTGGAGTAGAGAGAAGTTAATGTTTAGTGTTTTCTTCACCTCAGAAAACCTTCAGGGAAAAAAAAAAGGATAGAGCTTTGCAATTCTTCATTACAATTTATATTTTTGCATTACTGTAGTAGTTAAAAACTAGTTTCATGTCAAGAAGAGACAAAGAATAAAAGTCAGTAATTTCCAGTGGATTTCCCATGAGTCAGGAGAGCATGGGGCTCTGACCTGTGGTCCGGTGTGCAGCTGGGGCAGAAGCCTACATTGGGGCAGTAACCACACTGAGACTGAGCAGTGGGCTTTTGACATGAGTTTCAAGAGATTAAACTCTCCATGACTGCACATAGACTGCACATAGGGGATTCACTCCCAAAACTTCTCTAGTCATTTTTTAGCTGATTTAGGGACTGCCTGAAGCCACCTTGTGACTTTCCTCTAAGTTTCCTGCAAAAGGCTAAGAAAAACAGCCTTACCCTTACCAATACTGAGGTTTTTTTCACTGCCCTACCTGCAGGAGTTATGTACCCTGCACTTTATAACCCACTTAGCTTCTCTACATCTGTTTCAGCTGCTGTAAAGAGAACACAGAAGCCAGAATACAGCCAAGAATAATTATACTTTATTCTGACACATGCTCACATACAAAAGTTTTGGGATAAGAATATAAATTCTTTACGGATTCCTTCTGGATGTATCAAGAAGAATCAGGGGCCAGGTTCTGCCCTAAGTCCCTGCAAGTGTATACTGGTGTAGCTTCCTAAAATCAATAAAATTACTGTGCACTTACACAGTGTCAGATTAAAAGCTATGAAATCAAAACCAAACCCCATGAAATCTAGTTTTTCAGTGTTCACAGCAAGTTGTAAAACCCTCTATGGTTACTTAGAAGTGATTCTCTGTCTCAGGAAAAAAAAAAAAGCAAAGCAATATTAAATCTGACCTTACAGCCCTGCAAAGTTAGATGCCAATTCTTCCGTCTCATTGAGAAGACAGCAAACTCCTCTTTCCAGTGGCGCCCTGCTATTATTTCCTGTGTTATAAGATGCTGCTCCTTAAATTCCTTGCTGGTTCAAGATCACTTACTGAATCCTAACTGCTGTAGGTCCAAGATAAGCTTTACTGGGGGATAAATTTATCTGTGGAGAAAGAAAGAGAAGACATTTCCTGAACCTAGCATCTGTTGGCATCTACGGAGCAGTTTGATGCATTAGAGGTGGCCCCTTGGGAGAAGGAGTAACAACAGTGTGCTTCTATTTTTGCATGAAATCAGGCTCAGCAGAGAGCACGATGAGGCATGAGTATCAGCGTGTATCTGCTTTCTCACTGTCGTTTCCTCAGTTAGGAGAGAGGCAGAGGATGGCAGTAAGGGAAGGGATGCAAGCAGCCCTCCTCATTACCTGCTAGGGCACTGAGGGTCTCTCTTCATGCACTCCATACAGACAGACAGCTGCCAGCCAGTGGTGTAACTTCTGCTGCTGCTGCTCTTTGCAGGGACACGACTCTGTTTCCGCTAGCTGCTTGGCTCCATTTGGCATTTTTCTTTATAGCTGAACATCGCCTGACAATGCAGCTGATTCACTGCACCAGGGCTGGGATAAGGACTGCAATCATGCCCTCTCAGGGGACCAAGTGGGAGTGCAGGAGTGTGAACCCAGCTCTGCTCCCAACCTGACTTTTGGGACTTGAAAGAGAGTGGTGTGCTGTTTTAAATATTCACGCATACACTCTTAGCTTCAACACTGAAGCTTTCAAGTATTTTAGGTCAGAGCTAGTCTAACCAGCCTGAAGCAGTGCTGCATCGTGCTGTAATCTTGACAATTTTTTCAACTAAATGTGCTTGAATCTAGTCATTTTCCCGATGGCTCATCTCCAAGAAAATGGTGTCGATCATTTGGTAGGTTTCAGGGTTGGATGTGAGTCAGCTCTGAGTCAGGCAGCAGCTTTAGCTGCATGAAGTGCTGGTCCTCCTGTGCTGGCACAACCTGTGGAGCCGCAGCTCTGCGACAGACACCCGAGCCTCCCCAGCAGCAGCATGTGGGAACTTAAGCACAGGGCACTCATAAAGCAAAGGGGCAATTCCACAACCCCACAATTCTGGCTGTTCACCTGCTGTGAAGCGCTCTTGACCTCTGAAGATGGCAGGGTGTGTAAATGATGCTGCTGCAGGCAGGGAGAAGGACATGGGGCCCTGTCTTGCCCCTGCAGAGGTGCCCATCTGACCAGGGTGCGGGGCACAGTGAGTCACTGCTGCACAAACAACTTCCCTCCCCAGAGACAGAAGGAAGCAAAGAAAGAGCTTTGTCCAGAGCCTTCTGTCTCTGGCAGGGTGTTTCTGTTTATATTGACATTCGTATTAAGTAGGGTGGTGTCCCAGTCCTCAGGCAGTTGAGAGAAAAGCCAGACACAGCCTTGAAGGCAGCAGCCACTGTGTGTGTCGTGCAAAGCAGCGTGACTGATGGGTTCCTCGCTCTCTCTTTGTCTTTCTCTCCCCTTGCACGGCGGTGTGATTGAAGCAACGCCCCGTGAAACAGTCCCTGAGTGCTTGCATGTGCCGAGAGTCCCACTGGAAATGTCTCCTCCTCTCCATCCTCATGTATGGCTGCCTGGGTGCGGTGGCCTGGTGTCAGCTGGCCAGAGTCACCAAGCTTAGCTTCGATAGCTCCTTCAAGGGCAAGTCTATGATCTACCATGACAGCCCATGCTCGGACGGCTATGTTTATATCCCACTGGCCTTCCTCTCCATGCTGTATGTGGTGTACCTGGTGGAGTGCTGGCACTGCCACGTCAAGAGGGAGCTGCAGTACAAGGCAGACGTGGACAGTGTGTACGAGTGCATCAACCGCATGCAGCAAGCCACTCCGTGCATCTGGTGGAAGGCCATCAGCTACCACTTTGTACGGCGAACCCGGCAGGTGACCCGGTACCGCAACGGTGATGCCTACACCACCACACAGGTCTACCACGAGAGGGTCAACACACACGTGGCTGAAGCTGAGTTTGACTACTCTCACTGTGGATACAAGGACATCTCCAAGGAGCTCCTGGGCTTGGAGAGCTATACAGCCACCAAGCTGAGGTTCACCAAGTGCTTCAGCTTTGCCAACATTGAGTCGGAGAACTCTTACCTGACTCAGAGAGCTCACTTCTTCACGGAGATCGAGGGGCTAGATGACTACATGGAGGTGAGGGAAGGCATGCAGCTCAAAAATGTGGATTTTAAAGAGCTTATGATGGCCTATGGAGACCCAGATCACCTCCCGTGGTATGTGTCCCATTATGCTTTCTGGGTGGCAGCTATCCTGATGATCTCATGGCCACTCAGGGTACTCATAGAGTATCGGACTGCTTATGTCCATTACCATGTGGAGAAGCTGCTAGGCCTGGAGTACACGGCGCCCACGACGGCGGAGGAGCCCTTGTACCGGTATCGCATGCCCCGGGACACCACGCAGGACAGCACCGAGCTGGAGTGGCACATCTGCACCAACCGGCAGCTGATCCCCAGCTACTCGGAGGCCATGCTCATGGACCTGGCCAGCTCCCCGGCCTACAACAGCTACACGGTGTGTCGGTACGGCGAAACGGCCCACGGCTGTGAACGCTGCAACCGTGCCTCCAGCACCTCCTCCATCTTCTCACGCCACGCTTTCCACAGCTGCAGCGGCAACTCCCGCCTCTCCCTCAACACCAGCCGCTTCTCCCTCTGCCGCATCCATGGCTCCCACAGGACAGGCCTCTGGAGGAGCCGCAGCAGCAGCATTGCAGACCGGGGCTGCCAGGATGAGCAGTGCTGCTCCTACTCCAGCCAGCTGGCTGTCAACGAGAACCCCCCAACCTACCACGATGCCCGATTCTTCCCTGTCCTGATCGTGCACAGGCCAGAGGGGCAGGACAGGCGGCATTTCTATGTCAGGCGTTCCTCCTGTCTAGAAACCTCTCTGTGACAGGCCTCCGTGGTTACTTGGCTCCTCTGCTCTGGGACGGGGATTGCAGAGGTGACACCAGTGGGGAGCCTGTAAGCATCGGTCTCTACAGCAGTTCAGCAGTACGAGTTTCAGCTCTTCCCCCTGCCATTGGAAGAAGACATAGAGACTCTGACCAATGCCTATCTTCATTTCCAAGGTTTTCTCCCCTTCCACCTGGTCTCCCTAGTCTTTCACTCCTCATTCCTCTCACTCTTCCACTCTCCACCCTTTCTCTGCTCCTTGATTCCCTGCCTCTCCTCCCATCCCACCCTCATTTTTTTTTCACATTTCAGTCACAGCATTTGACTGTTGTGGCTGCTGGAGGATTTTAAATGCTTGCGCTTTGCCAGTACATTTGCCCTCCTGGATGCTTTGCAAGGTAAGAAGCTCAGATAGAGCAAGGCACAAGGCACACGGCCAGCCAGAGTCAAGTCAGAAGGAGAATTCAGATCTGCAGGCGCTGAGTCACCTCCTGCAAACCCCAAACGAGGTGCTTTTTTTTTTTATTTTCCCCAGTCTTTTTTTCCTCTTCTGTCATTCCTTCTCTCCTTTGTTCATGTTCTTCTCTCGCTTTACCCTCATCTTCCCTTTCTTTCAGTTCTCTCACTTCTGCTTTCCAGTTTTTCTGGGGTTTTGCCAGTGAGGATATCTTTCAGAGTGTAATTATCTTCCATTGGGCAAAAGTAAGGTATTCATGGCCCAAATGTCACTGACTGCCACAAATGAGGCCCCTGAGAAATGCTGAGGACTTTCTTTCAGGAGCAGTGATGTACACCGATACAGCAAAATGCCCTTTGCTCACCTTGCCCTGCCTGGTCTGTAGCAGAGACACTGCTGCGTTTCCAGCTGTAGTTAACCTTGTCCAGCTCCACCCCGATAGCAATCATTGAGAGCCATAAGGTAGATTAGTGCCCTGTTAATGCCACTATTTTTAGGACAGTGGGCCTGGTTTGTGGTTGTTTCGTTTCTTCGACTTGAGCACAGCAGCGCAGGCTTGACATGGGGAGAGGGGCTGGAGAGGGAAAGGTAAATATGGTATTAACCCTCCCACAGAGAGTCTGGAGCTGTTGGGAAGCTCTTCCACCCACAGTGTCTATTACAGCAGTTGTAGGACGGCTCTACATTATCTTTCAGCTTTCTGTGTGTCCTGGGGAGGGCTTTTGGTCTGTAGCCCACTCCACCTTCCCAGGCGAGATGTGGTGCCACCCCAGCCCCAGGCAGGGAGCACAACTGGGAGCCAGCCCCACTGGCCACTCCTGCTGGGGCTCCAGGCTCTCCCTGCAGGGCTTCCCCTGGAGCAAGTGTAGCACCTTCCAGAATTAGTCCCAGCCTCTCCAAATCCAGAAGGTGTCTGGTCCTGACAGAGCAAGCCACTGCACTCTGGGCTGGGGGCTCTGCTCCCCTGGCCTGGCCCCCTCTGAGAGCCAGGGGCTGGTCCAAGAAGCTTGTGGCCACACTGAGGACCCACCAGGGACCTCCCACCTGCCAAACCTCTGTCCCGCGAGGGATAGTTGTATGCTGAACAAGCTCCATACCACTTTGTCACACGGCTGGTGGAGAATATGATCCACTTTGACTCACAGGAGAATGCAATGCAATCGCAATCCATAGGGTCATTTTCAAAAACAAAGTGTTGTCTCACCCTACCTTACAAGTAGGTAAGAAACTGAGCCCCTGGAGGGGCTGGCAACAAGTGCTTCCTCCCAAGTCCATTTTGTGTGTATCAACGTGTAATATGAAATTTGTAAAGTCATATTAATATATGTAGATTATCTGTAACTCTG
This sequence comes from Falcunculus frontatus, assembly GCA_013398115.1. Lineage (NCBI taxonomy): Eukaryota > Metazoa > Chordata > Aves > Passeriformes > Falcunculus > Falcunculus frontatus. Next base: position 2,762,281 of record VZRV01010981.1, on the reverse strand, counting down.
CATACTTATATGGTGATTTCTTATGGCATTGACTGTTGCACCGTGTTAAATACATTTTGGTTTTGTTTGATGACTCTGTTTTGATGTGCTGTGTTTATTTTAACTCCAGAAACGGAAACATTGGCAATACCTGGCTAACCTGCTGCAAATGATGGCACTGTCAGAAAGGTTTTTAAAATTCTTATGAGTTGATCTTTTTTAATGTAAATACTTCATGTGTGATTTATGTGACATTTTCATTCTGACAGCTTGGCATTTATCACAAAAGACAGATAACACATATGATGTGTTAGTTTATCACCTCTAAAAAATAACCATCCCAGACACGTGGAGGAACAATGTTTGGGCTTGGGGTAATGATTACGATTGGGCTGAGGCCAAGCTGGATAACCTTGAAACTTAGAGAAAAATCCAAATTTAGATCCACCGTACAGTGACCCAATCATAGTTTCCCATCTACACCATGCTACCTGCCACACCCACGCGGAACTGGGAGAGTTTGGGAAGTAGAAAAGGATCAGGCCTGAACTCAAAGCTCAGACTCACACCTGATATCCTTGTATTCTGAAGACAAAGTAAATGCAAGTCTCTGATAGCGTTCCCTGTCCTTCTCTTTATTCACACAGAAAGTTAAAACCAGCACATATGAAAGATGTAAGAGCTGGAGGAGGCTGAAACAGGGAGGCTGGAATATTTCAACACAGTTGCTTACTGAAAAAGGTGGCAAAGAGGGAGACAAGAAAAGAGAAGGAAAGAGATGGTAGAATAATATAAATTAAAAGAGAACAGAGTTCAGCTGTAGCTAAGATAATTCCTGAATGAGCAGCATAACTCAGTTATGGTAAGCTTAGCCCAGACACAGGCAGGATGAGTTTCAGCCTTCTTGTGAGCTGCTGTTGCTGCTGCAGCCACACATGGCTTTAAATACCATACCCAAGGCCTTGGGATGGCCAGTTTTGTCCCACGTGTATGCCAAGATGGAGAATTATATTTGGGTCCTCAGAAGTGGCCACGTTAAACACTATTATTATCTGACATGAACAATCCATTATTATGGGCTAGGCAGAGAATGGAGACAGTTTATTCTCAGTTTAATCTTTTTCAGTGACCTGAAAAGCCACTGTATTATCCAGTAGCTCTCAAGCTGTGTCTTTGGCAAGGTTTGGAAAGTCCTCAAGGTTTGTGCTTCCTCAGTCACTATGTTCTGACCCAACTTTGGGGCATAAATTTGAGAAGCCATCCCGAAGCTGCAAAAGCCTTCACGCACATGGAGCTTCCTCTTGTCACTTTGCTGTAGCCTCTGGTGGTGACAGAAAAGCTGAGAGCAGCTCTTGTTCTAGTCTGGGACTAAATATGCTGGCTTGAGCAGATCTCCCACTCAGGAAGCACCTGAATAGCCATCCTGGGTGTCCTACACTGTAGAGCAGAGCTACTCCTGTACTCCTGCAACCCTTGAGTGCCACTTCATCCTTGCTCTTGCCATTGCCACGGCTTCCTGATGCAGGATGAGGGATCTGCCCCCTAGCAATAGAGGGGTTAATGCCGCTTTGCAAATCCCAACTCAGAGAATGGAGTGGGCAAGTTCTTGAATCCCAGTGCAAACCAGGCAGCTCTATGGAAAACACCTCGTACAAAACAGGGATTTTGTATCCAATTGCAGACTGACTACTTTGACAAAGGAACAGTGGCATGTGCCAGCAGCTTTTGTTGAACTTTTAGGGCTATGGCTTCTCATGTGGAAATTGGGGGTTTGGGATGCTTTCTCACTGGGATAACTTGTCCCAGGTGTCCTGTTCGGTCTCAGTAGTTAGAAGAGGCTGAACAGTAGAGGAAGGTGAGGAAGTCCAGCAAATACTTCTCTTCCTTCTGCTTTCTCTCTTTCCCCTCCCTCCCTTTTGTCCTTTCTTCTCTTTTCCTTCATATTTAGAAGTCTCCCAGCACTGGGCATTCACCTCTGGATTATCACATAGCTCTTCAGGTATTTTCTGGAATATACCTACACTTCCCAGCATGTCTGGTGAGATGTGGCAACACTCTTGCAGCAGAAGTAAGGAAAGAATGTAGTCCAGAGAGCCAACAGCTGTGTCCTGTGTGTGTGATCAGTGAGGACTGTCACTGATGTTACAACTTGAAGAATAAAGCCACGGTGCTTGATTCAGTGCCACAAGAGACCAAGAGAGTTTATTTGTCTTCAGGTCCTAAGATTCACCAGTTCCTTTTATTTTTGCATGGTAATATTGCACTCCTCTGTAAGTTTTCCCACTGCAGTTTGCACTCCAACTGGCAGTGTGTGCAGGATTTCAGTCCAATTTTCATACGGCTCTTCCTGCCTGTCACTGTTAACGCAAAGCCCTTCTAAGAAGAGCTGAAGTCAGATCCCCTGATGGGGAAAATTCCCCTTGGTCTACTGCTTCCAGTAAAGCTTTTTTCTCTTACACCGACCCAGAATCTGGCCTGTGCCATGCTACAACAGCTGGAGCCCTTCTTGAGCCCATGGGACCAGTGTAGTATAAGCCTCTGTAATTGTAGGGCTGGAAGAAATCCTTAGAAGGAAAACACCACAGAAACATGTCATTATTCTAATGACCATTATTTTTTTCTCATGAGACAACTAAAATCTGCAAAAGTAGCTACCTTCCGGAGGGTGCTATTGCCGTAAGCGCAGAAACACACCGTGTAGCTGGGTGGATACATGGGGGAGAGACAGCAGCGACAGCAAATGTGCATGGAGCTTTTAGCAAGCACTGCCACAGAACCTCTCTGCCCAAGAGCTGTAGTGATCCCGGCGATTTACTGTCCCCAAGTGCAACTAGACTTCCTACGAGCACTCGAATGGATGGCTTTGTCAGTGTCGCTCTCCTCCCAGCTACCTCATTGCAGCAGTAGGCACTGGGGAGGGAGTGACATTTCCATTCCCGTAATGAAATCTTCTTGGCATTGCTCCAGTCCCCCAGGAATTCCTATCAGAAATGCAAATTACGTGGGGGGGAGTGGAAATTAGTTCGGAATGGAATTATATGAGCTTGTTGTGGCTCAGTTTCTCCATCCCCCTCCTGAGGATTATGCAGTTTCCCTGCACTCCTCCGTTTAGCCAGGTTTCCAGAGTGTTGCAGGAGCTGCTGGGCAACTGCTGCACGCTGGTGGCTGTGGCAGAGCTAAGAGCTGCATCGTGTTGTAACGATATTGCTCCTTATGGCGCCTTTCAACCCAGATTCTCACCGTAACTCCTACGAAAAGGCAGCGCCAGATTTTTTAAAAAGCTGTTTGTAAGTGACTTTTTCCACGCCGTGCTAGTAACCCTGTGGCAGCAGAGATCTCCCTCCTAAGTTCTCTCCCTACTTTTCCGCTAGCGGTCAAGTGGTCAAGGCCGAGCCGATCCTGCTTGAAGGGCACGGGTGGATCTCCTCACCTTGCCAGTGCTCCTCCACAGCTCAGCCGCCGGTATGGGGTGACCGGCATCCCCGGAGCCAGGGGCCGAACGGTGAGGAGAGTGTGGCCGAAGGAAGGAGCTGGAGAGGGCCGGCCGAGGGAGATGGGGCCGGGGGTGCTGTGAACATGAAGCGGGGCTCTGCTCATCCCGGCAGAGCCTCGGCTTGGGGGGGGGGGGGGCTGAGTCCCGGTGGTGGCCCCAAGTCCTCCTGCCCTGGGGGACTAGATGGTGCCCCGGGGCTCTAGAGGGGCCACATGCAGGTAGGGGGATAACCGATGCCCCGGCAGCTCCCGCAGATGTGGGTTACCCGCTCCCGGCGCTCTGGAAACCAGGCCGCCCGGCGGAGCAGCCCTCGAGGGGCGCCGCCTCCACACACCTCCTCGACCGCTGCCGCTGCAGCCCCGCCCCGCCCCGCCCTCCCGGGGGCTCGGAGCCCCGGTCCCGTCCCGGGGCGGCGGAGCGGGGGCGGCGGGCGCGGTGATTCGCCGCTTCGGGGGCGGTGGGCGCCCGGCTCATGCATATTCATGAGCGTGATGTCAGAGGGGGAGCACAGCGCGCGGTGACCGCCCGAGAGCGCCATTTCCTGAAGGAGGCGGCGGCGGCTGGGTTTGGACGGACGGACGGACGGACCGACCGACCTACCGACCCGCAGAGTGGCGCCGCAGCGGCCGAGCCGCCAGGGGGAGATCGCCCGGCCGCGGCGACCGGACCGGACCGGAGCGGACCCGACCCGACCCCACCGACCCGCGCCGTCGCCCCGCAGCAGGTTCTCCCGCGGCTCGCCCCCGGCCGGAGCCAGAAGTTTGAGCGTCCCCGTAGCCTCCGGGGCGGGGCCGGTGTCGGGCGGCGACGCGGGTCTGCCCCAGCCGCCGTCGCCGCCGCCCGCACGGGCGGTGGGAGCCCCCCGCGGCGCCGGGAGCAGGGGGGAGGATGGTGGTGCGGGAGCGATGGAGCTGAAGCGGAGCATGGCGATCCCGCGGCTCCTCGTGCTGGGACTCTGGGCTGCGGCACTCCGGGACGTCGCTGCCGTGGCAGGTGAGCGGGGCTGACAGCCCGCCGGCGGCGGGGGGTGGCGGCGGGGCACTGCCCCCCGAGACCCCGGGTACGGCGGGAGGGGCTGCGGGGCACGGCTTCTGCCGCCNAGGTGCGGCGGCCGCAGGGCCTCGGGCAGCCACAGGTGGGGGTCGGGGCCGGCGCATTTTGCCGCTCCCGGCCGGGCACGGGCGGCTCCGCCGTGTTTGTGGAGCCGGCGACGTGGCGCTCGGGAGCCGGCGGTGCCGGCGGGGAGCCCGGGCTGTGCGAGCCTCGCCCGCCTGCGAGTAGAGTTGCGAGTAATCCTCGCCGGTGTTTGCGGAGGCATTGCTCTGGTATGTGCCTAGCGCGGGCCGTCGCCGAGGAAAGCCGGGCGCTAACGCATTCCTGAGTGGCTTTTGTTGGTTTTTTTCCCTCGTGAACTCGTTTTCCGAAGTTTCACCCCCCAGTCGGCAGGGAAAGGCAGCGTGCTGGAGCGTCTCGGCGCCCCGGCCAACCTCGTCCCGACTTCAGCGGGAGTTTGGGCTCCGTGCTGAGTGTGCAGCGATGTGCGTGCAGTGACACGGAACTGGGAAGGCTGTGGCACGGGCTGGATCGCTAGATCGGTGTCCTAAGGAATCTGAGGAGCAAAAAGCCTTTACCCTGGCATGCATGAGCAGACGTCTTCCTCTCTCTCCACTCCCAACATCACAAAAAATCTATTCTGCTCCAAAGAATTAAAATATTCAGAGGTAGCGAGTTTAAAAAACAAACAAACAGATGTGTCATGTATTTTGACAGCTAGTATGTTCACTTGCTGTCAATTCAGACAACTGCTTGGTAAGAAATTTAATACAGTTTTATTTCCTATCTATACATTTCACAATCTGCAGCTCTTACAGGTAGGCTTGGCAGAACCTATTTGGATGAAATTATTTCTTGCACAGTCAAGAATGTTGTCAGATGAGAAATAGTGAGTGGGAGAGTAAAACAAGGAATAGGTGGAAATTGAAATCCCTATTTGCCTCCTATGTGATTCTTCCTGATACCTGCAGGAAGATATGCTGCAGCCAAAACTGCGTTTTTGACCTGTGAAGTTATTAAAGATACCTGATCTGTAATTCTTCCTTTTGGTTGATATTGATGGAGGGATTATACTTGGATAATATGTACAACTCTGACTGAACACTTGTACTGAATGTTAATTTCCTACATCATTGATTTCTATTCAAACTAAAAACCATGAGGGGTCTCTAACAATATTTCTTTGTTTAATTCGTGGCTAACTCTTGCAGCAGGGCAGTCTGAAGGACACTGAGTAGTTTGATCTTCTGCAAGGCACCTGTAATGAAAATGTCTGTCAGTTTGTGTGTGTGTTCAGCAGCCTGACTACATCAGTTTTCTGTAACACAGAGAGAGCTGCTATGAAGCTTTCATGTTATATTCCAGTCTTCTGAGTGGTGAAAGGGAGGATGCTTTCTGGCATGCACTGGGACATGTCGTTTGTGTTACGTTTGAGTTAAGTAATGCATGGTTAGATCATCCTCACCCAAGGTGATTAAATCCTTAGCCCAGCAAACGAGCTGTAGCAACTAAACTCAAATGATCAGCTTGTCCGTTTTCCAGTGCTCTCTGTGAATTTGCTGGATGAATAACAGCAGATAGAAAGGCAAAAGACTGAGTGTGGGGAAACCAGCTGGGCAATCTCATTAAGGAAAGGAATAAAGACCTTCTGCTTGTGTTCTGGGTTTGCTCCTAGACCACTGGTACTAATCTGGGTACAGGCTGCTGGTGGCAGTACAGGTGGCTGCTGGCTGGTCCCACAGTGCTGGTTCCCCTTCTCCCAGCTGTTACAACCAGGCTGTGAGTTCCTCTGCTGCTCTTCTGCCCTGTGAGGTGGTGCCCTCGTGGCTGTGGGAGGGTGACGTTTTGGCAAGAAGGGAAGAGGCACATCCGAAATCTGTGTTGGCTCACTGGTAAGGCTGTAACAGAGTTTGAGAGCAACAGGGCTGCTCACTTAGCAGTGCTTTCTGACTGGCTCTGTGGGCTAGCAAGGCATCCTGTGAGAAGCTGACCAACCAGTGAACTGGGTGAATTTGTAATGTACTGTCATACATGGCCAGGCAAGAGTGATGGAGTAATTTTTTTTTCTGAAGGATGTGGAGTCCACTGCCAGGGCATAATACTGGACTAGGCTAGACCTGTTCTGGTCTGTCAGTCCTGTGCCACTGCATAGGAAATAGCCACTCTCCCTAACAAAACTAACTTTACATTTATTTTCTACCTTCCTGCTTTCCCACGGTCTCCTTTGATCTTCTGGTTCCTCCTTTATATGCCTGTCTTTCTTAAATGCGCTTAGATAGTTGGCTTCCGTGTCTTCTCATGGTAACAAATTCCATACATTCGCTTCTGCTTGAGGGAAACACTCCCCATCCACCCACACATGTAACAGTGCTCTGGGCCAAATTCTGATCGCTTCTGTGTCAATATAAACCTGAGCAGCTTCACCAGCTCTGGCCCTGCTGCTTTGGGGTCGCAGTGGTGTAGCTCTGGGTTCACTGTGGTCCTTAGGCTGGACTGAAGGGTCCTCCAGGCAGCTCATGTAGCACACACCCACGTCACGCAACAGAAATATCTGTTCTCTAAACAGTTCTGCTCCTCAATGAGGTATGCTGTGGAATAGGCTTTGCTTTCATGAGTTTTGCAAATTGTAGAGAAGCTTTCTGTAATGCGGAAGAACGGTGTATGCTGAATAACAAGACGTAATTGATTCTTTCTCATATCCAAGCTCTTTACAAACGCATACAATGGAGTAAGCATGATGATTTCTTAGCAGCACAGGAACACCATAGCTTAAATTCAGGCCTGGGGAAAAGAGGGAGGTATGGTAGCGTGTTGAACGGATGCAGTTAGCACTGCTGGATCACTGACACAGCGAAGCTCCCGGCGTTTCTGTGCGTCCCTGCTTGGGCACTGCTCTGCGGAACATCACCCTGCTGTTACCCGAGTTGAAAAAATCCCCATGCACACACTGAACCACCACTTTTCTCCAGCAATTGTGCTTTCAGTGCTTGCGTTTGACTATTGCTTAGCAGACATAGTAGAGCAGTGCCGAGACTAACACACTCCTCTGCAGCGTGTGCTGGTAGGGTATGTAATTCCAGACCACCAACCTAGAGTAATTTGCTGTACTCCAACCCCCCTTCTTCTGGGGGTGGGGCGGAGTAGTATTTTTTTTTTAGGTATGAAATTTACAGGACCTCCAATCAAATTAAAGGTGTCCCAGGGTCAACCCGTGAAACTAAATTGCAGCCTCGAGGGAATGGAAGATCCCGAGATGTTGTGGATCAAGGACGGAGCAGTGGTGCAAAGCGTAGACCAGGTGTACATTCCAGTAGATGAAGAACACTGGATCGGCTTCCTCAGGTACAACAGATGCAGAGAAGGAGGAATATGGTGGAAACTATTGCACAGTTTTCTGCTGTCAGCTATATCTCTGCAACTGCAGTGCCCTCAGTGGGGCAGGGTCCTGTGGTCTGCAGTTCACTGTGTGGCAAGGGCATAACTGAGAGCAGAACTGAAGCCACTGAACGCTGAGATTTTATCCACTAGAACCATATTGGTTTTCTGACTACTGTGGGGACAGGTGCTTTGCTAATGCTTGTGATGCTCGAGATGTGACTTCAAGGTGAAAGGATGTTCTTGCTTTGTTTGCTCATCTTGTTCTGCCATGCAGCAGTATAAATAGGTTTTCTCTCTCATACTCATCCTGTTCTCTTCTCTCTCTTTTGAGCTGTCAGTCTGCCTAAAGGGTGAGGATTGTTGATTGAAATGAGACTCCCAGGACTACATCCCCTTACTTTCTTTGAGGAGTGTTTGTCCTCTGAACCATCCCTGATTCATTTTGCAATGAATCCAAATTCATTCCTAATACATTTACACTATATGGTATCAGTCTTGCCCCATCCAGAGGCATAAAACTCTTGTGCAAAGCAGATCTCTGTACCTTTACTCCAGCAGGAGAGGGATGTCAGCTAGTTCTGGAAGTACCGAGTTAAACAAGACCCAAGGTTCTGCTCTGTCTTTTTTTATGCATTAAAAGAGCTTGTACAGGCAAACATGCCAACACCATGAGAGCTCAAACCTGTTGACTGACTGAGAATCACTCTTCTCTAAGCTCTGGCTTCATCTCCTGTTAGGTTTCTTGGGTTAACATTGCACAAAGTCTCCAGTTCCAGCAACTAAAAGTCTTTGTGTTAAAGCTTGTCTGTTAGAAACATTTTAGTAGGAAAAAACATCTGTGCACAGTAAAACTATTGCATAACATTATGTTGTGGAAACAGTTTGTCTTGAAACTATACTGTTTATTTCCCCCCAGTTCCACTAGTTAACGCTGCCTTTCACAATCTCATTCTAATCTCCTTTCTTGTCTCTTGTTTTAGTCCACTGAGAAGTCTCTGCAGCGCCAGAGATAAGTTAGGGTGCTAAATCTGGATGTATCTGAATCTTTTTCTCCTTTTTCCTTTCTCCTCCTAAAGAGATCGTTTCTACCACCCACGTGTGACTCTTTGCTGTGATCACTGTGTTTCAGAACATGGGCAGGACAGCTGATGCCATTTGAAGGTCCAGCTCTGAAAGTCGGGCTGTAGTGGGTCCATTTTGTGCATTTCGGCAAACACTCTCCCTTTTCTGTCTTCCTTCCTGAGACGTCCTTCCCCTTCTCCAAGGAGGACCGCTAGCGTTAGAAAGGTGGGCATCAGCTCTGCGGAGGATTCCCTGCATGGCAGCAGGCGCATGGCTGCACGTCCCGCGGGGAGCAGTCAGCACTGGTGCATCGACAGGCTCTCAGAGTCACACCGGTGCCTTTGGTAGCTGAGACCTTCTTGCTTTGGGACCAAATTCTGCCCTTGCTCACCATGCGCCAGCATAACCCCTTGAAATCAGAAACGGGGAGGCCCAAGGAGTTTTGCAGAGTGAGCCACTCTTGGGATCAGAATAGCACTGAGCGCAGTTGAGGCGAGGGGGGCCCTTTTCTGACCCGTCTGTTCCCACATGAGGCTGTTGCCAGTCCTATCACCTGAGGCAAAGCAGTCGAGCTCGCTGGAGGTTTGCAGTGTGGAGTTTCCTGCTAGTTCAGATGTTGTAGGCCAAGCTGTCGCACTTGAAGGCTAGCTAGAGTTGTGATTCAGGGTTGAGATGACCCCTTCCTATCCTCAGAGGACACAGATGACTGGTTTTCTGCGAGGATGTTTTGGAGGAAGACTGTCTGCTCTGCGAGGACTCTCTCCACCTACTTTAGAGAGGAACCTCCCATCTCTGCTGTTTTGCCATGTGCTTTGTGCTGGCTGGCTGTTGATCTCCTCCCCAGAGCTGGCTGTGTCTCAGTGGGTGTTTTCCATGCATCTGGTTTGCCAAACACTGGAGGGTCCTTTGGGGCAAAAACATGCTTTATCCACATAAAATATCGATATGGCTTTTGACTTTTTTCAGCTTGAAATCCGTCGAGCGGACAGATTCTGGGAAGTACTGGTGCCAGGTTGAGAACGGGGGGAAGAAGGAAGAATCACAACAAGTGTGGCTCATAGTGGAAGGTAAGGAGGAGTAGTAGTGCTGGTTTCCTTTCAGGGCTGACCCACCAATATGCTTTAGGTCGAAGTGGTGAGAGCAGATTGCTCCAGTGACAGGCTTCTTGGCTCTGAACCATTGCTGCTAGTTAGCAGGGAGATCACTACAGAGCGGGAGTAAGAAATAGGAGAACTGCTTCAAAGAGCAGAACTGTCAGTTCATTGCCTTCTGGTTTTATTTTGGCATGTTAGGAAACAAGATCTTTTCATGCAAATACGTTTCTTTCCAGCTTCTAAATCCATTGTTGCGGTCATCTCTAAATAATTCATAGAATGGTGAATAGCTCGGGTTGAAAGGGATCCATGGGGCTCATCTGGTCCAAACCACTTCTCAAAGCAGGGTCACAGCCTGTTTCTGTGTATCAGCCAAACAGGTCTTTGTGGGCAAGGCAGAGTTTTAACCCAGCTGTGAGCTTTGTGAGAAGTGCTGTACGCCAGCACTTCGTAGCTGTGAGTGCTCCATGTGGCACTTTTCTGTCCGGGGTTGTCTGATAAGAATAGCTTCTGCATGGCTGCCCAAAAGTCACCCAGGGCAGTGTGGGTTGGTGGTTTCTTACTTTCTCTAGCTTCATTTCCCTTGAGCCATGATTCTGTTAGATCCTCTGAAGCTAGTAGTCATAGGATGGCTTCATATTTGGTGAAGAAATTGACAAGAACAGTGCATTTGCAGCAAGAAGTAGTTTTTTGGATGTATTTGGTAACGTTTTGGGCCAGAGGTGAATTGACAGTCCTAAACGGATGAGCAGGGAGGGTGTCGTGGGAGGTGATGTGGTCTGGGTGTTTTACAGCAAAGGTCTTGCACGCTCAGAGCATGGAAACATTCATAGCAGCTCTCACAAGATGAGTAACACATTCTGCCTTCCATAAATCCCAGGCTTTTGTCCACTTAAACCTTCAGGTGTAGTTTCAACTGGAGAATGTTGTTTACAGCTTAAAACACTCTCTTGTGCAGAGTTTCTATCCAATTACCACAGCTTGCTCCAGAGGTGGCTGCATTTGCGTGGTGGGTGCATTAGGAGTGACTGGGTAGCTCAGTGTGCTAAGCTGTCTGAAAAAAACGTGCTGCCCTTCTGGACTGCACGGGAAAAAAGTATGAAAGTCACAAAAAACCAGCAGCAATTAGGTAAGGCGGAGTGTGTTGAGAATGAAGGCCAAAGCTTACAGCAGAAGTGAAAAAAATGCAACCAGTTGCCTTTATGAGAAAAGCAAGTATGGCAGAAGGTAGTTAAACTTGAACTGGGCATGTAGTCATGTGTAAAGGGAGTTGGTGGATAAAATTAAAAATTAACAAGTAGTGATAAGGGGTGGAGTTTAAAAAATGTGTCAGCTGTTAGCATAAGAAAACACCTGGGAATGCAAAAGCCTATCAGACCCACCTCCACTGTTATCTCTGTGTTTCTTCTCTGGACATGCCAGCTTTGTCTAGCAGTGGTTGCTCTATCAATAACAACTGTCCTCTGACCGAGAGAGGATCTTTACTCTGGTGATTTGCAGCCTTCAGAAGGTGCTGATATGCTTCAGTGTGGCACACAAACAAATGTGGACTATTGGTGATCTAATTTTAAGTGAGCTTGACTGGGTTTCTGTGCTGTATAATATCTGCCTTGAGATCTGCTTGGGTAGTCTGTATCTGCCAGATTTTCTAGCAATGGTATTTGAACTGTCTTTGTAATAAAAATGTTTGATTTTATGAAACACTTCTTAGAATTTACAAAAACAAAATTATTTTGAACCTGTTTCCTGGTTTAGAAACTAGTCTCTGGCCTTACTGAGAACATGATAGTGTTTGATGCCTGGAGAGGTGATCTCAGAAGCACACTGTGGAGCGTTAAATAAACGGATTATGTTTCTTACAGAACTTTCCATCTGAAATTACACCTCTGACTATGTGGCTGTTCCTGGGGCTGCTAGCCCCCATTGTGGCTATAGTCAGAGACCAAGCCACACTTGTGTGGACACATTCCCCTGAATTAACACTGTCTCAGAACTGAGCTATACATAAAAATCAGCCTTTTAGGTTGGATGCTGGCTTGGAAGGGGGAATAGCTGGGATCATTTCCTTGTTTTGCCGCTGATTTCCTGACTGCTGGCTGCTCAGTGCTTCCATGTGGCATCTGTGAAAGGGATGTGCTGGCACTCACCTCTTGTACCAGGAACTGGGAGGCTAAATGTGTCACAGGCAGCGAGCTGCCCAGGTAACATACGGACGGGGGCAGTGTGAGTTCCTCAGCTGGATGAGTCAGCTGCACTCCCTCAACTATGAAAGTTTTTAATTGTGGTCTTGTCTGCTCTGTTTAGCTGCTCCCAAAGTGAGAAAACCTGCCGAGCTGGGCAGGATCTTCCTGAAAGTTTACCTTGGGTGTCATGACAAATGGACAGGAGGCAGGGATCCTGCTCACAGGTAGAGAAATGGTGATTATTTTCCCTTCTAATCTTCCTTGGAGAAGGAGGGCAAAGCAGGCAGAGGTGTCCCAGCTGGTATCTCAAAAGCTTACTCATTTTTATTGTTTATGTTTGAATGCAATAAAAAAGTGAAGGAAAATATGTCAGCAAAAACAAGCAATATGCCATGACGATGGATATACCTGTCCTGAACATTAGCCTTTGCACAGATAGACACTGTCATTCCTCAAGAGACTTGGATTCAGACTTGGTTTAGTCTGTTCATTTACTTACTACTCTAAAGGAAGGAGGCAAGGAAGGCACAAAGGAACTGCCACCTGAAAGACACAAACAGTGACTGGACAGTCAGTGAAAGACTGAGGAAAGCACTTTTGGCTGTAGCTTGAGGGAAATGTCAAGTGTTAGGCTTCTAAAACCCTGTTTGGGCACCTGTATTAATTGCCTGCTGGTGGAGGTGCTCAGTATCTGCCACTCCAGTGGAAGCCCTTGAGCCTGTCATCTTTGGCCGGGGACAGACAGTGTAATTTCAGCATGTGAATGCACAATGTTGTCAGTTCCTCTGTTTCTGTGAGGCAACAGATCAGCAGCTTCCAGAACACGCTTTTTCCACCTGAGAATACCTGATTTTGGGGTAAGTGCAGTCGGTAGCAGCAGTGTTTGGCACACAAAGATTTCTGTATCGAAGGGAACCGAGCATTTCTTTGGGCCTTCAGCTCTTCCACCAATTACCAGAAGTACATACTGGCTGTCCTGCATGATCAGCACTGGTGCTGATGGCTGGTGAAATTTGTGCTCATGGTTTGGAGCACTGAGACCACGAGAGTTTTGGCATTGCCCATAAGAGGAACCACGTCTCTTGATGTGTCAAATTACACTCATCTATTGTCACTTAGAGATGACCTAAGGTAGGTAGCATTGCAGCTGCATTTTGCTCCCCATGGGCCTAATCTGAGACCTGCTGTACCAACCAGGAGTCTTCCCTTGGTGGGGAGCAGATAATTACTGAGAGAGCTGTGTCCATGGATAGCCTTCAGCTCTGAAACAAATTACCCCTGACTCTGAGGCAGCCCGGTTGTCCTGGTGTCAGAGTGTGCTGGAAGGCATCCCCAGTCAATTAAGCTCCAGAGAGAGCATTGTAAATGCTCCCAGTCTTTCACCACGGGGATTCTTTCCTCATTCAAGGGTTTGTTAAAGCCGGTAGTTCAACACTTTCTCAAGCTTCAGTTTTTAATGCATGGCAAGAAGTATCTGCAGCTGGATTAGCTGTCTTTTAAAGTGGTGTCTGCCACCACTAAAGTTATTGACTGTTGCCTCTTTAAACTCCAGTCTCTCCAGCTGAAAAATTGAGAAACTACTACCACTAAAAGCTGTTTCATAGGGGAGTCTTGAATTGAAAGTGGTTTCTCAAAGGCATTGTGGGAAGCAAGCACTCTTTCTCTCTGACTTCTAGTGGTAGTATTTAGGCACTCGTGCCCTGAGGTGATCCAGCATATCTGACCCTTGGTTTCTGTGAAGGGCTTAGAGGGCGTCGGATTCAGCATAGCAGCTGGACAGATGGATGTTTGGTGTTGGGCACTGGTATTAGTGGAAATAAACAAGGGGCAGTTGCTCCAGTTATTGTCAATTGTCTGTTGCTTTTCCAGGTGTGCCCTACTTTACTGTGGAACCTGAGGATGTGTCCGTGTCTCCTAATGCCCCATTTCATATGGCCTGTGCTGCTGTTGGTCCCCCTGAGCCAGTGACAATTGTCTGGTGGATGGGAGACTCTAGAGTGGGGCTTCCAGATGTCTCCCCTTCCATCTTAAATGTGTCAGGTAAGGCTGCTGCCACTGCAGGGGATCACTTTGACCATCAGAGGAGGAAAAGAGCTCTCTTCTGGTCATGCCTTGTACATTGGGTAGCCAGATAGTGTGGGAGTGGTGTTTAACTCTGCCTTAAGGGTTGAGTGGTCATGATCACATACAGAGATTATCTTGAGGGGTGATGGTTGCTCAGTGTGTTTTCTGCTGGCTTGAGGCGCACAGGCTCTTGAGGCACGCAGAATTTGGGTGGGACTGGCACTCTTGTTAAAGATGCTACTGAACAAATGATGCATTGGGTGCCTCTTGTTCCATCTCGTGGAGGGTGTTCATGGTTATATTGAGTGACTCTGTTGGTGCCATTTCTGTTGGAGCTCTCCAAGCATTCACATGGAACAGATGCCATCCCCTCCTTATGTGCACAGCCCTGTCACACTCTGCTTTCCCTTCTCCTACCCACCCCCATCTCTGTTCTTGCAGGCTTGCTGGATGCTCTTATCATTAAAATCTGACTGCCTCATGTAATTGTTTGGCACTTCAAGAGTGATTGTATCAGTGCTGAAATGGGCTGGTTGATAACCCTTCAAGACCGAGGTTTGCCCCAGAGCAGAGCTTTCCCCAGCAGGGTCAGCAGAAAAGCTCAGGAGCCAGTAGGTGTTAGGGCCTCTCTTCAGACCACTTTCAGAAAAGGGTGATGTATCTCTACCAGGAACTGACCTGCAGCTATTCTTGTAGTTACCTCTTAAAAGTAACTTTATTCTAGTTAGTTGTCCAACAGCCTTGTGTTATGTTTTCTCTTTGCTGCTGTTTTATTATTCTCAGCAGCCCTGACCCAAAGTTGACCTAGTTATTTAGAAAGAAAAGGTTTTACAACTAAGAGCCATCTCTGGGGCCTCTTTATCAGTGTTAATACTGTTACACCCAGGGTGAGTTTTGTACACCTTTGGCCATCCTTTGAGCTATCCAATCCTATTCAGGCTTCCCTTAGAACCTTATTTACACACAAATCAAAACATGATTTGTGATTTCAAATGGTTTTAATCATCTGCTCCCTCTCTTACATAGCCACCGATGCTGTTCTAAGTTGGAAATGAAAACTGCTCCCTTATGATATAATCTGCCTGTTGAAATGGAAACTGGAAAGATGGCTAGTCAAGAGAGGAAAGACAACAAAAAAATAAGTTACCCCTCCTCCACTAGACTCATCCCATGGTGTCTCACAAAATTTCTGTTGTTGGGGGGCAGTGGCTTGGAGGCCTGAAGGTGGACATCTACTCCTAGTGATTCTCCAAAGGAGTTGCTATTTTAGATATTAAGTGTCATCAGCACCTTTATTTGCTTCCAGTGTTCTTTGGGATGTCCCTTGGGTGCACCCTCTTTCAGTGCAGTTTGAGGTGTCCCTTGGGCATGCCTTGCCTTTGCAACTGCAAATGTAGCAGGACACAGCCTCCATGGTTGGATTACCAAAGCATGTCAGAAACGACAGCTGGCAAGAAAACAAGCATTGATAGCTGAGGAAAAGTATCACGCTCTGAAGAAAATAGTAACAAAGTAGTTGGATAGAAAGCAAGCATTTAGAAGGTTCAGCAATGTTGTATTTGGAATGCAGTGCTGGCATGGTGCTAGGGAACACGCAGTTCCTGGTTTGTGGTGTGTTTTGTATTTTCCTCGGGGCAGGGCTGTGTTGGGTTCTGTCTTGGGACAGGCCTACCACATCAGGTACTGCTCTGCTGTGCTGCCTGGCCTTCAGCCTGCTGGCAGCATCTTCCTCTGGTTCACGGGGACGAGAATAGCACTCCCTCCTCTCTCCCACTACACCTTCTTTGCAATGCTGTTAGTCTCAGGCTTGGGAGATGAGTCAAAGGTCAAAGACACTGTGCAAGCTGCTCCATGCAGATCCTAAATATTTTTCCTCCCTAAATTGTGTGCCCACAGTGTGCCAATCTCTAACTTTCCTCAGACAGAGCCTTTTAAGGCAGCTGAGGGCCAAGTCAAGTGACAGTAGTTGCTGGACAGTTCTCCAGGCTGCCTTGCAAATCTGTCCGAGTTCTGATTAATTTGCAATATCTATATGCATCTTGGAGCAGCCAGACATCAGTATGATGCCATGGGATGGATGAATGCTCACAGAAGACATTCTTACTTGCATCACCCCTCGAAAGTGTTCCAGTGCTGGTTCAGTAGCATTTAACTTCCACTTCCTTTGTGTGTCTTTGAAAGTCTGATGCAAGATGAGGGACAGGTGGGCATTGACTAGCATCTGATTGGAAGTTTGCCTGGGCTTATAGCCCAGCTGGAAGATGAATGATGCTCAGGTAGAGGCTGAGGCCCAAAACATTGGGCTTTGTGTAAGTTCACAGTTCAGCACAATCCTTGCTCCAAAGATGCTCACCAGAATGTGAGAAGCAGACATCTACTGCCTGAGCACTATGAGCTGGTGTCCTGACAGATTCGTCCTTCTTTTTCAGTGCTTTCTGACACTTCCATGAAAGCTTTTATACATTGCCACAGTCCCTCCATTAAAAATGTGTTTAGCACATTGGTTATGTTGAAATCTGCATGCCTTTGATTGGCACCCGGCTCACCCCTCCAACTGCCTGTGCAGCTTGAGCTGGGTGTCACAAATAATTGAAATTCTGCTGAAGGTTGAAGCTGGATTATGTAGCTATTTGTGTTTCCTTTCCTTTCCTTGGCTGATCTCCAGGTATTAATCAAAGCACAGTTTTCTCCTGCGAAGCTCACAACGTAAAGGGATTGTCTTCATCTCGGACTGCCACTGTTCAAATTAAAGGTGAGAGACTGGGTGCGAGAGACTGGGCAAGGGCCTTGGGTTTGCTGTCTGGGGAGGGAAAGTAGGGCTCCTTAATGCAAGGAGTTGCCTCAAAGCTGCCAGCACCGGTTGGAGCTCTCAGCAGTCCAAACGATGCTTTGTGTTCTAACAGCAGTTCCCACTTCCTATGCAGGGCGGTATCCCAGGCTGTTGAGAATAATCCACATCTGATTCAGGAGTGGAAATGTGATGTCAAATAACAGCTTTTCCTTGAAAAGGAGAGAGCTGGGCAATTAAGTTGTTTGTGAGAGATGAAGCTGATATAAATTTGTAGCAGGGAAATCTTTCCCTCTTGGGAATGGGTCTTGTTAGAGCTAAAGAGGCCATTACTTCTGCTTGCTTTTATTAGCATCACATTAGATGCTGAAAAAAGTCAAGGAAGGTGATCACCAGTGGCCAGTAAGGTCTGCTCATCCACACTGGGTTTATGAATTTTATTTTTTAAATTCTTTGCTCTTTAAAAGCTCATTGAAAACAAATAATTCCTAGCCTGTGCATGACCAGTTGCCATTTGGAAGTCTCCAGGCTGATGTGACGTTTCCTCTGTTCCTCCAGGTGACTGAAACAGGGATAATCAGAGCAATCAGCTCTTCCCCTCCTCTTTATGTTGAGATGCTTCTGCATTTGAATTTTTAGTCATGCTTTAATGCACTTTTAATTACATGATCATCAGTTCCAGGAGAGGCATGGCACAAAAATCATTTGTTCCAAGTGGTAGCTTATTGCTCAGCACGAATACAAGCAATCCTTTATGTCTCTATCAGTATCAGAACTTGCAGTCATAGTAGCTAATGTTCATTAAAGGACAGATAAAAAACCAGCTGTAATCTACTGCTCTTGGAGTGTGTTTTTGTTCAGGACATTGTGGTTACTGCTATGCCAAGAATGCAGAATGTTGGACTAGTAAGATTTATAACTTAATTTAAAGCCATTTGGAGTTGTTGCCTTAAAGGCTTGTTTACACAGGGGAGTTAGTTATTGTGGAATATATCTTCTATGGATATTTTTATCCTGGGATAGAATTTAGTTCACAAAGCTATTGCACTTTAAAAAATCTCATCAAGCCATAATTTGAAAAAGCATTTAGCATAAACAAGCTTTTTAATTTTTTTTTTTTCATCATTAATAAGATGAAGGAGTAAAGACCTCAGAATTCTCTCATTTCCCAGCAATTATGTTTAGCTGAAAAGTGCTCCTCAGAGGTCAGTCATCAGCTCATGAATCCAAACAGCCTGTTTAGGAGGGACATATTGCCATTGCACACTTATGTCACAGGTACATGTTCTAGAACTGAGAAAGAGCAAGCTTAAGTGAGTCAACTAACGTTGCACCAGTATGTGGCATGGCCTAGAGACAAAAAATCAGGTTTTGAATAGCAAGTCCAGTGCTGTAGTCATAAAGTTATGTCTGTAATACTTCAAAGATATGTCTAAAAAAGTAGCTATGAATTTACCTAAGTGATGAGGCTTTTCTAAATAGAAAAAACTTCTAAGATCTAGTACAGCCCTGTTAAAATTAAAGCAGAGCTCCTACACAGCAGAAATAGGGCATGCCCAAATAATGTTTATTTAGTTCTTGATCCTATAAACATGCAGAATTCAATGAAGTTACTCCTGGGAGTAGTTGTCTGCACATGCATGTTCAGGGCCTTCCTCTCTTACACAAACCCATCTGCTAATGAGGACTCTTAAATCTTCCTACAATTTATTAAACAATTAGTTTCTTCTGTGTTTCCAGAGGCAAATATTTTTGCTAGGACGTTGACAAACTGTTAACATTTCTTCCTATTTGCTCCTGTTGTTGTTCATTATCTATTCTCTGTCGTGCCCACAGTATGCTGGGTGTGCTCCAAGCAGAAAATTACTGTTATTGTAGCCCACAGTCCCCAGCCATGTACAAAGCCCCATTGTTCAGCCGCTCTCTAAGCACAGAGGAAGTTAACTCTCATTATGTTAACACTCAAGGTCCTGTTTTCTGACAGGCTTTGCTCTCCTTTATATGTGCAGCTAACACTTTTAGGGTTGTATCCTGTACTTCAGAGCACAACAGGAAACAGCCACCCACAGGTTTTTCCCAAGAGATGGTGGGGAAATGCATCTGGCCCTTCTACAGCTTGCGGAGTTAGGGGAAGGTGCTAGCAAGCCAGCCCTCCTCAGCCACTGTCTCCTTTGCACAGGGGCTGTGTTAGCAGTTGATTATTTATTCTCCCTGGTGGCACAGAACGTACCTCCTTCGGGCCCACCATCCTGCGTTGAAAATCACATGTTGCTAAACCCAAAAGTTACGAGTGTGTCTGCAAAAACTGGAGTTATGGACTATGTTTCAGCAATACCCAAGAAAGCAGTAAAAGCAGGATTTTTTTCCCTTAAAGAGCTGACAAACGTGAACACTGACATCAAAAGAGAATTGAAACAAAGATGCAGGAAAGTCTTAAGTTAACTCACAAAGAACTCATTGCCCAGCTTCCATCCCAGACCCTTTGTCTGCTGCCCCACCTCCCACCCACACACCCTCTTCTTATCTAGGTGGCAGGCCCCTGCCCTGGATCCTGGTAACTGGTTAACTGGACAACAAAGGCTTTATAGGGTTAATCTGTGTCACCATCTATTCCTCTCCTCCAGGCCCTCTGCAGAGACCTGGGCTCTGCATTTCTCTTGCAAGATGGCCCTGTGGAGATGCTGAAGGCAGCAGTATTGTGGTTGTCCTTGGTGCAAGGAAATACAAAGGTGCTCTCGCAGGGTAGAAGATGCAGCTGGAGAAATCCTGGCTTGCAGTTACTTTTCCATTGCTGCTTTCTGGTGGATACAACTCAGGAGACATGGAAAACTCGATCTGCAAGGCAGAGCCTTGTCCTGAGGATGGGTTTTTGAAAGAGGACTCCTGAGGGTACAAATTGTTGAGGTGCTGCAGGAAAAGTATTACAGCATCAGCATAGAATTTTTTAAAATGAGAAAAAGGTCAGGGGAGAGGTTAGTATTCATGAAGCTGCTAGTTTTGTCAGGAGTGTCAGGAGGTGCCTGAATGAAAACTCAGAGGTGAAAAAGAGATGGTGAGCAGAAGGATAGGAATTAACTGTGTGGAATTACAGTGAGAGGAAAGGAGAAGTCAAAGGGAAGCATCAAGGATCCTAAAAGGAAGCCAAGCAGTTTGGTGCTGTGCTGTGGTGGTAGGAAGCATGAGCATCTGATTAATTGTCCAGTCTTGGAATCCTGATTTTGTTCCTGGCCCTGCCCTTAATTTGTAGAGTGGTATCAGCCATGTGGCAGGCACTCCTTTTGGCTTGAATTTCCCCTCTGTAAAATGGAGTTTATTCATCCCAAGCCTGAGGAGGCAGTTTTCAGTCCAGGCTCTGTCCCAGGGTGTTTCAGTGGGAGTCTGCAATGGACACCTGGAGGCAGCACAAAGCGGTCTACTGCAAATCCAGCTCCAGGGTATTCAGGTCACTACGGCAAACCACCCTCCACCTGGTGCTGGCAGAGCTGGTGTCAGAGGCTGGAATGAGAACCCGAGGTGGGATTTTAAAGCCCTGATTTAGTTCACAATGTGGGTCCGCAGGCAACTGTGTGCAGGGCTGAGTCATGCCCTGCAGCAGAGGGGGCAGGGAGGAGAGCTGAGAAGCAAAAGTGTGAACGTCACACACTGGCATTGCTATCAAAGAGCTCAACCGCTGCCTGTGTGCATCCAGAAGGGTGCTGGACAATGAGAGAATGTCTGACAATAGCTTGTTCAATGTTAAAATAATGGTTTCATTCACAGCAGTCAGGGACACTCTCTAAAGATGTGATATTGTACCACATTTCTGTTAGTGATTTCATTGCATAATTTTTAGCCTCAAGCCTCTTCCATTTCCATGTAAATACCTGCTCAGCTCTGTGTACACTGAAAGGTCTCTTTGTTTCCTTCCTAGCCATGCCTCTCCCGCCTCTCAATGTAACTGTAAGCCAAGTCACCAGCAGCAATGCCAGCGTGGTCTGGGTGCCAGGATTTGATGGCCGCGCACCCCTCCATTCTTGCACTCTTCAGGTATGGCCTCTCTGGGTTGTGCCCTGCCCTGCATGAATAACAGGACTTTCCTGAGCCACATTTCCTGGGCCATCGTTTGCTCTCCCATCTTATTAGCAGTGTTTCTATTCTTACTTCACAGCCTTAAAACATAAAAACTTAACAGGAGGCAACTCGGGGCATAGACCTCCAAAGAGCAGGTCATGAGCTTCATGCTCAGAAGTTAAGTGTTAGGGACTGGTCACATTCTCCTTGCCAGCAGGTTGTCACATCAGTTGTTTCATGGCAGCTACTCCATGCAGGTTATTACACTGCAGCACACATGGAGCACACAGCACTCTGTGGGAAGTGCCCTTGAGCAGCTGTGGCTGCAGGGTGCTCACCCTTCCTGCATGGAGCAGTGGCCCGTGGTAGCTTGTTCCAGTGCAGGTGCCTGTGAGTCCCACGCCAAATCAGGCCTGTGCTGTGGGATGCCAGAGGAAGTGCAGGAATTTGGACATACCGATGAGTCCAAGGGATGAGGAGCTTGCAAAGTATAGGATGTGGTAGAGGAAAGGTAGGAATGTTGGAGGTAGGAATGTTGGAGGTAGGAATGATGGAGGTAGGAGACAGGTTGGGCTTTTTGATACAAGATCAGGCCTATTTGCATGTTTCAGAGCAATTTTAAACCCTGTCTCTCAATCTTGATTGGTTTTCCATTGTCAAAGACTAGTTCTTCCCGGAAAATCAAGGTTGATAATATTCTGTAGCTCTGCCAGGTGCAGAGTATTCCACATCTCTGAAAAATTGGTCTGCTTCTTGAAGTTCCTGAGAACAATGGTATGTGTCCGACCTCAGGAAGAGTTAGTTTCTATCATTGCTTACTTGGCTGTAGAATCAGACCAAAGAACAGGTAACCAAGTGAGAAAATAAATGGTGATACCCAAAGTGGGCTGTGCAAACACAGCTAGGCACATTCCCCATGGACTTATTTGCCAGGCCCCTATGCTTTCCCTACCTGATTACAGCAGCATTGTGAGCTGGAGTGGAATTTCTATGGGGTGTTGCCAACTATGCAGAGGAGGATTATAAACTCAAGGTATGCTAGAAGCAGTCTAGCTAATTTACTTGTAGTCCTCTTTTTATTTGGGTGGGAAAACAGAGATTTCATGCTCTGATGTTTATTATATTTCAGAAGTAAAAGAAATCATCATCATGGTTTTAACTCACCGACAGAAAGAACTCTTGAAAGCAGCTGGCCCTGGTCTCTGGGTTTTGTTGCCGATTCTGTTCTTGTTCGCAGTTGAAAATTGTTATCTTCCTCTGTTTTACAGTGCCAGTTATCTCCAGCTGGAACAGCCTATTCTCTCTGGCTTGCACGCTGCAATGCTGATCATTCTGGGATTTAAGTTGTCCCTCTCACTTTTGGCAGGGGCAGGGGTGGGGGATGGGGCATGTGGAAAAGAGGCTGAATCAGAGCAGCCCAGTTTCTGTCCACTCAGCAGTCTCTCACCCCTTTTCTAAGCCTTTTCTGTTCTATTTGGGGAGGATGGAGTTCCTGCGTTTGAGTCTGGGAGCAGGGTAACTTGGCAATGACCCTGCACTGTCAGAAAACCGTGCTTCCTCTGACTCCCACACTGAGAGATTCTGTGTGGGGCATTGACCTACATTTCCATGTGAAAATGTACATGTTCCTGGCTCCTCATGATTGCACTTCTGCTGGGAGTCTCCCAGAAAGAGAAGGGGGATTGGAAGTCTGTGTTTTTCTGGCACTTGGGCATTGCAGCGGGTGCCCCAGGAGCACTGTGTTCAGACAAGCAGATTGCTTCTGGGGACAGGGCAGGGAATGGCAGCGTTTTCTGGCTGTTAACACAAGCCAAGTTCCAGGGTGTGAAAGGGGCAGATGCAAGAGCACCAGCTCTTGGGAGTGTTGAACAGAAACACGTCATCCAGCAGACAGGGTTTTACACAAAAGTTGTCTTGTTTTTTCCCTGCTTTGGATGACACCGATAATGACAACAACATGCTTTTCTATTCAGGAAACTTGAGATTCTTCCTTTCTACCAGCCAAATACATCAGTGTGCCAAAAGTGTATGTGAGAGTGAACGGAAGGGCAGTGAGAAAGGGAGAAAGGCTGACATATAAAATATATAAAGTCCACATGACTGTTTCGCTTTTGTCAGTGCATCTTGCTTTTACTCTCAGCTTTGCTATTTCATGTGCACTTGAGGAGAAAGTCTGAGCCTGGGAGCTATGCAGTGATTTCTGCTATTGTCAGTACAAAAGTAGGAACACTGAACCTGTCTGTGCGTTAAAAGCACACAGTGATATCAGATTTAAATTAGCATTCATGCTGCTTTAAAGCTCAGAATTGGAAACAAAAGAAAAAGAAGGGATGCAGGAGTGGTAAGAAGTTTCTTTTCAGTTAATTTTGAAACAGGTTAGTTGAACCAAGCCACCTATGTTTACCATGTCTCTCATCCACTACAAAATTGAAAATATACAAACTTCTGGAAAAAAGAGTTTGGCAAAAGGTGACAGTAGGCAACAGGCAAGTTGCTCTACCGGTTTTCATTGCCTAGATTTAAACAAGCCTCAGAAGCCGGCTGCTACCACTCAAAACAACAAGCACATTTAGTTTCCTTTAAAGGAATAATAATCAACTGTAGAAATTGTAACATAGGGAAGGAAATGTTTTAAAATATGGAACCAAATTTTCATCTGGTGGAAAATTTTTGTACTGCCCGAGTGATGTCACTTCATGATTTTTAGTTTGACAACTCCCTTTTCAGTATTTTAAGCATCACTGGTACTATATCTGTTCTTACACATCCCTAAACTGACAATTAAATGGATTCTTACCCATATGGACATGTTAGTCATATGGTTTATGGTAACAGTCATCTCTGCTTCACTCTTGGCACAGGTAGCTGAGTCACCAGATGGGCAGGAGGTCTCCACTGAAGTCACCCCCGTGCCACCCTTTGCCTACGGCGTGCAAGGTCTGAAGCATTCCACCAACTACAGCGTTCGTGTGCAGTGCAGCAATGAGATGGGCAGCTCCCCTTTCACTGATAGGGTTTATTTCCAGACCCTGGAGCTTGGTAAGAAGCAGCAGACAAGAACAGGACAGCAGTTCTGAACCTGAAAAAGAAATTATTATAAATGTCATTAACGCCTTGCTAATTCTGAAATATGGGAAACATGCTGTTAGATTGCTCATCCACGCTAAGGGTCTCCTAGAACAAAACAGTAACACCCAGTCAGATGTGGTTAACAGCAATGATGCATAATACAGGAGTTAACCCAGCCATGGGGCTTCTGCATGCTGGTCTTCTGCATGCATTAGCTCTGTGAGATTCTTGGGATCTCGAGAGAAATGAGAAGTGCTGACCTGTCTTCTCCACTTGAAGCCACAGGGTGCTGGTGGCTTGCAGAAGTTGTTCTCTCCCCTCACACCCTCTCTTTTCCGGATGATCTCAGGAAAGAGGGTGAAACTGCCATTTGCAGTGTGGATAGTGCCTTATTTTCCTGCACGGAGTGATTGTGTTCTGTTCTCTGCTTTCAGCTCCAAACAGCACCCCTCAAAATATCCATGTTATTCAAAGAGATCCTGGTCTAATTTTGGAGTGGGAAGGTGTGGCTCCAGATGTGCTGAAAGAAAATGTCCTGGGATACAGGCTGGAATGGATTCAGGATAATGTAACTCAGGTAACAGATTGAGAAGGTACTGAGCCATTGAACACAGAGTTGCAGAAGGTTCGTATTAAATTTTCTAGGCATTAAGGTCCCTCATCCATACCAGGGGATTAGATTGGTGACATTGCTTTTATGTAAATGGATCTATTCTGACTTTAGGGAATGCCTCAGTATTTGACTTCAAGATTTAGGACCATTTCCTCCTTCCTGGCATATTCAGAATTCCTTCACTTGAATGTTCATCTGCAGACAGACCAGTTCTCTGCCACTGCTTGTACAAGAAGGACAACACAGAGAGAATCCACTTTGTTTCTCTCTGACTCTTTCTAGGGGTGTCCAGCTCAGACAGTGCGGGATCTGGGCTTTCTCTCTCTTGTGACTGAGCTTTGGCTTTCCAAATCCTAGCAGCAAAGGTGTATTTAACAAGTGAATGAGTTGTGCTGTAAATCACAGAAAGAAGGTTGTGGATTCTTAATACTTAGGGAGTTGAAAGGACCCTGACAGGGTAGAAGGCCTTTCATTTGTTCGTTGGCATTGACTTTTCCCAGGTATCTATCAGCCTTTGAAGTTCACAGCATTTCTTATGGTTTCTGCCTTCCTAATATGTATTTACCCAGTGCTTATTAATGAAGAGCAAGCCTGTAATGATAGACAGCTAGAGGGAAAAGAGACTAATTTCCTATTTTGTATGACCCATTTCACACTAGGTCAGCGTCATTGACTTTGAGTGATGACATGTTGAGTTCTCATTGAATTTACACTGTGTCAGTGGTGGCAGCAAAATATTCATGTGTTTGCTATATGAAGAAGATCTACAAAACTACTGAAAATATGTTGGCCTTGCCATCCTAAGTGAAAATTGTGCTGAAATTCAGAAGCCATTTAGGATTTGGTCAACAAGTTAAAACAGACAGACAAACTCCTCCCTTGGATTAAAACCACCAGATGCTTTACAGTAAACCACAAGAAGGAGGTATATCTTTTAATAGCAGAGAAAACCATATTTCTATAGCAACGTGCATGGGAGGACCTCAAAGGAAGAAATTATTAAACCTCCTGTCTGCCTTATGCCTTGGGAAACTGTTAGCAAATTTTGGGAAGAGAAACCCAAGACAACAGCCTAAATCTCAGGCAAGACCGAGCTAAGGACTCAGGAGTCACAATTCCCAACCCTTGTTGTAGTGCCAGTGAAGTATATGGTACTGTTTTAGTTTCAAGGTGAAGTTTTACATTAGATGCCTTTTAAGACAGCTCACAGTTTGTTTCATTTGCACTCAGGGGGAGATGATCGTGCAGGACACAAAAGCCAATCTCACCATGTGGAATCCTCTCAAAGACCTGATTATCAGGGTGTGTGTGCTGAATTCTGCAGGGTGCGGGCCCTGGAGTGACCTCTTCCTGCTTGAAGCCCAGGAGGTCATGGGTGAGTGTCCACTATTTTCTCTTCACTTTGGGGAAAAAGTCAGAAATACTGGGACTGCTGTTTGTTCTGAGTCTTTTTCTTTCAGTGCTTACAACTTAGTGAGACACGTGGGCTTATACAACAGCACACTTCATCAAGGAGACTAGAAATTCAATGATCTTTAAAGAGCTGGTATAAACAAAACAGGTTCTGGCCTCTACCATGTCTTCTTAGAACAGGGTTTTACTGTGCTTAGTGCAGAGCAGAAGGGCAGACACAATAGAAAGTATGCAAATGAAGGTTTGCACAGATTCACACAAGTAAATGTGACAGAAAACTCCTCTAACACAGGTTCTCTTTTTCGATTTAATTTTATGCCATTCCTGACTAGTGTTAGTGAAGCCTGATTTAAACCATGGCCACATGGATGTTCATAGTGGTTTTTCTGAATGTATTTATATTAAACCAGTTTAGCTGTCTCCATGGAAAAGCTGAGATACTGGTAGAAGAGGAAGATGATGGTACAGGTGTTGTACCATGCAATCGGGACCACATGGAGGGGTTTGTTGGGAGCAAAGAACACGCACCTGTGGAGTGCACTCCTAGTGCTGAAGGGCAGTTAGGCTCACCTGGGGGAATTTGCTTGCTGCTTGTATTTCACAGTGAATGGGAAAAGGGAGTCAGGCTGTGAAGCGGGGCAGGATGTTATATGGGGAGATGGGTAGAAGGGAGAGAATGCTCTTGCTTGTGAAGGAAACTGTAACAGAACTAAGAGGAAGACATAAAGATACAGATTGGTGATAAGAAGTCAGTGAGGTGTGATCGTACAAAAATCCCAGTCTCCTGAGGTTTTGTTTCCAAGTGCCTGTGGCAGGACAAGATAGCAATCTTTAATTTCTGATGGTGACCCACCTGCTGCTGCTATAATCCTACTCCACATGTCTTTGAGGAATCACATGGACATTGAGCTCTCCTGATCCCTCCACACTTAGGGATGCAAGGGGGACTCTAGAGGGGAGTTCCCAAGCAAGCAGGAAGTGGGGGATATGGGCAGAACAACCAGTAGAGAACTGTATCCTTACTTGCAGTAGTGCCTTTAATGCTGGTTTTAGCGTGCACATTACTCAGGTCCTTTGGCAGCCCGGTTCCTCTGACGAAGTCAGCACCGAGGGTCAAGTGTGAGCACATAGTCACTGTGGGATCAAAGCCCTCAAATTATTTAAAACAGAATGAAGGGGTGTGGAGGTTCAGAGCTGAACCTACTGAGGTTGGTCTCTGGATCCATCCATTTTTTCCTCCTACTTTTTGATCGGATATTTTCTGTGGCACCCAAATACAGGTAAAAGTATTTGAAAGAACTAGGAGTTCCCTTTGGAAAATGGCCATCACTGGCAAGAAGCCCCAGGGAATGTTTAGGGTTTGCATTTTACAGGGAGCTGGAATGGGATAATCCTGAAAGCACTATATGTTGTTGTTTGATTGTTTTTATTTACAAACCACTTCAAAAAATGTAGCATCAGGAGTGGTGCTTGTTTTGGCCAAATGGTGTCTGGAAGTACAAATATTTCTTCACAAGCATAACAGGCTGGAAGTAAAAGTTCACTGTGGAAACACTGACAGACCTTAAGCAGCAGAGCTGCAGAAAGACTGCAGTTTTGTTTCAGGCCTGGTAGAAAACCTAAGTCGCTTCCTGTCCTAAAATAGCAAACTGGCACTGGTTGCTTTATGTGAGAAATGCCAGGAGTGGTTTCTGACCAGCTCCCTGTGCGGCAATAAGGATGACTAAGCTCGTATAAACTTTAAGTCTAATTTGTCATCACAGCAAAGCTAGTGGGAGCTCCACCCTACTTATGCAGAGATCTTGTGTGTTATTAACAAAGATTGTTTTAATATTTTCAGAAACTTTCGCAGTAGAAACCTCCTTTTTCATTGCAGAGCAAGGAACAGAATGGTTTAATAGCTTTTTCCTATCTGTAATCTTCATGATTGTAGGCAGAAGACTCTTGGATTATGTTCTTTGCACACCTTTGAGATATAAACTTTCTGTGAGATGAAAAGGCTCATCATCAAAGGGCTCCTAACTACTCTTCTAAACTCTTCTAATAATACTGTCTTCTCTCTGCCTCGTGCAGTCCTAAGGCACATGCTGATTGAAAAAGGGGGTGCAGGAGATGGGAGAGAGACAGAGTTGAGAGAGGAGAGGCAACCTGTGGACTGCAGCCTCCCTCAAGCTCAGTGACACGAGTGGGAAGCAACGATGTGTGGGGCAGAGGAGGAGAAGCAGTGAATTTCAGCATTCATTTCTATTTCTGATACATTTGCTATAAACTGTGGGATGGGCTCCTGATTCCCAGCAGTTTAGAAACAGGGAGAATAATTCGGTTTAGTTTTGTTTTCATCCACACTCCTTTCAGAGGGGCTCCCCAGAAGCTGAGCTAAATCCCTGCTCTCTCACCAGAGCAGCCAACAGACAGAGACTAGAAAAATAAGCTGAGAGAGGTTTGTCTCACCATAGGGGGAAGGAAACCTTATTGTTAACTATCAGAGAGGACCTTTTACATCAATGTTGTTAACTGTTTCTGCCCTGATTGTTAGGCAGAAACAGCCTAAGTGATTGGCTTGGGAATTGTGGAGAGGGTTGGAGTTACCTTTATTGTATTTGAGAAATACAGCTTCTGTTTCTGATCTCTTCCTCCTCATAAAGAGCCTTGAAGGCTGGGTCGAAAGTTGTAGCAAGAGGGAGTATCATAAGACCAGAGCCTGTAAAGCCTTCTGGGTGGTAAAAGAATGTGTGAGTCACTGGAGGAGATAAGATACTGGAAAATAAGTACCAAGGATCTGATAATTTGCTTCAAGTGGAGAAGTACTAGTTTGCTTCCTCAGTGGTCCATGATTCTGTGTCCTTAAGCTCTACCTGTTTATTAGACTAATATTACTTCTTTAAAAACCTGGATGATAAGGCTCCTCGGTGTAGCTGGTAATCAAGCCTCAGAAGCCTCTTGCCTGCCAGGGCTCTGCCACTAAGGGTTGTCTGACTCTTTTTCATATGCATCTGTGCAGAGATTCATCCAAATTCCAGCCCATCAACCTAACATCTCTTTTAAGGACAGGTTTATTTATACTGTCATGACGTATAACAGGATTACTTACATCATCAAAGATGATTCTTCCTTACCTTCTGGTAAAGGGCAGTCAGGTGCTGAGGGTGAGCAAGTGAGCATGAAGATGAAGGAGGTGCTCAGGGACCGGGTACCTTTTCTTGTTCGCTCTTAAACAATTTGAAGGGCTATCCTAGATTTTAATAAAGCCATTCAAATTCACATTTAATCTTCAGTAATTGTATTTGGAGAAGAAGTCTCTCAGGGATTTGGATTAATTTATCATTTTTTTGCCAGGCATACATAATATTCTTTTTATTCATAACTGTACTGCTTATCTTCCTTGGTTGGCAGCTTGCTCAGATTGGCAGCATCTCCAATTCTTCTGTAGACATTTTGTACTCAAAAGTATACATATTCTGGGAGCAAGTATTATTTCAGTCTTGGAACCTGTGGGCTGACTAACTTACTTCTTGACTCACAGGGGACTTTTTAAAATTCACCTTTTCTTTGGGGAGAGACATTGAGAAGCTGCAACCAACCAAACAACATTGTGAGGTTACAGCTAATACCAAGTCCCTCAGGGTGCTTCTCTTTGTGGGAGGGGTTAGAGGAAAAATGTAAATATTTTTAACCAGATTGCCATGAGGCAATTGTCCTTCTCTGTTGTCTTTCAAAATGTTGCCTGGCTGACATTCAGGTAAGTGCTGTGTGACCTGGTCAGGAGTCTGATGTCTCTCTCAAACGGGACAGGGTGAAACCTGCACAGAGAATGCTCACATTAAGCAACCTTTTTGTCATGAAGCTCCAGTTTGAAGTGCCCCAGATCATGAGCTCATGTATAATAGTATAATGTGGTGCATCACCTATTACCTTCTCGAGCTCCAAAATCAATAGCTTCTGATAACTAGATGCATCTGCTCTGCCTTTGCTGTGATAAAGAGCTGGTTTTCCTGATGATTGGCTGAGTACCTGTTTATGCCAAATTCCAGTATACAAAGATCCACCAGGTCCAGCAGCATGACTTTTCCATTTAAAAGCAAAAGGAGAAATTGGTCTGTTTACCATTGACAGTCTTCTGTTTCCTGACTGGTGTTTTCTCCATCATCTAGGTGGCCAGAGACAACCTCCTTATGGGACGTCCTGGGTTCCTGTGGCATTGGGCATTCTCACAGCTCTGGTCACAGCCGTTGCCCTGGCTCTTATTCTCCTTCGAAAAAGAAGAAAAGAAACTCGGTTCGGGTAAGGGAGTTTCTTCTTGTGCTGGTTAGAAAGCTCTCTGCTTTCTCTTCTATTGTGGTTTCTGACTCAATTATTTTTCAAAAAGGCATTGTGGATGGAATACTCTCAGAAGTTTCTTTGGATAACTGTACTGGTTGGTTTTTTGCTGGGATTTTTTGGGGGGTTTGTTGTTACTGGGTTTTTTCCATAGTTTTGGGGTGCCTGCCTTTTCTTCAAAATGAGAACACCAAAAATACAATAGAAAAAAAAGTTATGTTAATAGCTAGGCCTTATTACACTACAGAAATATGAACTTGATCGAGGTAATTCTTAGCACTGCTGCTGAGGAGATTCAAAGAGAAAAGACCCACAGATGAAACATCTATATTCTTATAGGCTGAGCCCTTTATCCCATGCTGGTTTTCAGTCTGTCAGCTGATTGTAACTTCCTGACTGCCCAGAACCCTCTGGATCCCCAGTAAAGTTTCCTTTCCATCGCCTCTGACACTTGGCTGCGGTTTGCTCCCTACTGCTAACAAGGTTCCCGTTCTTCCCAGTCTCCCAGACCTCCCTGTCACAGCAGCATCTCTGTTTAAGTGACTCCTGCAACCTGTCCCAACCTGCAGCTTCTCCCAGGCACTTGGGAAGAGTGATTCCTCTGTTTTGGAAGGCTGTAGGTGCATCAGCAAAGCAGCATAAACCCATTGTTCCTCCTGTCCAGATACACCCTCTTTAACAAAACTGTCTGCAGTATTTACACAGCAAGAGGCGAGAAATCATCTGTACTGTCCAACACACCCTTTTAGAGGTGAATGGCCCATGTAATCGTGGCCCTGTGTGTCTTTTCTGCCTTCTAGCCATGCCTTTGGCAGTGTGGTTGGCAGAGGGGATCCAGCAGTCCATTTCAGAGCTGCCAGGTCTTTCAACAGGGAGGGCCCAGAGCTCATTGAAGCGACATGTAAGTAAAGTGACCTGAGTGATTCTGCCTGAGAAGCTGTGTTCATGCATGTTTTCTCTCTCTGTTTTCACTGAAACCGATGTTTCTTGATCAAAAACATGGGATTAATTTACAATGAGGCTTAGACACTGTGAATTGAAGAGGTGAAAGGCCAGAATTGCTGTTGCCATACCAATTACATAGCACTTGCTAATTACAGCTACAGTCATTGTGTATATTAATGCAAGACATAAATTCGCCACTCCCCTGCCCCAGTTTCACTCTACAGGGACTCCTTCAACTGGAATATAATCCGGTGGTGAGATAAATATGGCTTAACAATATTAGCAGTACTGTTTAAACTCAGTGTGCTGAGCTGTGCTACAAGCACGAACCAATTAATCAGTCTTGGAAAGCCAGGAATTAGTAACTTACCAAACAGGAGATTGAGTCCCAGGAATGGCCAGATGATCCATTAAGGTGATCCATTTCCATTTACTGGTTCAGAAAGGGCATGGCTCTCTGACAGCACTGCATAGCTGGGTTAGGATGATGCTCCGGACAGTCATTAAAATGGTGCAGCTCCATCATCTTAAATTAAGCTGTATGAACCAGTGTCTGTCAGTGGCCCTTCAGATTGGATTTTGTCTTCTCAGCATTATTTACATTATTTCTGTATTCTTGTTGTTCTTGCAGTGTTTAAGGGTGATATTATCGCACCTTCTCCCTTTAAGTACTCTAAGTACATTTTCTGATGGTTGAAAGTTACTGGCCTCTTGTCTGTGGTGAGGCTAGAGGATGTGGAAGAGAATTCTGCCTTTTTCATGTTTTCCTGCTTACAGTGTGGGAATTAGATTGGAGATGGAGATTAGAACAGGTGACTCTTGATGTTGTGACAGAATATTTAAATATCCCATATTTGATGCTTCATTTGTTTTGTTGGGTTTTTTTTTCCAGTGGAGAGTGTAGGGATCAGCGATGAGTTGAAGACAAAACTCAAAGATGTCTTAATCCAGGAACAGCAGTTCACCTTGGGAAGAATGTTGGGCAAGGGTAAGAACCAAAACTGAACAAGGCTTTACACTGAAAATCCCACTTGTGTTACTTTTACTTCTGAGTAGGGAGAAGCAATTACAAGCAGCCTGTTTTCTCTCCAGCTTGTAGATGGAAATTTAAATGGAACTATCCCTTCCACTGGGATAAAATGTTTCAGAGGTTTAGCATAACTAAGAGGATATTGGCTAAGCCATTCCTATAATATGGCTCTACACAATCATGAACTTCAGTCTGTGCTCAGCTTTCCAAAGTAGTGTTAATTCACTGTGTGAATTTCTTTCAGATATTTAGACAAAGGAATATTCAATTAAACTTCACCTTTTCCTTTATAAGACTAGTTTTATTGCAGGTTTTTTTGACCCTTTCCCACGGGGAGCATTCTTCCACTCCATCCCTCCTAGAACAAATGGGTTTCTTTCAGAGCAGGAAGATGACCTTCCTGCAAAAGTGGTCTAAGAGGGATAACAATGCTAAGTAATTAAACAGCTGTGTCATCTGTTTGTGAGTGTTAGCTCTTGGCCGGTTTCTGAGATCCTGCTTCAACCCTTTTGGGCTGCTGCCATGGCAGGTAACAAACTGAAATGGGCTGCAGAGAGGCCCCAGGGCATGGCCTTGGTGTGGGGATGCCAGCTGTCAGGATCTGGTCTGTGTTGTCAGCACCACTCCCACAACCCCAGGTTACAGGTTATAAGATGACATAACTGCATTACCTTGGGCTCTGCTGACTCTACTGCTGAGCAACAGCTCCATAGTATGGAAGCAGCATGAAATACCTTTGTTCCTTCCTGTTTTCCTGGTTTGTGGTCAGATCCACTGCTCATGGTTTTTGTGAAGTAAGCATATGCCATAGGAAGGACACTGGTGAAAAGCTAGTGGAAAGATAATGCTTCTGGGGTAGGTGTCCTGAGTGTCATATTTTGCTTCCTTCTTTTCAGTGTCAGAGTTCCTCATATTAGTGCATATTGGGTGGGATAAGTGGTTACAAAATTAGGGAGAGCAAATCTAGAGCCAGATCTAATGCAAAGAGGCTGTTAAACTGTGGTATAAAGCCTCTTCAGGCTAAAATATTTTGAAGAGGTTTTGGCCTGTTGCATTTCCTCTTATTGCCCTTAAAGAACACACCAGGGCAAACACTGCCATCTGTGAATCAGCATATCACTCACACACAAGTAGATACTTCTATGTTTTCTCTGGTCAGCTGTGATTCATAGAAGTCATTCTGAGTTTTGAGAGATAAGGCTGACTGTGTCTCAAATGGTGGAGTCCTGGCACCATCGCTCAGCTCTGATGGCTGTCAATACTGAGAGCTTCCTCAGCCAATCCATCCACTTGCTGCTCCGGGTAGTAGTCTCCTCTCTGAACAGAACCTCACTCAGACTCATTCCTCACGATATGGCTTCCCCAGAAATGTCTGCCTGTGATCCCAGCTTAAACTCTGTCTCTGCATCATCTATCTGGTCAGGGATTGCTTTTTTCCCTTCTTGTTTTCCTTTGCCTTCTGGACTGCCAGCACAGTGATATCTGTCTGCTGGTAGTGATCTCTCTTCTAGACACACATATGCTGAAAGCTGCTGTCTGGAACTGCAGAATGAAAAATGAAGCATTTCTTACGGTTACTCAGCTTCTTTGCCAGTGACCCCTGAAGTGAACCTGCTGTGAATCATACTTTCTTCACAAGAAGCTGTTCCCTCACTGCCTACTCTGATAATTTTACAGGGGAGTTTGGGTCAGTTCGAGAGGCACTACTGAAGCTAGATGATGGCTCTTTCCAGAAAGTGGCAGTGAAGATGCTGAAAGGTATGTGGGAACAGGGCTGCCTGAATTACTTAAGAAAGGAGAGCTTGGAAAGATTAAATGTTGTCTGTCCTATTCTCAGCAAATATCCCTGATGCTCTTTATTCCTCTCTGAGCTTCCCACTCAGCCATTCTACTCCTGTTGTCTCCCATCCCTTTCATGTCAGTCTTTTCATGGTGGATGCTCTTCAGGAAAGGACCTATACCACTTTAGTTGCTTCTACAGCACATAGCATGTGGTGAATGCAACCACAACCACTACATCATGCAGCACAGACAGCTCAGACGGGTCTGCTCTGCCCTAATAATTCAGCGGTGAAAGAACAGTATTCCTGCAAGCACGTAGCCTGGAATAAACAGAAGAGTGTTTGGGCTGAATGCAGTGACAAGCTAACTCATCTCAATCAGCACATTTGACTGAGCAGTCCAGCTCCCTTTTGATTTGTCATTTGGTGAGCGTACATAACAAGGACAACTAACACATTCATCAGGCAGAAGTCTGTAACAAGAAAAGCAATTAAGAGATAGGTGTAAATCAAAGGAAACATGCATATATATGTGTTTATATATGTTAACCTACCTTATTTGATCCCTTTTGTGCCTGTAAGGCAAAAATTAACTGTGACTGACTGAAAGCAGTCACACTCACTTATCTCTGGAGCTCAGTTTGCTTCACAGAATAACAGTTTGTACTAAATACACTAGTACCATTCTAGTGTAAGTTGTATCATTTTATCCAGTTTCAACAATAATTCTAATCGGTTTGCAGGCTTTTGTGTAGTCAGAATGTCTCCCTTCAGGCATCTAACTTAGGAACAATCTGTCAGCCTCCAGAGGCACCTTCCTTTCTTCATTGACTGTAAAAAGGGAATCTCCTTTTTGTCTTCTGAATCATATTGAAATTACTTGCCTAAAGCAGATAATGTGAATACTCCCCTGCAGGTCTGAGTCTGATCTTGCAGCAGGACTGGAGGACTCTCGCTAAATTCAGCGGCAGCAGTGGTGGAAGTAGTCGACTGGGCTACTTCTTGATTATATTGATATATTTCCATAAAACTGGAGTCATAGCAATGAGAAATAATTTACTCCAAAATTTTGCTGTTGTATGTCACTGCTGAATGTGGTCCAAGCTGTCCAGTCGCGTGATTATTTAAGAAATCTTAGCTCTAGCACCTTATAAGACTCAATCATGCTAAGAGACATAAAAGCATTGATCTTTTATGCCGTCCTTGTAAGAGATGAATTGGGCCCTGCTGTGCCAGTCAGGGGCTCCAAGGCCATCTCCTCAGTTTCAACATTTTCTTTCATTTGTGTGATGTCTCGTCTCCTCTCCCTGACATTTGTAGTTAAGGTTCTTTTACGTAATTAATTCTTACATCTTTAACCCCCACACAGTTTGCACAGCTTCCAAGGAAAGTTCTTACTGAGAAAAGAGCTGCTAACCAGCGGGTCTTTACTCTGCCAAGAACCAATTTACCAGATGTCCCTGATATGTGCCTACTGCTGCCCATCCCGGGAGATAGAGTCAGGCTCTGCTTTGTTGTGAAATGGCTTATCTAGCTATAGGTCTGAGAAGATGTGCTGTGCCACAAAGAACAAGCTTTTGATAATCATTATTTGTGAAGTCCCTTGGAGCCACCTACAAAGAAAGCTTACAGTCCCTTTTTCCAGCTGACATCTTCACCTCGACTGACATTGAGGAGTTCCTGCGAGAGGCTGCCTGTATGAAGGAGTTTGACCACCCTCATGTCACCAAACTGATCGGTAAGACAGAGCTGCTGCTCGTGCCACAGAGCCCCTCCTGTTTCTGCATTATCCCACACAGCCTCACTTCCCCCAGCAGTGCTGGTGCAGCCTCCTCTGTGCTGCCTGGAGTCCTGCATAGGTCAGCACTGCTCCTTCCCAGGCCCAGAGGGAGTCGGAGTGTGTGCAGTGCTCCCCACACCTGCCCTCACACACCAGGAACAACCATCTCCTATTTAAGCTGTTTCTTTGGTTCTTGCAAATGCGTCAGGGAGACTTTGGCTGTCTGGGACATGTCTAAACTGCTGTGAAATGTGAGCAGGTGGGCTGGTAGACTATAAATAGGAGGGAAGATTGTGCCTTTCTAAAATACTGAGTAAGAAGCAAGGCATTTGTGGGTGGACACTTTGGGGTGCAGGTATTCTCCAGAATGTGGAGATTGCTCTGAAGAGTGTGGGGTTGGGGCTGTCTGGTCTGGAGTAATCCTAGAAACATTTATAGTTGGTCCTGCAAGAAGAGCTGAGAGGCACTAGGCTCTTGGTACAGCCTCTGAAGTAAACGGGGTTAGAGGCATCTTACCACCTCCTGGCATAAAGTTATAGAAGCTTGGAGCATGTAATCTACCCCCCAAAATGGCACATTTTCCTCCAGATCAGGTGCAGCAGCCTGTAAGATGCCCCCTGGGAGTGATCTGTTTGCTAACTCCCCTTTGCTGTGTGTGTCCTCATCAGGAGTCAGTCTACGAAGCCGTCCCAAGGGCCGTCTCCCAATTCCCATGGTGATCCTGCCCTTCATGAAGCACGGAGACCTCCATGCTTTTCTGCTGATGTCGCGGATTGGGGAAAACCCATTTGTAAGTCTGTCTTACTGTAGAATTCCTTCTGAGAGGGTAGGGATTTTCAGAGAATGTATTTGGAGCAGCTCAGGATTGGTCTCCCAAAGGCACTGGCAGATGGCTGGATTTTAATACCAGAGAACGTTGTGAGATGTGATCTTAAAGCATTTCATTCCATGCATGTTGAGGACCAGCTCCTCCATTCCATCCCGTCCCCTCCCTATATCTCCCACCCCTGCTCTGTACAGTGGCAGCAAACCTTGCAGTTTTGTCATACATGCTTGAAAGCCTCCAGTAACAGAAGCTAAACTATTATTTCTTACAGAACTTGCCTGTTCAGACACTCCTCAAGTTTATGATTGACATTGCCAGTGGGATGGAGTACTTGAGCTCAAAAAATTTCATACACAGGGACCTTGCAGCTCGGAACTGCATGTAAGTGACTCATGAGATTTTAGAGAAAAGAAAGACCACAGTGGGTGAGGGAGGGATGAAGAACCTTTTGCATGACAGAAGTGTGAGGGCTAAGAATGCTGATCTTTGCATTTAAGTGACAATAGACATAGGGGAGTCAGGGTCATTGTGGTGGGGTGTGTGGTGGTGGGGCTGGGAGCAGGGAGCAACTCCTCAAGTCCCACTGAGCTTTCAAACAGACCCTTTCTATAAGGAACTTTTCCATCATTGGTCTGCACATAGAGTTTCATAGAGTTGATTACAATATGTGTTTGTAGTTAGCCATTCCAGTGGCTGTGTGTCAGCATAGGCTATTTGTTGTACAATATAAAATAACCAATAGGAGGGAATGGGTTTGGCTGTGTTAGTAGAAAAGAACTTTCATTGCATCCTGAAGTCTGTATTTCTGGTATCTATTTTGAGGACTTGATTATCACAATATAAGAATTGTAGTTTCCTTGAAAGCTTGTGGAGAATGCCTTTAAAAATAATTGCATGGTGAACACACCGTATGATCCCACTTCACTGTTCTTGACACCAAACTACCTTGACTGCTTTGAAAGGAAGAAAAGTCCTTTTATTATCCTTTCCACTCGGCTTCTTCCCTGAGAATGGAGTAAGGAACAGCTCATTGTGACAACAGAACTCTGCCTCTGAACAAAACCACAACAACCAATAAAATGCATGATGAGACACAGATTTCCAAAGGCATTTGAATGTCCAGA
Organism: Falcunculus frontatus; assembly: GCA_013398115.1. Taxonomy (NCBI): domain Eukaryota; kingdom Metazoa; phylum Chordata; class Aves; order Passeriformes; genus Falcunculus; species Falcunculus frontatus. Next base: position 2,724,239 of record VZRV01010981.1, on the reverse strand, counting down.
TGTACAGACAAAGAGCCTGATAGTCATGATGAAAAATGATGGGTTAGCCTGCTTTGACATTTATGAGGAACCCATAATGATTTTCTGGTTTTGTAGGCATCCTCCAGAGGAAGCTGAATGCCTATTTCAGCACATCTTCTGGGGAAAGCAGTGAGTCTTTTATGAGGCCTGGGAGCATGAAGTCTTTGTTGGTTTTACTTGGACTATCTGCCAACATGTATAGATTTAAGAGGTTGACAGAGCAATTCAGACCAGTAACCAAGCCTGGAGAGAAGATGTTGCAGATCTAGTTCAAGCAGTTTTAACGGGCAGTCTAGGCAATCACCCTATGATTTTTTTTGATTGCCAGTATGGGGTGCAGGCCTCGGTGATAGCAGTGAGCATTGCAGATGTGCTCTGATAATCTTGGAAACAACAGAAAGTGTCTGAGTTTGCTTTGTGTGTGTAAGAGAGTAGACCATCTGGACATAGCTGCTTCCTTACTCGTAATTATTTCCCTGTTAGTCTGAAGGAACTAGTTTGAGACCACTAAGCTACTTCACATTGGTCACCAAGTAGATGAAATCATTCTCCTTTTGTGTAATACTTGGTGAACTATATACCTCTGTTCTCTGAACTCTTTTTTTTTTTGTCTGAGGTAGCCAATAAATGCTTTCCTTTCCTCAATTGTGAAAACTTTCCCATAGGTTGGATGAGAACATGAACGTGAGTGTTGCAGACTTTGGACTTTCTAAGAAAATCTACAGTGGAGACTACTACCGCCAGGGTTGTGCCTCCAAGCTGCCAGTGAAGTGGCTTGCTCTGGAAAGTCTGGCAGACAATCTGTACACAACGCACAGCGATGTGGTGAGGTTTGCTCTGGTGCATTTGAGGACCTGTATTCCTTGTATTCCTGCTAAAGTGGAGGAGTCCCACTGAGGGTAGGAAAAGGCCCTAGTGATAGGAAAGGGAATTTATTTGTGTTTGAGGGATGGTGCTACCTCTGTCTTGGGTGCTGTCAGAACTCAAGGCTAAAAATATATGAGAGCAGTTAATGGCAGAAGACATCAACCCTTTTCTTCTTTTTGTCCTTTTGTCCTTTGTTTTTCAGTGTTTGTCCCCATCCTCTTCTTCACCTTTCCCCTCCTTTTCCTCTCTTTATGCAGTTTCTTCTCTCATACTCTTTTTCCTTTCTCTTCTGCGTGACATTTTGAAGGAGACATTTGAAATGTGTGTAACCCACACACTTATGTACAAGTGCAGCAAAGGTACTCTGTGCTGCAGAAGGCACTGGGGGAACTTCAGAGATCTGAATGCATCGGTGCTTAGACACTCCCCATAACTTTGCCCCTGGGGAGCGAGGCTAAACCCATTCATCTGAAATTGTTACTTATTTCCCTTTGGGGATTTTTTTTTCTGATACCGTCTTCCCTCTTCCTTGCTGCCTTTTGATCTATTTTCAAACTAGTTTTGTCCTTCAGTCCTGTGGACTTGCCTTTCCAGTTATCCCTGTCATGATGTCCTTGAAGAGATAACCAAGAGTGCCTTGTAATGTGGCTGCTGTGTTGCCCAGACATTGCTTCATCCACTGTAGACAGTGTTTAATGATTGGTGGTCACTAGTTCAGCCAGTTTACACTAGACACTGGACAGGGGTTTGCTTATGAAAATAATAATTTTTTTGCACCTCACAAACCTTGCAGTTTAGTTCAGATGTACCGACTGTGCAGTGTGGAGCAGAAATGAATGTGAGCCATAAGTGGTTTGTTCCTTGCCCTGCTTATTGGCTAAATTCTGCTTTCACTTGTACCTGTACATTACTAGAAACTCAGAATCTGGTTAAATGAATTAAGAAACTGATTTTTGAGCCCTAAACAAAGATCTTCCTATAGCTGAGAACCAGCAAACTGATACCACATACCTTAGAGAACCATAAGTAGGAGAGGTCTGCAGGTGGAAGACAGGAGTAGCTCCCAAATCTTCCCCTGCTCCACTGCAGGATGGGGCCGGGCAGGGCCTTCAGCTGTCGCCTAAGATGATGTGTCAGCATCAGCAGCATCTGGTGAGTCATTTCTATTTTTTAGCTAGAGTTTGCTAGAGCATTTCTGTTTTTTAGCTAGAGTCCTTGCATCAGTGCTGGTCAGATGACATTACCTAGCACAGTCTGAGCATACTGAAACCAGCCCCAGCGAGCAGGGAACCGCCTGTTCACTTGTTCTGTGTGCTGTTCTCTTTCAGTGGGCGTTTGGGGTGACCATGTGGGAGATTGTGACCCGAGGGCAAACCCCTTATGCTGGCATTGAGAATGCAGAAATCTACAACTACCTCATCAGTGGTAACAGGCTGAAACAGCCCCCGGAGTGCCTGGAAGATGTGTGAGTACTCCTCACCCTGCTGACATACGATTTCTTGAGAAGTTTGGCTTGCTGGAAGGAAACAGAGGCAACTGGCTGGGATGCTGATCTGAATCTATCCACTTTCCAGTACACAGAGCCATTCACTAGAAAGTTAGTGGGTTAGCTACTAGATACTCTTTGCTGGCAGAGCTCCCAGGAACCTGTGGTAACTGCACAAGCAGCTAACTTGGCTCAATGGTTTCAACAGTGTCAACATTAGCAGTTCTTGGCTTTGTGGAAACTGTAACTGTGTTTCCAGAATCACTGAACCCTGCCTTCTCAGGCCAGCCTCTGAGCAAAGGGATGAGTTCCATGGCACACCCTGAAGGCTGAATAGAGAGGCAATCTAGCAAGACTACAAGGAAACTGGATTGCAGAGGCAGTGGCCTTCACGTGTCTTTCAAAGCTTGGCCCTGTTTTCAAAATTTGTAATCTACTACTCTTAGAAATAGCAGGCTGAAAGAGAAGAGGGCAGATAGGACAATCTAAAGTTGGGTAGATCAGTGTCCCACCTTAAATTACATCTGGAAACAAATCGAGGACAATCTTGATGATTCTGGTTGCAGACATTTTCAGACTTACAGGAAGGACCTAGATAGTTCACAGGGCTGCAGGCAGCCACATGCTGCAGCCTGTGCTCCTGCCTTAATCCTGCTGCCAAGGGATCACTCTTGGCCAGCAGGTCACATGAAGTGTTTGCTTAGGAGCCCTTCTTCCATGGGTGGTGGTTGGAGATTCCTGGTCTCCTCATATGGGGCTGAGATCCCCCAGGGAGTGTCACCATAACTTATCCCAGGGTAAAAGCTTGCCTTGTCTGGACAAGGTGAAATCATTTCACTGAGGCCCAAGCAAGTCTGTTTTCTGTATGTTGTGCCCAAAGCAAGACATAACTATGAGCACTGACTTTAGTGGTCTAAGTCCTCTTTCCTCCCTCTTCCCTCCTGCTCTGATGGTGGATTATTTCATGTAGTTGCTTTCTCCTTTTTCTTTTTTTTCCACATAGGGAATAATCTGTATTCTTGTTACTAAAGCTGTACACTTTTATCTTCTCAGCAGTTCATTTTAACTTTTACTGAGTATAAATGAAAACATTGTTATATCACTACTTAAATTCATTACATGTCTGCATCTTGACTGTTCTGACTAGCTTTGGTTCCAAGTTGTGGAGCTTATGGCTGTAGGATGTTAGAGATGCAGAAAGTAGAGAAGAGACTCAAAAACCTACTAGGCAGGCATTGGAGAAAAATCCATCAAAAACTACTGAAAAGGTACAACCACTGTTTTGTGAGGTCCTTTAGCTACAGGTTATTGAGACCTGAGAGAATACCAGGAAGATTTCACTAAATGCTCACTCTCAGCTTACATGCTTTCCCCGAGTGTTGCTACTGGGCTCTGTCAGTCATAGGGTACTGAGGCAAATGGACTTTTGGGCTGATTCAATACAGCCAGTAGTTTTCTACCTTTCCTTCAAATGAAGTATGCTGATTGACTGCAAGGGTAAAAACAAGTATATAATTTGGTGCCACAGAACTGGAAGTTTCTGTTTTATCTGCAGCATTTAGAATTATTTCTACTGTTTGTGAGGGATGTAAATCAGGATTAAGGCAACTGAACCATAGAAGCTTTCTGTAAAAGTAACGTGAGATCAAAACTGTCTTGTAAATCTGATTGCAAGCAAGGAATATAAAAAGTAAAATAAAACCCATCATGAAATGCTTTATTTCCCAGTGAAGGCCGTATCAGAATTTTTTCCATTTACAAGTTTAACTGAGGTTCATTTGTATGCAGTGTTTTTCAGTGTCAGCACTGTGCTTTGTTCCTGTTCCCTGAAAAACTGGCAACAATAACACCATAGGAATGCAGCTGCCAGTCTTGTGGGTGATGCACAAAGAGGAGCAGGACAATGGCTCTGGCCGTGCTCCAGTGCAGTGCTCCGGCCGGCGGGAGGGCAGCCAGTGCAGACACTGAGCTGTGAACACGGCCGCAGGGCAGAAGAGCTCCTCTTCCCTTGGCCAAGCATGGGCCGGCAAAGCCACTGATTGTCTCCTCATGCTGGCCCTGGGGCAGCCAGAGCTGAGTTGGCTGGTGTTTGACCATAGGAGAAAGGCTGCAGGATGGGACCCGAGCGTGGTAATGGCCCTGTACATGTCTTCTGTGCAGGGGTGGTACCTCCGTAGTTGAAAGGCCGTTTCAACATTCCTCTTCCAGCATTGAAGCTGTTGTCCATTCTTTAACATCCCTCTAAACAAACCCAGTGTGCCTTTTTCCAGTCCTGTTGACAAGCAGGCAGCAACAGCAGCACACTTCTGTTACTCTGGGAGCGCTGAGTTAACATGGCATGAAAGAAGGAATACTCTGGAAATAACATGCACCTCCCACAGCTTGATCTTTGTTTTCTTCCTGTGATTTATCTGCTCTTGAACTAGAATTTGGAGGGATGGCTTCAGCTGTGGCAGAGGTTGTGAGGGTGCTTTTTGTGAATAAATTCAAAAGCTATTACTGGGTGGTGTCACACTCGCGGTCCTATTCCAGCTCCCTAGAGACAGCAGAACAAGGGCCTTACCACGAAATTCAGCATACTTTGACAGGGCTTTTGGGGTTTTTGATACTGTCTAAATAACTATTTTGACCAAAGAGAGAATGCCCTTGAAAATGGGAAGAAGCAAGAAATTAGATCCATAATGGCCATCCATGATGTGTCACTTGTGCAAGGCCAAAGCTGATAGGTTTTGGGGGAAGCTGTGTTTTTTAAGCTTCACTGCCCAGAGCCCCTGTTCAGAGGTGCAGGGCATGGCTGCTCCGCTTCTCAGTGCTTGTCTCCTTCTATTTTGCAGCTATGATCTCATGTGCAGATGTTGGCATCCTGAGCCCAAGCTACGCCCCAGCTTTGGAGTGCTCCGGTCCCAGCTGGAAATGATTCGTGGGAGGATGTCCACACTCTCTTCCAGTCAAGATCCTCTCTATGTCAACATTGGGAAGGACAAAGAGGTGTCTGCAAGTGACCCTGCCCTGCACGCCTCCTTTGGAAATATGGATGCTGAAGAGACTGTTGCTGGGGCAGCTGCTGCTGTCACAAGTGACTATCGCTACATCATGAGCCCCTTGTGCCTTGGAGACGATGCTGAGGGTGAAAGGCATCCAGATGGACAAGAAGGGGAGGACAAAAGCCTTCTGTATGAGGTAGAGACAGAAGGAGAGAAAAGTTGCTAGCCTGTACATAGCAGTGACACTCTGCTTCCCTGGGACTGGATGTGTGCAGCATGGTGCTGTGTCTCCTGAGGCTCTGATGCCAGATCTGGAATGGCTTTGAACAGCACTGGCCAGGGCTCTTGGGCAGCTTTTGTAGCTTTCACCACCCGTGTGGGCTGCAGTGGCAAATAGCTTGGAAGAACTGCAACCCCAACAACCCCTTGGATTTGAGGGAGGGAGGCAGTAGGGTTACAGGTTGACCACATCCTGCTGAAAGGAGTTCAGAGCTAAGGTGGCAGTCAGAGTCTGTGCTCTGCTCCTTCTCACTGAACGGTGGAGCAGAGCTGAATACACCTTCTGTTCAGTCAGTGCTTGCTCTTGTGTAGATGTTGTCTTCAATCCTGGCTGCGTGACTTTGGGACTGGTACCTCTGAAAACACTAGTGGGTATTTATACTGTCATTCAGGACAAGGGGGCAAAATTCCCCTCGTGTTCACTCAGCAGTACTGCCTAGACTTGTTGCCTACCTCAGTGGTTCTCAAACTGATCAGCGGATCTGCTCCTACCCAGCACTGAATTTGAACATCTGGCTCATTCCATGCAGTGACATTTTCTGCTTCCTCAGTCCAGGGCTCTTTTAAGAGTTTCAGATGTTTTGGTGAGCAAGGAAATTAGAAAAAAAAAGAAAATCCAGCATTACTCTTCTCCCCATGTACCTTTTTTATGTCTTTCTTTTTCTTCTGTTTGATGCCAGTTCAGGCCTGACTAGACTTGCAGCTGACATTAAAATGCAGAGGGAGGGGAGAGCAGCTGGCTTGTGTGAGGGCAGAATCCCACTTCAAAGGGGTGGAAAGGAAGCAGTGTAGAGAGGACTCAACAGCAGTATGGGGAAACTGTGCTAATTAATGCTAAGTGCTGCCCTCCAGGAGAGGAAGAAGACTGAGATACAGAATGACAGACTTGCTCAGTTTCAGCAGGAGTGGGATTCAGCATTTGCTTCAAAATTGGATCCTTTAAATCATTCTCTTTATTAGTCCTATGACTTCTTCAAATAACAAAGAACTGTAGCTGCTATAGTGACATGTGAAATCAGTTTCAGGAAGATGTGTGTGTTGGGAGAAGGGATCAACTGGGAGATGTCTTTCTGAAGAGAGACACTTCATGATGAAAAAGCTTGAGAACCACTGGCCTTCCTGTTTAGGAGGTTTTCTGGCATGCTGTAAAAGTCACATAAAACATGGAGTAGTATCACTGCAGCCTTCCAGACAGGGCAAAATTAATGGTTTTGCTCTTTGGGTTTTGTTTTGTTTTCCAATCAGCATGTCTGACTCACTGTAACTGCAAGTGCTTGTGTGGTTTTTAATAATTTAATATTTTACTATAAATCAGCATTTGTTTTGTGCAGTGGTTCCCAGCAAGGAAGTGCAGTTACATCTTACTCTACTTATCCTAAATATTTGCTAGATCTTAATTTCTTTTATTTTCACTGCGCTGAAAACTTGGCAGTATTACTTAGGATTCCACATTGCACTTCCTCAAACTAATACCACAAATGTCAGCATTTGCTGAGTTGGCAAAGGTGGGACCAAAAAGTCAAATGAGATTGCAGACTTGGTATGAGAACACTCCACCCTTCGATACCCAGTATTTGCTTATTGTAAGGTTGGGGTCTAACTATAAAATTCAGGTCACGTTTCAGCCCTTAGTGAGAACTCTTCCTAGGGAAGGGGAATGTCAGTCTGGGACTTGGGCATGGGTCCTTTCTGTAAAGTTTTCTACTGAACAGAGATGTCCTATGGGTGTCTCCAGAAATTCAGTATGGTTTCTCAGTCACAGATACAAACTCTGCCATCTTACACTCCAGGCGGTGCAGGGTTTTCTCTTCACTTAGCTGGAATGCTGTAAATGCAGGTGAGAAGATAACACCTAACAAAGGGTAACAAAAACCCGTGCAGTGCACTTTTGCAGTGAGGGCAGAAGGCTATGCTCCCTGCAGCTGCCTAGGAAGCGCAGATGTACATATAGACTCTTAACTCCTGGGAAGCATGTCTTTAGTTTTTATGCATTTTTTAATAATAAAACCTGTACTGTGTTTGAGTCCCAGCCTCTTATCGGTGGCAGAAGGTGTGATGATGCTCACTAACTGTGTGGGGTCATAGTCAGCCCCAGCTGAAAGTCATCTTTCTTCCTTCACCAAGCATGATTGGGCTACTTCTTGGAGGCAGAGAACACGTTTGGCCTGCCCAAGTGGGAGTTACTCTGCATTGCTCCAGCCTTGAGATTGTGAAGGCCAAAATCTGATGGGCACGGGCCAGTGGTTCCACAAAGAGACAGGCTCTGTGGCCACCGCTTTGCAGGAACCTGTGGAAAAGCCCTTACTGGGATACATTGCTTCCTACCCAGGAATGCAAGACCTTTGCATCAGTTCCTCCCTGAAAATTGTCGTGTGCACCCATCCAACTGCTACCAGTGCTCTCAGTGGAAGAAAGGTTTGGAGGCGGTGGGTAAAATTCAGCTCCTGACTCAAATGTTCCAAGCACAACATAAAAGAGCCCCTGGATTTCCAGCTTGCAGAGAAGAAAAGGTGTACCTCAGTCTTTTATTCTTCACAAGCAAGCAGCACGCTGCACGCCCTCTGCCTGCAGCTCACACAGAGAGGAAGAGTGATGGGAAACGGCACAAGTGCTCACCCCCCATCTGCAATGCAGGAAAAACGACTTCTGAAGCATGAAGCAGCTGATTTAGTTAATATTTTAAGGTTCCAGTGCCCAGTGATGTCCCTTAGATCTGGTTCAAATGATGATTTAATCCTTTTGCGTACAAGCCTGGACAGACCAGGTAAAAATGAGGCTGTGTTGTGGGAGGGAGAGGCAACACCAGAAGAAGAACTAGTGAAAAAAGAGTGAGGGAAGGAGATTTTAAAATGGGGACAGATGGGATGAGCTGTCAAGAGGGAGTCAGAAAGCAGAATGTGAAATTTTATATATGACATACCAGAACAGAGAGGGCATTGCCTCAGCTGGGACCAAGCAGGTGTTGGAGGTGGGGGCTGGCTCTGTTTTGGTAAAGGATGCGGTGCTCTGGCCCAGCCCAGGTGCCCTGCAGTGTTTTGCTCTTAAATCACGAAGAGGCTGTACAGAGCTAGCCTGGCCCTGCATCTACTTGGAGACAGCACTGTGATCCTGACCCCAGGGAAGCTCCAGCCTAACAGCTCTGATTGAGGCACCAGCCTGGCACACTGTTTTCCTAAATAAACAAAATGTTTCTCCCACAACCACCCTTTTTTCCTACCACCCCTGTACAACAGTGGAGTCCCTCCCATCTTCCCAAGCAGCAGCCCTTGCCCAGTCTCCTGGGGCAGTGGGATGGCCATCATCTGCATGTTTATGCTGAAGCAACTTCTGTCCCATACGGGTAAGCCTGAGCACACTCCTTCGTCCGTAGATCCCTGAGGATGAGACAGGGTCTCCTTCTTTTTTACAAAGACTCAGACCAGTTGGGGCAGTTACCTGCTAAGGTGTGAGGCAGCATGACCCCACAGCACCTAGCAAGAGCACAGCAGAAGCTCACAGCACTGTGTTGTGTAGGGGTAGTTAGTGCATGAGGAGACATGTCCCTGTCACCTCCACTGCCGGGGCTGACTGATGAGCTACAGACTGTGGGTTGTGCTGGCAGCTCAGCCTACAGCTATGGGGATGCTCCAGCCTGATCCAGTACCTGATCAGTGTGAGGAATCGTGTTCAGGGCTGACAGCTCAGCTTGCAGTGATTGCACAGATATACCTTGGAGCTACTGCACGACTACCCTGGGACCAGCCACCTTCCTTCTTCACCTGTGTTTGGAAGGAAGTGTTGAAATCTTGACTCTGTAAAAACACTCCATTGAAGTGAAATGCAATTAATTTTGAGTAAAAATCTGAGTCTCGCTGACCAGTGAAAGGAACAATATTTGCACGTAGATATTTTCCTGATTTACATTCTGTACATTACTGGCAGTATTCATCCTCCCCTGATGCTCAACAATCACCAACTTTTGCAAATCCTCTTATTTTTTACTAGGGATTTCTTTGTGGAACTGATCTGCTATTTCACACCTGCTGTGCGCCCTTAAAATAGCAAGTTGTTCCACAAACACTGGATTGCTGTGGATTTGGATCCCATGGATGATTGCAAGCCCTGGGTGAAGCTTGCCCCTAGTTAAGGTTCTTACAAGACCTTTTCCATTGGTGGAGTTTCTGGTATCCAATACTCATTGAATTTCCATCCGCAGTGAAGGTACTGATGTGGAAGTAATAGGGTCTGCCACATGCAGACTTTCTGAGAAAACTTGTAGGAACTTAATTATCCTTCAGACCTCAATCTTGCCATCGTATTTGGCTGAAATAAAGCAGTGGATTCAAAAGCTATTAGGGCCAACACGTGCAGCTGGTGATCAGAGAGCCTTGTTACCATGGGAAACAGAGCTAGAAATCAATTACTTAGTCCAAGAACAGAAAAGACCGATGGACATGGGTTTTGATTGCATTTTCTGTCATATAAAAGGAACTCGGCGTCAGTATGAATCAGACCTCAGTCACTGCACTGAGGTCTAGCAACAACAAAGATGATTGACTCCTCACTCCCTAATTACTCCGTGGATCCTCCAGCTTGAGGCATGCCAAACCAAGTCACTCCCAACTGCAGTTAGGTGACACAGAACATCTTTTGGTTATATTTGACAGTAGGACTGAAATTAGGAAACAAGTATTTCAGCAGCCCAGAAAGTATCTAAACAGCTTTTGTTTCCTCCAGTTTCTTTTCACTGGCTTGAAATAGAACTGAAAGAAATGGGTGACCCCAGGAAATAGATGGCACTTGTTGATTTAAGCTTCACTCAGTTCAGTATAGATTTTATGGGACTGGACTAGTTTCCAGAAGAGTCTTTATAGGAGCTGGCTCTTGCCAGCTTCTGTAAGGAAGGAGAAATTCATGACAAGGAAAGAGGGCTTGCATGCATAAATGATCCAGCTGGAGTACAGGAGGTTGCAGCACATGCTGATAAACATACAGTGCCAGTAAAGGTGACAGAAAGGGGGAGCTGAAAGAAGCAGCAGGTCATTGGAGAGAAGCAGATGGTACACTGCAACATGGCAGTGCAGCAAATTCAGAAGGTCTCTGCTTTCTTAGTCAATATATAAGACTATGATCCTGGCTGCTACCCTGTCATTACCTGAGTGAGAGACTGCTGCTGCCTCTCTTACTTCTGTTCTGCCAAGGAATGCCTCTGCGACAGCGACTTTCGCTTGTGTGACATGGTGCTAGCCAGAGCAGAGAGCCCTTTGGTCACTTGCTGCTGCCTCTCACTGTTCCTTCTTATTAAATTACCTTCAAAGAAGCTAAAAATCCCAGAGGTTCACATTGCTAGAGGATGTAAAGCAGCATGCCTCCCCATCATCAGGCAAGGTTCAGGGCTAATTAATACATTTCCTGGTATTATTTATCTACAGAATCTCGCTTACACAAAGATACACAAAGAGAAAGAGGAGCAGAAATATTGTGCAGGCATGTGGCAGGGCATATGAGGAGGGACTGAGCTTTAACAACCTTTTTTGTTGACCATGAACCTTAAACCTGAGCCGCAGGATGTAAGGGCAGAGGAAGATGCACGCTTGGAGCTTATGCAGGGGACCCAAACTGCATTCCAGAAAGAAGCAGACACTTAGCTGTTGCCAGAACCCCTGCTAAGTAAAAAAAAAAAAAAAACTGTGTCAAATCTGAAGTTCAAGGCTTGGCATCTCATCAGACAGCCGGGGCAGTTTAAGACCCTCTCCCCAATATTTGTTTGCTCCCTCTCTGCTGTAATTGGGGACCCCATCAGCCAGGGCCAGCAGTGCTGGTGCTTCTGAGGGTAGTGAAGATATAGCTGATGATGCACAGAAAAGGATGAAGCACAGGCACATGTTTCTACCAGCACTGCTGTGGGGGTGGAAATCTCTGGCAGAGCAAACAGCCGGTGACTTCTCACACTCCCTCCCCCGTCTGATTCACTCCAGCTTGTCTGCCAACACTCCCAATTACGCCAATGCACTTCCATTGAAGCTGATATGCTGGGCTGTACCTGAGGCAATGATCAGGCTCACGATGTGAAATCTTTCCCATATTTTCCATCTATTGATGAAGACTCTCTGGGTCACCACTGAAATTGCTCAGGGCTGCTGCCCTACCATCCAGTGAGTTTTTCTGCAGGCATCATCAGGCAATGAGCCAAATTTCTGCTATATTTCATTTATAGCAGAAATTCACATGGCTTGGTATTTCTGTTTTCTCTCTTAATATTCTCCAGGAAATATTGCCAGTCTGCTGAGCTCTGTCAAGCTGTAGGGTAGGGAGCTGCGGTGCTAGAACTAAAGACGCAGTTGGCCCACAGGGACGTTTTGGGGGGATTTATGCTCACACACTCGACCATTGTTGTCTCAGTGGAGCAGACCTCATCCCAGAGGCCTCCTGCACTGCAGGTCTGAACCACCCATTGCTGATAGTGGTATAAATCAGTGAGAAAGGCACCGAGATAATCAGAGCTTGATTTCTGGCATGAAAATAACACAACTGAGGGAAGGATGTGGTCTGTAACCTGGAAATACACCCAGTCTGCCTATATACCATGCCCTGACCTCTCCTGCATGAAGATGATCTGCTGGGATGACGTTGGTTTTCTTCCTTGAGCCTGTTCAGCTGCTGAAGCATTATTTAGCTCTGCTGAGCCCTGATGCTGATCCCACAGCAGGGGCACTGCGCAGCAGCTCACGGAAGTCCAGGGGATGATGCCGTCACAAGGCTGGCAAGAATTCAACATCGTGCTTTACAGCTTGCCTGTTTGTCAGAAATCTGTGAATGTAGAAAATATGCACTTTCCTTTGTTCCAGGAAGGCTCTAAAATTTCTTGAGAAACAATCAATGGATTTACTTTTTCTATAAACATCTTACAGAGCGTTACTGACACTGAATTTGGCAAATAAAGAAAAAGCTGTTCTTAGCTCAACATTAGTGCAAATGGGGATTAAATCTTAAAGAAGACAAGGCTTTCTGTGGTCTTGCCATACAGTAGCAGGATGAGGTGTACCTCTGTCTCTCCCACAACTCTCTTTTCCTGGACCTGCTAGCATAGATGGAAGCAAGGCACTGCCTTGTTTTCACCAGGTCTGGTTAAAGGGCACAACACGCCTTTCCCTCAGTGCAGGTGAACCCACAGACAACGGCTTCTGTTACCACGGTTTCTTCTCACTTGAGCTTTTGCCTGCAGGGAGGATGCTAGAAACAGGAGCTGGGATGGCTGAACAGGTCTTGGTGGTGGGATCCCTCCTGAGATGCCAGATGCACAGAAAAGCCCAGGGCAGCCTGAAGTGAGAAATCCTCAGGAAGTTTGGGGATCAATTAAGTTTTTCACCCCCAGGGCCAGCTGCTGAGGACTGGCCAGTGAGCCAGTGTTGTCTGCTCCAGTGAGAGCTGTGACAGCTCAGAGAGGGCAGAGGTAGGATAACGTGCCAGCTGGGGACATTTTGTACACTGTAGCATGACATTTGTGTCTCAGAAACGTCAGTCTCCTCTCCTACAGAAGGAATTGGAGCTGCTCTTGGGACTTGTAAGACTTTGCCTGATTTTTAAAATCCCTCACATTGATTGTTTACGATCCTCAGAAATATGCCCATAAAGGCAGTTGAACATAAGCCCTCCAGAAAACTGAAGACAGTCATTTAATGATCTGCAGGTCTATAAGGGGAACCTTTCCCAGCAGGTTCTTTTTCCCCTGCAGCTCTTACTGCTGCCTGCTCAGCCATGAAATCCTATTTTGCATCTCACAAATGCAATTTCAATATCTCCCTATGGCCACACTCTCCTTCCAGTCCCTGCCCCAACTCCGATTGAGAGCAGCCGTCCTGCCTGGCTTGGGGCAGCCCCAGCACCATCAGCAGCCCCTAATCCCTTCTAGCACTTAGAACCACAAGGATCCGCGCATGATCAGCTGGATCTTTCCCCTTGCTGATCAATTCAGAAGCTTTGCCACCATGCCACTGAACTGTTCTAAGGGTCCTCGGCAGCAGGTGCACTTCTTGAGATGGCCTCAGTGCTTTATTCTGCTTAGTGACCTTGCTGGTGAACAGTGAAGAGTTCACTGTTCAAAGTGAAGAAGAGTGAAGAACAGAGTAATTCTGTTTATGTTTCTGAATGTTTTTTAATTGTGATTCACCTGTCAAGAAGGAGTAGCAGATTGCAGAGTGAGAGAAAATTCTATTCTCTGACTCCATGCAGTCTTAAGAGTTGGGAGATTTTCTTGGCCAGACTTTACTTCTGCTCAGTTATACCTTTTGACTCCTGCAAAACTACGGGAAGCAACTGAAATGAGAATTTGGCCCCAAACTAGTAATTTCTTCTCACATTGACATTCAGCATGCAAAACCTGATGAAATTTCTGGATGTAGAGTTGGTGAGCTGCCCTATGAAGCAGGCTTGGGAGAGATGCAGAAACACCTTCAAGTGCCAGCTCTCAGACCATACAGAGAGTTCGTTGCTTGTTTGCTCCCTAGACTGCTTGTGCAGTTTTGTGATGTGGTTATGTTGTTTATCAGCAGCATCTATGAAGAAACTGCTTTGCATATTTGGTGATTGCCTTGTTTGTGCTATTTTAGTAGTTTCTCTGGATGCATGTCAGTGAAATACATAGCATGAAAACACTGGCTTGAAGCGGACACCTTAGCATGTCTTTGCTTTAGATAAGGATGCTGCATTCATAGTGAGTGTCCTGACAGTCCCTTCTCACTGCATGGGGGAGTTTTGGCTGAAGCCATGCTGAGAGATGGGCTGTGAGACTGCATCTACTTCTCACAGGCTGCCCAAGGGCTGCCAGTTCCCAGGCCTGGTATGGAGCTGGACTGAGGGAACCATCCCTGCCCAAACAGGTACAGCACAAGCAGCAGGTTGCTAATGCCAACTGCTTTGGTCTGTGAACATGCTCTGACTGCACTGCTCACAGATGCAGCTCTAGCTTTTCGAGCAAGTTTCCTTGCCTCAGGCCAGGCTGTGAGATCTGGTGCTCTGCTGCCAGCTGTCTGAGCTGGTCTCTGCATTGCATGCCTGCCTCAGGAGATTTATTTTTCCTTTGTATCAGCCTCAGAGGTAGGATGCGGGTAGCAGACAAGTGCTTAGGGCAGCGAGTTGCTTTGGATGGCAAAACTGCCCCTCCTGCTGCTTAGTCCTGCCAGGGCAGTGCTGCTAGGGGGGGGAGACGGGAGGGGAGAGGGTGCCCTCATGCTCAAGTGGGCCAGCTGATGCCTCGGGCTTCTCTCACCTGCTGTTGACCACTCAGCCACTCTTGAGAGGGTAAAAGTTTTGCAAATGCGCGGGAACCTCTAGATGGTCCGCAACGGTCTATGAATGGTTTCCAATCCACCCAGAAAACCTGTGCCCCCACTGCTCCCCCTCTGAGCAGTACCCCAGTGCCTGGTGCCTGCCTCTTCCCTTTCCCCTACTCCACTCTCTCCCTTTTCCTTCCTCCCTGTTACCCACTGGGTAGGCCTCCTGTTTTGGGGAAGGTCCAAGGCCTTGGCCCCAGTGTGCCAGTGGCAGTCTGGGCTGCAGGGGCAGGAGGGACGAACTATGCCTGCTTCATTGTCTCCTTTCATCGAGAGAGGCTGCAGGGCACGGGTCTGTTAGATCTGTAATATCGTTTGGGGCTCTCAAAACTGCTTTAAATGAGGATGTTGCAGCGTGAGAACTACTGGCTTCGCATATCTCAGAAATCACCACCACTTTCAGTTTAAAAGGAAATAATTCTAGGAGCCGGGGAGAGGCTTGGGTGCTGTCGGGAAGGTCAGCCAGGAGCGCTGGCTGCCGGCAGACGTGTGCAAGGGGTTTGCAGCTGGAGCTTCCTGCCGGGTCTCCAGGACAGCTCCGTGCTCACGTGGACGACAAGCGAGCAGCGTTTAGGTTCCCGCGGCGTGTGTACGGTCACGGAGGAGCCCTGGGCCGCGGGCAATGGAGGCACCGCGCCCGCCCGGGGCCCCTGAGGCGGGGGCTGCCCCCGCCCCTCCCCGCGGCGCCGCGCCCCCCACAGCACCTCCGGGCAGGTTTGTGCCCCCGCCCCCGTTTATTAGCGGGGCTCAGGGCGACGGCGCTGCGATAGCGATCTGACCCCGGGAGCTGCGCGGCAGCCTCCGTCCTCGGGGCTTGGGTGGGGGAAGCTTTAACCCGTCGCGTCCCGGTGTCGTCCGTCACCGTGAGGAAGGGGCAGCCCAAGGCCTGGCGAACGGTGGGTTTGAACAATTCGGGCAGGAAAGGGTTTGTTAGGCTGCGGTCCCTTCAGAACGGGAAAAGGAAGGAAAAAAAGACTGGGCTCGGCTAGACTTGTGGCAGCAGAAGAGCCAAAACTGCGGCAAACAAAACGAGGCTGGGAGAGCTCCGCCGGGATGGTCGGGGCTGCTCCCTTCGGCGAGCGATGATCTTTGGCCATATCCCAAAGGTAGCTTGTGCCCATTAGGAACTCGCCCACAGCAAGAAAGCCAAATCCCACCGTTTCATCACTGATGCATTCCCAGGGGGTTTCTGCGTTCAATAAACACCGTGCCAGGGGCGTGTGGCAGAGAGACGCGCCGGCGCCGGCGCCAGCAGCTCCCCTCTTGTGGGTGCTGCTGCAGGTTTCCCTCCTCTCTGTAGAATGACTGAGGGTGAGGAGCTGAAGTGCAGCCCTGTTTCACCCTGCCTTCTCTGGGCTGGGGGAGGCAACAGCTTGGGAATTCAGAGGTCGCAACTGTCCCTGGCCCTCGCGGAGGGAGGCTGGGACGATCCCTGTAAAGAAGAGGACTTGGCCACCTTGCAGTCTCTTGTAAAAGAGAGAGCAGAAGCCCAGCCTCAGAAGCACAGGCTCCTGCAAGCGTCCAGAGACAGGAAGACATAAGAAGGAAGGCTGCAAGGGGGAGCAGTCTGGAGACCTCGACGAGCTTTTTGGGGGGCTTTCTGTGAAACAAAACCAGCAATAAAGCTAGGGGCAAGTCTTCTACTTTGCCTGCCATTTTTCCTTGTCGAATTATTTAAAAAAAAACTGGACAGGCTGTCCTCCCAACCTTACCTCTCCAGTCCCAGTGCCTGATTCCTGGCCTCTGGCTTTGGAAAGAAGAACCTTTCTTGCTGTACAATTACACTGCTACCTTTGTAGCCCTGGTGACCGGTACAAAGGGAAGGTTCAGGTTTAAATTGTGACGAGGATGCACAATAGCAGCGGCTCCAATGTAACCAAGACAACTGATCTTTATTAAACTTTGCCCAACAAGAACAACGTTAGGGAAACTCTTAGAAAACAACCATCATCAACGAACCCTTTCCATGTATTAAGATAAGAAGGTCATTATTTGAAATGCAAAATCCATGCTGGAAAGCTAGTAAATGTCAGCTTCACAATTATCTCAGCAATCTTTATCTGGTTCCCATGTGTGTAATGCTGATTTCATGAAAAATTCACATATTATTTTCTTCATATGATCCTGACTCGCTCAGTGCCCAGGAAGTTGCATCCTTAATTCTGACATTTTGCAGGCTTTGAATGATTGATTAAAGCATTTAAATAACATACTTCAAACATAAGGGTGGTGGTGGTTGTTAAATTGTTGTTTAAATGTAATTATTTTTACATTTTGACTAATTATAAATGGATATTATTAATGGGAGAACAAAATTTGTTTATAGGGGTTTGATTTCTACAGTCATCAGGAATAAACAGAGCAGGTAATGAGTTTGGCAATAAAATGCCAGCCTTAGGCATAGACCAGATTTAGCACCACCCTTTCTCTTTGTATCACACTTCCTTCCTCCCACGAGTTCAGCCCACTCAAAACCTGCATAATTTCTTCCTATAAAAGGATGTGCCTGTTTCTGCTCAGTTTTCTAAAGCCTTTATTTCCTAAGTACGCTCCTCAGTGGGAACCGGAGATCCTACTGGATCTCCAGGCGCATTTTATCACTCTTAATGGGATGGGTGTGGATGGAAGAACTGAAAAAGTTTGGTGTTGATTTCAAGCGAAGGGAAGAGGCCCACAGTGAACGATGTGTGAACAGGAGGGTGGAGAGAACTGGTATAGTGAGTGGGAGCCTCTGGGTAAAGAGATGATGTGGAAGAGCAGTGTGGTCCGTGGGCAAACACGCCCCTGGAAGAACAGGTACTGGCTGGTCTTTTTCCTCCCCTTTTAAAGGTTTTCTTCAGAAGGGAAAGGTGGGGGAGAGGAGGATTATTCTTTTTGCTTATTTAAGGTTCCTAAATACCTAATGAACTTTCGTTTCCCAATACTTAGCTTTAAAAAAAAAAAAAAAGCCAACAAACAGAAGGATTTTTCTGCAAAACCTCACTATGTAATTTGGGCATCTCTGCTTCAAATGACGTGTACATTTTTAAAGTTACGATTTCCCAATCTAACTTGCATAGGAACTTCTTCAACACAGCAGTTATGAAATCTACCTCTTTCCAATAAAGGATATTTTTTGCACTTAGAGACCAAAACAACACTTTTTTTTTTTTTTTTTTGAGCTGTAACACACATTTGGCTCATTTCTGTGATATTCACAAACACCATCAGATTTCCTTCAAAACTACTCTAGTCATAATGTCTTTTCTCCCTGAGAGCTTATCAAAGACCTACTTCCCCTCCATGTGTTATCTTCTATTTGTCCGAAACTCCAATACCTTTGATTGCCTTGGCATTACTTCTTTATCGTTTTCTATGTTTGCAACATCATTACAGTTAATGTCAAACAGTAAATTTTATTTGCATAATGTTTCCTCCATTTGGCCTATTAACTAAAACAGATCCTGCAGCTGGGAATTGGGCACTGCATCCCTTATAGCAGTAGGAATTTCAAGGAAGCTATCCCTCGATCTGCTCAGAAATTCCAAAAAGGTCCTAAGCCCACCAGTGCTTTCTCCATTGACACCCAAACCCTTCTGAACTTCGGCTGTAAGACTGTAAAAGCCCAACAAATGTAGCTTATGTACCAGCTAAAATATCTGTAACCTTTGTATACAGATTCTTCAAATATACTTATCTAAGACATGAGGGAAGGTATCTCTGAGCTTCTCAGTGATCTGAGAACCAACCACTCAATTCAGTATCAACTCAACACGAAGTTCAATTTTGAAGAAGTATAAATCTATGCCTAATTAGACACTTGCCTTTTTACATCCCTCATGGACTCCCCAGCCATACTGTCACACATTCTCAGTAACATCACAATGCCTGGGGAATGCAGATTGCTGCCATGACTGAGCACTTTTCGAGGCCAAGACCTCTAACACAGAAATTTCAGCCCAGGGCTACATTATGGTGCTGTTTACCACCAGCTTTTGTTTAAATTTTAAATTAGTTTCCTTTACATGCGGTCTGCCTTCACCGTAGTCAACATGAAATTATATTTCAAGGCTGCACAAGTGGCCTGGCCTTTTTCATTGACACACTTACAGCCCTCGGTTACAATTGCCACACAATTCAGCCAATCTGCACACGCCCATGTTGCTCAGAGCTCAGGGGGGTTTCTTTATGTATTTTTTTTCCTTCAACATTTGTTCCATTATTTCTCTGTATACCAGATATAGAGTTTCTGGATAAGAATCTCCAGAATCACCTTTTGCCTAAACCCCGCAGGGCTGTTATATTCAGAGGTATTAGTGAATACATCCCTATGCTCATGGGCCTTTATTTAAGTCTTTCAGCTCACACGTAGCCTCGGGTAGCTTCCAGGTAACTCGAGGATTGGTGTGAGTGCAGTTCGGTGGGCACTCGACAAACACGCCCGTCCCCGGGAGCCCTGCCGGGTCCGAGGGCCTCGTGCGAGTGGCAGCAGCACCTACAGCGTGGGAAATCTTTATGAACCCCAGCATCGCACCGTCGGAGCTCTCTCGTAGCTCCAGTTACCGCCTGAACATCGCACCCCGCCGCACAGGAACCCCTGTTCCGTGAATTTACAAAAGCTGCCAGGCGGAAGGCGAAGGAAAGACGGGAGTCCCGGGAAGGCGCCGCGGCGGCCGAAGGGAGTGCGGTGCCGCGGGAGGAGCGCGCCCGCAGAGCCCGGACACCCCTGCGGAAAGGCGCGCACCGGGCACGGCCGCCGGAGGCGCTGCCGCGCGGCCCCACGCGCAAGCGGCGTGTTATTCCTCGCGCACGGCCGGGGGAGGGGCGGGAAGGGCGTGGCCCGGCGGCGCCCGGGGAGCGGAACTGCGTCGGCGGGCGGCTCCGGCCAATCGGCGGCACGCCGCTGGCGGGGCGTCGCGAGGCAGCTGCACCGCGC